>OZ024741.1:54571364-54626364 GCA_964016885.1 Eledone cirrhosa
AATATGTACACATTTCTTCTAAGTTTATTTTACACCTATTGTGTTTAATTGACTGTATATCTGGTCGATTTATACATGCTGTCGAAATGCTCGATAAATACTCCGTCGTAACCGCCGCGAAGGGGCTGCTTTCGGTTATTTGTCGGAGATTTCTTCATAGGAGCCTTTATTCTTATAGCTTGGTCTAATTGATTTTTTATATGGTTAATTATGCTAATTGGAAGAGGAAACGATATATATTTTATCTAGTGATTCTGAAGACATGTTTGATGATATATAGCTCTGATTATTTAATTTATCAATGCGGTGGATTGGCAGTATCGGTAGAGGGTCGGACGCCATGCTTTGATGCATAGAGTTACGGCCCTTGCTATTCTGAGTTCAAATCCCGCCGAGGTTAACTTTGCCTTTCATCCTTACGGGGTCGATAAAATAAAGTACCAGTAATGTACTGGGTAATTTCTGGCCTTGTGCCAATAGTAGAAACAATTATTTAATTTATCAATTCTTCATTGAGTCACAACGTGACCCGTTGCAAAACACATATATATCTATGACTTTATATATATGTAAACCTTTATATATATATATATATATATATATATATATATATATATATATATATATATATATATATATATATATATATATATATATATATATATATATATATATATAGGAAAAGAGTCAGGACCCAGACGGCTGAGCTCCGGCAGTTCTGACAACTAGATACGAACTGTTCGGATCTAGCTGTCGAAACGGCCGGAGCTCAGCCGTTGGAGTCCTGACTCTTTTCCTATTACCCACTCTACTACCCTAAGTATCGAGTACTCTGGTTCGTTATGGTCTACCTGGTTCCTTACCACACTTTATTTCTTCTTTATATATATATATATATATATATATATATAACGAAGGAGGTGTGGTAAGGAACCAAATGAACCATAACGCACCTGATTATTCAATACTTAGGGTAGTAGAGTGGGTAATAGGAAAATGTTAGACCCCGACGGCAGAGCTCAAGCCGTCGGGATCAAACATAAAATCCCAGACCTTATTTTCAGAGCCATAGAGAGGCTGTCTCTTTCTTGGGCTACTATCCTAAGGTTAAAGACAGAGAGGGGGGACTCTATTTTCACTGTTAAAATAAAATATTGCAGGGGTATATTTCAGAGTGACAGTCTCTCTGTGATATTATTCATCTTGTCATTAAACCCCTTGTCCTTTCTGCTCAAGAAATGTGAGGGATACATCATTGGCTCACAGGACAGAAATACGAACCTAACGCATAATGTTTTTGTGGACGATCTGAAACTCTATGCCAAGAACATGGATGTGATGAAGAAAAATCTTGACCTGGTTACGACGTTCTCAAAAGATATAGGAATGGAATTTGGCCAAGATAAAAGCTCATACATGTAAAGCGGAGAAAAACAACAACCCAATCTAGCAACTTTGTCATCAATGGCCAAACTGTTTCACCGATATCTGATGAGGACTGCTACAGATACCTGGGGATAGATGAGAATATATCCTATAATGGTATATGTAATAAGGAACGCGTAACCACAGAATACTACACTCGATTAAGAAAGATCTGGTCATCAGAACTCTCTGCGCAAAACAAAACAGTGGCTCACAATGTGTTTGCTGTGCCTGTCCTAACACCAACGTTTGGAATACTCAATTGGTCGATAAACGAAATCTGAGCCGTTGATGTTGGAACTTGAAAAATACTAAACAACACCGGAAACTTCCACTTCAACAGTGACATAGACCGCCTTTACTTGAAACGTAAGCAGGGAGGCAGAGGCCTAACATCAGTCCAGACAACATTTGAATGTCGCATCATATCCCTCCGACAACATCTACGAACCTCGAAGCGTAGGATCCCGTCTCTCGAGCAAGTCTATCTGCATGAAAGTAGGGAAGGAACTCCTCGAGAGATATTCCTTGTGTGATAATCAAAAGCTCACACCCAGGGAAGTCGTTCCACAGTATCGCAGTTAATCCATGTATGAAAAACTGCATGCTTATCAACAAAAAGTCATGCATGGATATGTTGCCAGGAAGCTCCAGAGTGAGAGTAATATAGATAAGGAAAGTAGTCTATCTTTGACCAACAACCGCTATATTGGCTCTCACTTTGAAGGATACGCTTTTGCAATCCAAGAACAGGAGATTAACACGAAATACCTGATTCACAAAAGAGATAGGAATGCAGGCAAAACACCTAAATGTGATAACAAGTGCAGACTGCAGAACTAACTTCGAGGATATCACCCATGTCATCAGCAGCTGTCCAAAGATGTCATCGCCGTACTATCTCCCTATGAAGCATGATGTAGTGGCCAAAACACTGTAAAATGCAATCCGTAAAAAAGATAGCCGCGATAGTAAACACACTAAAAGCTACAGCAATGTGGAAGACATCAACGTACATAATATGAAAGAGAACTGGTACAATGTTCCAGTAAAAACCCCAATGAAATGCAGGCATAACAGACCAGATATTATGATATGGGACAGGGAGAAGAAAGCATGTAGAGCAGTGGAAATTAGCTGCCCAGCAGATGTCAATATAATATCAAAGATTAGCGAAAAGGAGAATATGTATGCAGAACTGACTGAGAAATCTGCAGATACTCCACCCTGATTACACCTTCAGATTTATGCCTGTGATTATTGAGGCACTGTAGTATGTTAGTAACTGCCTCAATACAAATCTTGAGAAGCTAGGCTTCACAGGAACAAAAAGAACACAACTACTTAGGAAATTACAAGTACAATCCATTAATGGAACAGTAACAATATGTAAAACATTCCAAAAATGTTGCATCTAATAACTGCATATACACATGTACAGATACAAAGCATATACACATGCACACATACAACTCAAAACATACACATCCACACATACAATAACATCCATATCTACACATGCATGCATACATACATATCTACCTAGTTGATGTTGTGTAAATTCCAATGAAAGAGTCTTGTGTCTATGTTAGAAACCGACTCTCTCTCTATTAGGAAAAAATTTGTGAAATTATAAAACCAGAAGAACATACATACATACATACATACATACATACATACATACATACATACATACATACATACATACATACATACATACATACATATGTGCCAATTCTAACGCCAACATTTGGCCTACTGAACTGGTCATTGCAAGAACTAAGTGAGATGGATGTTAGAACTCGAAAACTTCTCAGTGTTACTGGGAACTTTAACATCAATGGTGATGTGGATAGGCTATACTTCTCACGCAAGGAAGGTGGCCGGGGTCTAAAATCAATATTAACAACATATGAGACCCGGATAGTAACACTGAAGCAACACCTTCAACAGAGGAAAAACGTTGGCAACCATCTTGCCCAGGTTTATGAGCATGAAAAAAGAAATATCATTAGAATAGCGACTGATCTGGAGGAGAGATATGGAATAAAGCCTGATATAAATCTCTCACCCAGAGAAATCGGAAGATCCTATTCAATGTTCAAACAAGATTAAAAAATTGACCAATTTACAGAAAAAGTTGTGCAAGGATACTTGAGGCGTAAAACACAGACCATAGAGGGGATAAACCACTCAAAAAGCCTGGCATGGAGTTCCGACAAGTTTATGACATCACACCTTGAGGGATATCTCTATGCAATACAGGAACAAGAACTCCCTACCAAATATCTGCTGCACAAAAGAGGAGGGCCAGCAGCTGACAATAAATGTAGGCTATGTAAAACAAAGATCGAGGATGTAAGCCACATTGTTGCCAGCTGCGAAAGAATGTCATCTCGCTACTACCTCCCCATGAGACACGATGGGATAGCTAGAACCATCTGGAACGCACTTCGGAAAACAAAATTAACAACAAACGAGGAAGAATATATTGAGACAGATAGCACTAAGGAATACTGGTGGAACCTGAAAATAAAAACTGCCACCAAATTAAAGCACAACCGGCCTGATATTGTTGTTTGGGACCACACATTGAAAACGTGTTCTGTTGTGGAGATCAGCTGCCCACTTGATGTAAACGTAGTCAGAAAAATACAGGAGAAGGAGGACATCTACTGACCATTGATGAGGAGTTTACAAATCCAGTATCCAAGATACACCTTTAGCTTCATACCCATCATTATTGGAGCTACGGGTTATATACCAACCCGCTTGGACCAAAGTATGACTGAACTTGGATTTGCGGACAAAAAGCGCAGCTCCCTAATTCATAGTCTACAAATGGCTGCGATAGCTTGCACCTTCAAAATTTGCAAAACATTCTTGCGATTCAAGGGATGACAATTTCTTTTCTTTTACAACCTTGCCACCAGGAAGGTGGCCGGTCAAAAAAATATACTCGAAATTAAGAGAAAGAGAAAACATACATACGTACATACATACATACATACATACATACATACATACATACATACATATTTAATACGTAGGCATGTAACCATGACAGAAAATACGTATTTCGATGTAAAGTGTAAAAATAATAAACACATTTAATCGATTTTCGCCGCAGTCCGGCCCACATCAGAAGACATATTTATCATCCATTTTTAAGAAGTATCCACAGATTCACAGGGTCAACACATATTGGAAAACTTGATGTATTCGGGGGGGGGGGGTCAAAATATCTCAAGTTATGAATGTATGTATAGTATATTTGATAATATACTGAAAGTCTATCTAAATTTTAATTTATTTTGGAATTTTTAATCACCTTGTCCTTCTATCGCCATATATAGCTTGAAAGTGTTTTGCAATTCCATGTCTCTTTGTTTCGAAAATCTAAGAAGAGCAAGTGTAGTAGAAGCTTTTGAAATTTACCTCGATCCTTCTCATGCAGCGTCTTGTAGTGATGCGATTGTTATTTTTATAGTTAATTGTTTTTCTTTCTTTAGTAGAATGGATTAAAACTTATACGTTGTAGGGAGCATCACTCTTTACGTTTGCATGGGCACCATGTATTATCTTGGTGAGAATCAGTAAATTTTTGGAAAAGATATCTTTAATGTTGGCTGCACAGATCTTGCTAATCTTGATTGTGTTACGATTGAATAATTTCTGGAATCTGGGGTTTAATTAGTTGTGTGTGTCAATAAGAATAGAAATGTATGTGCCAATGAGAACAGAAATGTTTTTCTATACTGGAGTTGTCATTTTGAGAGAAGGCTTACTTATGTGTAATTTTGGGGTGTATAGGAGAGAAATTAATATTACCATTCAATCCGATATAATTTAATGAGTTATCGTTATTCATCGCTGTGTCCCGATAGCTCAGAAATTATTTTCCTTACGTTAGTAATTATTTTTATACCATACATCAATGATGGCATTTATATTGACGTATATGTGCTTTTTTATTAGTATAATAAAACACCTAACTATCGTGTCTTAGACCAATTGGAAAGATATCCCTTTTGTGTGAGAAACATTTTTCTAATTCAAACATTTTAAATAATTACGTTCGAATATTTTCCAAAGATGTTTTGAAAATGAGGAAACATAATTTATTATAGCCAACTATACCGTAGTAAACATAAATAATGTTTCATCCAAGGATATTATACCCTTAATAAGAAAACACTATTGGTAGTAGCTACAGTTCCCTCCAAGGAAAGTAATGAAGATAACTCCATGATTTAGATGCTTTAAGTATTAAACGACAAAATGCACTGGAGAATGAGTTTGTTAATTGGTAAATCCGGTGACAATTCCAAATGTGTTAAATTTCTTATTAATTTTAAACATGTACAACCATGACTTTGAGAAAATATAATTTGTTGTGTGGAAATTATTTACTAATTAGACCATTTAAAATAATGACATGAGAAAGAATTGTTTCTACGTTTTGGCACAAGGCCAGCAATTACCTAGTGCATTACTGTTACTTTATTTTATCGACACCGTAAGGATGAAAGGCAAAGTTAACCTCGGCGAGATTTGAACTCAGAATGGCAAGGGCCGTAACTCTATACGTCAAAGCATGGCGTCCGACCCTCTACCGATACTGCCAATCCACCGCCCTCGGTGAGAAATAATGATGACTTCTCAGTCATTCTAAGATCTGATAAGTGCATGTGAAACTACAGTTTGCCGACGGGGTTTAATTAGGCAGTAGATATAATCGCATAAACTTCACAGATCACTTTAATTAGAAAAGACAGACTCTCCCGAGTTTGAATGTCTCCATTTATTGCTCAGTCTATTTAATTTTTAAAGTTTTCTCCCGTGTATTCCTTGAGAAGAATTATCAAGAACACTAGCATCTGAAATCAATTAAACATGACATTTTGGCTCACTTGGTTTACATCAAACATGCTAGCCTGCACAAGTATACAACTGCGTATATGCACACACACGCATACGTATATATTTATTATGTGTGTGTGTGTGTGTGTGTGTGTGTGTGTGTGTGTGTGTGTGTGTGTGTGTGTGTGTGTGTGTGTGTGTATAAATACACACACATATACACAAATACACACACACATACACATGTATATTATATATATATATATATATATATCAAAGGTATATATTGAGTTAGAAACTCAAAATAGTCTCTTACAATAAAATAGCTCTAGGAAAGAGATTTTTCCGAGCCGTATATTATAATAGAATATAAAAGAAAAACGAACACCAAGAGCAATACCGATTTTTAATATACTTAGAAGTGTCTAGGATACTAATTCTTCAACACTTCACAATTAATTTTGCGAAACAGCATAACCAAAGCTGTATGGGTGATTGGTAGTTATCACAATTCCGGTTTGTATTTATTTTCTTGATTTATTCTTAAATTGAGTCTGGCAAACCCTATTATCTATTGTTAGTATTCTTTTCACCTTAGCGAATCTGCTCCCTTACGATTTGAACACATATATGTATATATCTGTGTTCGTTTTTCTTTTATATATACATATATATATATATATATATATATATATATATATATATATATATATATATATATATATATATATTACATAAATACATATGTATATATACACATATATACATATATATAAAGAGATGCATACATTCATTCACACATACATACGTACATACATATATGCATGCACGACTACATACATACATACACACATACATACACACATGCATACATACATATCTACCTAGTTGATGTTGTGTAAATTCCAATGAGAGAGTCTTGTGTCTATGTTAGAAACCGACTCTCTCTCTATTGGCAAAAATTTGTGAAATTATAAAACCAGAAGAACATACATACATACATACATACATACATACATACATACATACATACATACATACATACATACATACATACATACATACATAGACATATTGAACAGGTAGAAAATGGCGGAGCTTTAGCGTGTTAATGTTTATGCATATATGTTATAAGTGTGCGTGTATTGGGACGTAAATATTTCTATGATGTAGAAATGTATATATGTTTAGGATCATGCTTAAACCGCGTGGAATCGAGGACAGTGGAATGATTGGCGGATGGATGTCGGCAGTGGAGGCGTCTGTAATTTAATCACGTGGCTCTGCTCTTCATTCTCAACAACAATACCATCAGAGGAAGATTTCTTCAATGGGATCAGAGCCAGTCAAGGGTTATTAAACGATAACTCTGAATAGCTCTTCACCATTTGACCGGAGATGACCACCTTAATAGGTAGAATATACTTAACCACTTTAAGGAACTTACTGCAGTTGCTGCGCTGTGCGATCGTTAATGGTTAATGGCTAATAGCAAGCTTTTAAAGATACAGGGCTGGTGACAGGGTGTTTGGTATGGGCTAAGTGTTATCGAAAGAGTAGGAAGGAGCAAGATCGTCGATATCAATGGTTTTAAAACTTCAACCAGTGTTCAATATTTTACAGTATTCTCCGAAGTGATATATGGCAGTTAACCACAACCTGTAACCTCTGATCCTTTTCTGCTGGACATTGCTTACATACGCACACACACACACACACACACACACACACACACACACACACATACTACACACACACACACACACACACACACACGCGCACACACACACACTACGCACACACACACACATACTACGCACGCACACACACACACACACATACTACGCACACACACAAACACACACACACACATACCCACATTCACACACATACTCACACACACACATACACACACACACACTCGCACACACATACTACGCACACACACTTACACACATACTCACACACACACAAATACTCGCACACACATACACACATACTCACACACACACGCATACTCACACACACACACACCTGCACACACTCAAACATACAAAAAACGCACAATCACATACTTACACACGCATACACACACTCATCAATATAGGAACATATAAGTGTATATATTTCGTGTGTGTTTATTTGTACATGTATGTATATAGGTAGCTATAACCTTATAATCTATACACACTGTACACACTCACTACTCACATACATACACACACATATGCATGTATGTATGTAGATATATATGTATGTATTTATTTATTTATGTATGCATGTGTGTGTATACATGTATATGTGCATGCATGTATGTATGTATGTATGTATGTATGTATGTATGTATGTATGTATGTATGTATGTATGTATGAATGTATGTGTATGTATGTATCTATGGGAGTGAAGGACCACTAGCCTTTGTCAGGGAGACAGGAGAAGGCAACTCAGGAAACTGGGATAACTCTGACATAAAACCTGCGGCTCAGTAGTTACCAATGATGTTGAACTTTTCTTCTTTTCGGGTTATGGCTACATTCGCTCAGAGAGTGGGATTGGCTCAGTGCACAGTCTTTCCCCACTTTCACAAAAATCTTGATGCACAGGCATTGTACGATAGAATTAATTGATAATTATTAATAATGTTATATCGTGCAATGGCCATACTCGATAACGTGGGGGCAGTCATCATCTTTGTATGTATGTATGTATGTATGTATGTATATATGTATGTATGTATATATATGTATGCATGTGTAAGTATGTATGTATGCCGTAATCTTAGTGGGGCTTATGTCCGTATCGGGACACTGCAGATATGATCTTCAGTGAGTGACTGATGTAGAAGTAAAAGGAGTAAAAGCTTCATCTGTATAATTGCTTTACTGATCTCAAGAAGACCTTTGACAATAGACAAGACCTTTGGAGTATATTACTGAAGCTGGGATACACGGAGAAGTTTACAGAGCTTATTTGTTCCTTTCATGATGACACGAGGCTGTGGATTTGCGCCAGTCATGAGATCTCAGTTAAGACAGGCTTGAAATAGCAGCTGACTCCAGCTTTGTTTGCCATCTTCTTTGCAGTTGCTTTGTTAAAAGCTTTCCCCAACACCGATGTTGGCATATCGAACATCATGGAGGTTATTTAACATCCGACAATTCCTGCTGTAACACAAACATATATTACACTTATACGTGATCTACTTTATGCAAACAACTGTAATGTTGTTAGCCAGGCGATAGAAGACCTTCAATTTCTGATGGACTGCTTCTCAGCAATGTGTGATAGGTTTGTGCTGACAACCAGCCTGAAAAGAAAACAGTGATGATGTACCACCATCCATATCTCTCAAAGGGCTAATATTGAAGGTTTGTGTTAAGTTCTTCTAACTGAGTTGAACTCTCGCTAGAATCGGCACCTTTGATGAAGAGGAAAGTTATCGGCTGTCCAAAGCTTTCGGTGCTTTTAGTAAACTGGAGAAGCGCCTGTCGCCAAGGTCAAATATCAGTGTCCACACAAAAGTTGAAGTGTACCAGGCATGTGTTCTTACAGCCTTGCTGTATGGATGTGAAACATGGACAAGATAGTGTGGGCATATCCAGCACCTCGAACGTTTCCACTAACAATGCTTGCACTCCATCCGGAAAACCACGTGGAGATATCATACACAAGACACTGATGTGTTGCAGTGGGTCTATCTGGCACACATTGAGATCAGGATTATGAAATAGCGTCGATGATATAAAGTACCAGTTAAGTACTAGGGTCGGTACAATCGAGGTTTTGTACCTCACAAAATGCTGGCCTTGTACGTAAATTAGAAATCATTATTGATGGATTGGCAGTATCGCTAGAGGCTCGGACGCTATGCTTTGCAGCATAGAGTTACGACCCTTTATGATCTGAGTTCAAATCCCGCCGAGGTTAAATTTGCCTTTCATCCTTACGGGGTCGATAAAATAAAATACCAGTAATACACTGGGATAATTGTTGGCCTTGTGCCAAAAGTAGAAAGAATTATTAAAGAGGTTGATTTGCAGTATCTATAGGTCGTAGGAAAAAATGTTTTTCCAGCATTTAGTTACAATTTTCTACGGTTTGAGTTCAAACGACACTGTGGTAAACTTTGCCTTTCTTCTTCTGCAATGAATGAAATAATGTTCCTGTTAAGGACAAAGGTTAATATAATCGAGGTTCCCATTCCTCCAATTGCTAGCGTTGTTCCAACGTTAAAAAAATGATTTACTTGTTTTATGTCATCAATGTGCACCACTGACGTAGCTCGACCCACACACCAGACACAAACTTCACCTCCGAGAAGTGTCGGAATATGTATACATTTATATATATATATATATATATATATATATTTATTAAAATAACAGATTAAAGTTTAAGTAAAGAATCGCTGCTTTCACCCTTAACGGGATCTTCTAAAACTAAAAGAAAATCAATCTGTGAACGCAGAAATAAATATTTCGAAAAACGTTGCAACCGAAGGAAAACAGGAAGACGATACTTAGGTTCATGAAGACGTTCCCTTGCAATGAACGGAAAACACCGAAGATAATACGTCATTATGTGGAGCGGTGAGAACAATTACACACAAAGACAAAACCACGTTTATGGTATAAATGAAGTCGTAGACTAATATTATATTTAGGAACCCGAATGATTCTCGGCTTCAGAGTTAAGAATAATGTAAATAAATTAGTACAACGAAAATGGCAGACGTTATTAAAATCAATAATAATTAAATATATACATACACGCATTTATATACGTACATATACGTGCTTACGCGAAAACACCCACCATGCATGCATAAATACGCGCACACATACATAAACCCGCGTGACACATATATCTACACATACGAACGTATACACCAAATACACATTAAAATATATATATATTAAAATATAAAATCAAGAGAAAGCAAATAAAGAAAAAAATTTTATATAAATTTCAAAAAATTCACAGTACTTACTATATGTGCCTTTACCGCGGTTTCAGATCCCAAACAAATAGATAACCCAAGCGGATTTCCATTGAGAAAGAGATCCTCGTCAGAAGGCTTTTATCTCTCGGAGAATATAAAATTCCCGAGTTCAAATTACAAACTGGCGCCATACAAAACTGTCCCAGCAAATGAATGATGAAACAATCTTGGCTAGTACCGTGTGCAAAGACTGAAAGCAAGGTGGACAGGTCAATCTCTTGCTACTAAAAATAGCAGCCGTCCAAATGACCAAAGGTTACTCTACCGTTGGGGAGAATAATAATAAAAGTATGAGTTCGTACGTGTAAATAAAACACATAGTGATACAAGTATAGTCCGACCATATGCCAGTGTGGTTCAATGGCAAGTTAATAAATTAACAAGCCAGAACATATAAAATCAAGGGAAAGCAAATAAAGAAAAAAATGTTAAATACATTTCCAAAAATGCACTGTACTTACTATATGTGCCTTTACCGCGGTTTCAGATCCGAATTTATTAACTTGCCATTGAACCACACTGGCATACGGTCGGATTATACTTGTATCCCTATATGTATTATTTACATGTAGGAACACATACTTTTATTATATATATATATATCTTGATATATATATATATATATATATATATATATATATATATATATATGTGTGTGTGTGTGCGTGTGTGTGTGAGTGTGTGTGTGTGTGTGTGTGTGTGTGTATACATATAATATATAAACGTATATAAATATACACACATAAATACGTATATAGCGCACACACACACAAACACGAAATACACATAGCAATATACACATATACCAGTATATATAATATAATATACATAGGGATACACCTATAACAAATACAAGCATATATACGTACGAGAAAGTATACGCACCTTCACAAAACATACGGGTAAGATATACTTACTTATACAAATAAGTAATGGTATAAACAAAATATACTTAGCTACCACATCAAGACGTAAATTATCCGCGTATTGTACTATCCGTTAGGGTATAATGTGGGGCTGTAATACAGGAAAGTTTTATGCAATTTGTGTTTACAAGCCGAAATTGCCTCAGATTTTTTGTTTAAGATGAAGTCATTGGTGTAGAGTATTTCCAGGGCTTCAGCGGCGCAAAGATCGCATGGTCTTTTATTTCCGTTATACGATCTAGCTTTAGCTACGATCTCCCAGTGTAACCTATATTGGGTGTGGTTGTCTTTTAGACTCCAGATCTGAAGCTGAAAGTGACGTCATATTCCTTCTTGAAGGGTTAAGAAAAGAATGGGTGTGCATGTAAAACGCTGCTTGATTCTATTGGCGGTTAACCCTGTGTAGGCCCCACGGGACGTGGGTGTTTCGACCTTACATTTGTAAACAATGTTACTGTAGAGGCATTTCCCGGATAGAGGCAGTCAACCCGATTCCTACAATTACAGTTAGTACTAGCTATAGGGTTGTACGTGTTACTACGGCTAGGTAATTTAGCTAAATTTGAAGCAGTGATGTTATGTGCAAGGTTAGGAGTCGTAGAGTAAGATATTTTAATGTTATTTCTATTAAAAATGTTATTATATTTATGTGCTGAGGGGAAATGCTTCTTAATATGGGAGAGAAAGATCTTAGCTAATGGTGTGGCCACCTCCATATCATATGGTAGGTTATACCACATAATACGTAGGGATCTATTTTTCCTTGGCCTATGCTCATACTAGTGTATGCTAACTTATCGACAAATCCACTCCGAGCAAGAGCTTCATTGTAATATGTGGAATGGTCGGTGAAAATATGCTCTTTGTAGATAGACGGGAAGCCTCAAAATAACGTTTCTTACCAGGTTCTTGGTTATGCTGGCGGGATAGTTAGAATGCTTACTTATGTAATTAAGCGTATCATTCGGCTTTCTATATGGGTAGTGCAAGCCATTCGACAAATTGAGGGTAACGTCGAGGTAATTAACGACCGAGAGGTTGGCCTCAACCTGTATGGAGAGGTTGAAGCCTTTAAAGTAGGCTGTGAGTTCTTTTCTGAACCTGTCGCAAGCGCGTGGACCGCACTCTGTCATGGTCAAAAGACCGTCATCACGTTACAAACCACCGCCCACGTTGGGGAATTCTTCCTTGATAGAGAAAAGAAGGAAAAGGCCAATAACATCTGTAACCTCCGCCGAATCGCTGGCGCCCATACTCACGTCGAATGGGGTACTATTAGATTTTTTAAATCCAAATAGAGTCATCGAAATTAATCACCGACTTACGGGCATTGAGGATGACATCAACTTCGAAATCCTTAACAAGCGTGAGCGTTTTAGCGAAATTGATAGCTCTAAGAAGTGGTAAAGTGATGGAGGAGTAGTAGTTAATGTCGAATCGGATGAAACGGCAATGTTCCTTGTTGCATATGCCATTGAACGAATCAATCACTGCGAAAGAATTGTTCCACAGTGCAAGAGGAGCCAAACTTCTAATTTCAGGTATAATTCTATCTAAAATACTTTTACTAAGTCTACCTAAATCAGACTTCGTAGGGTTAGTTAGCCGAATAGAGGGGTTGTTGGCGAAATTGTGTTTGTGATCCTTCAGTGTCCAGAGGTTCAGTCCGGTCCTAGATATTGAGTTCCGAAGTGATTTTAAACCCAGCATCGTTAATGTCCTTAATGACACTCCGATTGGGTTTCCGGTAATCCTTAATTACAGCATTATGTAGCAGTTGATGGTAAGTACTGCATTCCACTTAATATAGATTGCCAGTTTTATCGGAATGGACGTGCACGGCATTAGAATCCTTAATAGAACGAATTCTATTCTTTAAGTCCAGGTGGAAGGAATTGCTCCTATTCCGAACTTTGATACACCGTATGAGTTCCAAGACATCGTTTTCGAATGGTAGCAATGCTGGGTTACTCGGAGGGTTATTATAAATTTTAAACCCAAATTTATCCTGTTTATTGCCCGCTTTTTCCTGGTTATCGAAATAAAGGGAACGCCAACGCAACCTTTTAAAGAACGAATCATTATTATTATTATTATTATTATTATTATTATTATTATTACTATATATATACATATGTATATATATATACATATATATATATATATATATATATATATATATATATATATATATATATATATATATATATTGTGAAAAGTGCCAATTTATTTTCTCATCACATTGTACTCACATCATTAGATACGAACGAAAATGTTACAAATCTTTTCACCAGTGCGATAATATATGTCATTATGATACACTAGTAAAAGTAAATCCAATATATGGTCCATTCAATTTACAGAACACGCCCACGAAATTATACATTACGTACAACACCGGATTTACAATTTGGTGACTGTGTCATCAACCTTCATATACATTTAAACAGTGTGGCTATGGAAATACGTATGAAACCAACATTGGCTAAATGCTATATATCGAATAAATGCAAGTAAACAGTAAGTTGTTACAAGACCATCATTTAATCGCAATCATGAAAACGCAGACACGGTGTATGTATGCACGTATGTGTGTATGTATTTAAGTACGTATGCACGCATGTATATATGTATGTATATATATATTTGTTTGCACCCTCTACATTCATCTCTCTCTCTCTCTCTCTCTCTATATATATATATATATATATATATATATATATATATATATATATATATATATATATATATATATATATATATATATATAACGACTAATCATATACAAATATATTCTTAATATATATATGTATATATATAACGACTAATTATATATATATATATATATATATATATATATATATACATATATACATATATACATATATATATATATATAGAAGGGACAAGGGCTGTGTGGTGATTAGTCGTTCTAAATTTCTCTGGAAATTATAAACGATATAAACACTAAGTATTTTTTTTTTATATATATAATTTTTTGTTGTTGTCATTGCTTTTGTTATATATTCGGTGATAGTTGGTGGTTGGGAGGAGGGGAGTTACTAAATTAAAGCTGATCTGTTTGAAAATATCGAAGACATACATTAGAAAAAAAATATTCTACTAAATTAAACAAAACAAATCTATAATTTACTTTTCGTCCTTTCGACGAAATAAGAAAAATAATCAATAGAAGTTGAACATAAATCTTATGCTATGTCTTTCTTATGTTTTTGTTTACTGTTTAATTTTGATTTCATATTTTCAATTCAGTTCATATCGTTGTTGTCGTTATTGTCTTTGTTGTTGTTGCTGTCTGTATTGTTGTTCTTATTGTCCGTATTTGTGGTTTAGGGGTAACATTGGGTGAAATAATGATAATTGTTTATAGTTTAGGCACAAGGCCAGCAATTTGATGAAGCGGGGAAAGTCGATTAAATCGACGCCAGTGCATTATCGGTGTTTTTTTTTATTGACTCCGTAGGAATGAAAGGTAAAGCTAACTTCAGTGGGATTTAAACTCAAAATGTAAAAGGCCGTAACTCTGTGGTACATAACATGATATCCGAAGCTCCACTGATTCTGCCAATCTACCGCGTTCACTATAATAATAATAATAATAATAATAATAATAATAATAATAATAATAATAACCATAATATTAATGATTTCTTTATTAACCACAAGGGTTTACATAAAGTAGACATTAAGGACAGTGCAGGACAATACAGGACGGTACAAATGGGCATTTCTGCGTGTAAAAAATAAAAACAGAGGATGTAACAAAAAATAACAATGAAAAATTCCCCAATAGGGGAGACTTCGGAGGGACAATTGTGGAGAAAGCCCAGTAAAAGGCCACAATGACCCTGACCACCAAGGCAAGTGCCCTCTCCCAGTTTTCCACCTTTAATTTACAGATATATACTCAGAGTAGGCACATTCACTCGGGCCATTCTTGCTTCTCTCACCCATCTTTCAACAAAATGCTGGGAAGAGAGCACTTCCCTCTCTACTCTGATTGACTTTTCAAATGAAATTTGAAAAAGTCAATCAGAGCATCACCGAAGAGGTAAGTGCTCGTCTTCAGCCCTTTCAAACGTGTCCACCATACTATCTCTTTCGCCATGGCCACCAGACAGATAAAAACTGCCTGCCCTTCCCGGCTAAAGGAGGAGGGCGGGGAAATCCTCACGATGGACTCAGATGATAGCCGGATCCGTCCTAAACGCGACAGCAGGTGTTCGACATAAACCCACAAGTCAGAAATTTTCGGACACTGGACGAGTGCGTGCAGGACGGTTTCGTCGCCCTGCTCGCATCTCGGACATGCCCGGCTGACGGCACCTCCATGCCTGTAGAGTTTATCCCGAACTGGCAAGGCTCTTCGGTAGCACTGCCAGGCCAGGGATTTCTGGAAGTTGTCCATAGGCCCCGGCCCGAAAGTTCTTGGCTAGTTAATTTTCGTCGACGCCTAGAGTTTCCCCAAGTACATCGTCGCTCTTCCCCTCCACTAATCTTCTATAGAACGCCAAGGTGGAGTTTCCACCGATCACATTTCCCGATTGGTCGAGGGCTGTGAGCGCCTGAAGACATTCCAGTCTCCAAGCGCTCCCTCTCGGTCTTCGCTTGACCCAGGACTGCAGCTCCGTCAAGGAGACGAGCTGGGGAAAGATGCGTCTAGCAAACGACGACCACACCTGAGCACCGTTGAGGAAGAGGTGGAGATGTCGTAGCCTGAGCGCGTGTTGCGTATCATCAGCCACCGCATTCCCAGCCCTCCACGTAGCGGGTGTTGACAGCAGATGGACCCCCTGACCATCGGAGCGCGTCCGTTCCACAAAAAGCGAAAGAGCAAACGCTCCAGCGCAGTCAGGCGGGGCTTAAGACAAGGTACGACGGTCAGGTGGTAGTAGATGACGGACGCGATGTACGCGTTAGCCACCTACGCTCGACCTTTCATGGATAGCTTCTTCTCCGCCCATTTCTGGGTAAGAGAAGCCACGCTGCTCGTCACCTCGTTCCAGTTTTTGTCCGTCTTTAGGTCCGGACCGAACCAGACCTCTAGCAATTTAACCGGTCCGTCCGTCCAGCGCCCGACGACGGTGTTGGACGGCATGGACCTGCCTCTCCAGGTGCCGAGCTGTAGGCCCACTGACTTTTCCTGGTTGATCATTGCTCCTGTCACCGCTTCGTATTCTCTTAATGTAGTGCCGATCGCCTCGATGTGTTTGGTGTTCGACACCACTACGGTGACATCGTCCACATATGCTGACACGGATCTTCCGCATCCTAGTTCGCGCGGGACGCCCCTCAACGTCTCCAGTTTGTGCAGTAATGGCTCGAGAGTCAATACCTACAAGAGGGACGAGAGGGGACATCCTTGGCGGACCGAGCGCATGATGGTGAACGGTTCCGAAAGATGACCGTTCACTCTCACCACAGAGCAGATGTCGCTGTGCATGGCAGCGATCCAGCCTCTGAAGATGGGCCCAAAGCCAGCCGCCCTCAGGACTGCCGCTAGGTAACGATGGTGGACCCTATCGAAAGCTTTCGACTGATCTAAATTGATCAAGGACCCACCCGTGCCAGGTTCCCTAGCTACCCTCTCTACGATGTATCGCATGAGGTGGAGGTTGTCGTGGATGGATCTGTCGGGAATGGCGCATGTCTGCGCGACTCCCACCAGACCACCAACGACAAGCGCCAACCTCTTTGCTAGCACCTTGGCCAAAATCTTGAACTCTGTGTTTAGCAGAGTTATGGGCCTGAAATTATTTATGTTATCCCCCTTGTTCGGATCTTTTCTCAGCAGTGCCACCGCTCCTCGGCGCACAGAGCTGGGAATTCTCCCGTTCTGTTGCCAGTTGCAGTAGACGTCCGCCAAGAGGCCTCCGAACAAGTCTGGCATCTGTACGTAAAGTTCATAGGGCAGACCATCCAAACCAGGCGATTTACCCCTTGTGCAGCCAGTCATTGCCTCCCGTACTTCAGCGGCTCTTATAGGCTTTTCACAACACTCCGCCTCAGTGGCCGAGAGCTGCGGCAGTCCGTCGAGGTAGACACTAAAGTCCATCCCTCGACCCGGCCCACTGCTGCCCCCGAACAGCTGAGCGAAGTGTCGCTGAAAAGCTTCACACATTTGCCCGGGATCGAGTAGCATGCGCCCGTCGTGGTCCACCAAAGACCGGATCGTGGCTTTGTTGCCACGACGCGCCTCCGCCACTCGGGCCCATTGAACAGCTTTCATCCCCTCGGGTTCGAGAGCACGCACCCTAGCTCTGACAACGCAGCCTTCGTGCTTTGCATTGAAGAATTGGTCAAGGGCCAATTTCGCCGCAAGCACGTCGGTCGCGATGCCTTTGCTAAGCGCCCGTCTAATTTTCTAACTAGTTCTCCCTCTGCTCTATGTTCCTCTATTGCTAAAGCCTCACTAAACCTAATGGACTCTATTCTAATCGCTCTTTTCAGAGCAAACCACCACTTGTTGACGATGGCCCCCGTCAACGCACGCTTAACTAGTTCGCTAATCTGGTCGCTGTAGGCCTTGCGCGCTGGTAAGAAAGCGTTTAACTTCCAGTAGCCGGGTCCTCGTCTATGAAGCCTATCTAAGTCAAGCACACAGATCACGAATTTGTGGTCCGTGTAGCTGACTATCTTGATTTGTGGACAGCCTATGCTAGACCTATCTATTTCCCTACAAAATACTCTATCTAGATATGATCTGGATGACCCTATGCGATTTGTCCAAGTCCACATTGGTATATTCGGGAAATCCAATCGGTACCTGTCAGACAGTTCAAAACGCCTGAGCAGGTTGGTGAGACTCTTGCACCCTCCTCCCCTATCCACTAATCCCACACAGTCCCAGCGTGCATCTAAGATCCCGTTCCAGTCGCCCACTAACACTAAAGAGCGGGACGTTCCAAGAAAGATCTCCAGACGCCGGAAGAAATCAGGCCGACCTGCTCCTGTCGGGGCATAGACGGCCACTAACCTGAAAGCTTGCCCGTCTCCGCTGGTCACGTCCAGCACCACCAACTTACCTTCTGGGTCCAGGAAGATGGCCAGTATGGCAAGATCTAAACCTCTCCGAAAAAGCACAGCAACTCCACCCCCCGATCCCGGACGGCTGGGAGATGCGTACACATCGTAGCCGCCGAAGATCGGTGCGAAGGCCCGTGCTTCGGAGATCTGGTCTCGCTGATGGCTACTACATCTATGTTTAGTGACCTGAGGTCGTTGAGCCGGTGGCCCTGCTTCCATGACGACCCCAAGCCACGCGCATTTATGCTGCCTATTCTGAGTGAGGTCATGTTGAAATGGAGTGGAAAAGATGGGAAAGACCACTTACCTTACTTCTCGTAGTGGAAGGACGGTTTTTCCATCCTTTTCACTGCTTGTGGCCTCCTCAGGAAGGATGTCCTTATAAATCCTCCTGGAGAGTGCTTGTCGGAAGTTTCCGATGTCGTTGGGGAATTTTTGTTTTAGTGTCATGTACGTTTTCTGTGTGATGCGAGTGATTTGTATGTGTGGAGGTGATGTGAATTTTTGGGTTGTTGTGTAGTCTTTTTCTGTGATGCTGGTGTTGTGTTGGATGTAGTGTAATAATTGGTTGTTGTTCAAATTTAATGCTGTGTAGTGTGTATCGTTTTGGTTTTTTTGTTTTGTTTGCGTTTGTTGTGGGTTTGTTTCTGTTTCGCATTTTGGTGACTTTTATGGTGTAGGTGATGGTGGTGTTGGGGTTAATGATGGTGATGGTGATGGTGTTGGTGTTTGGGGTGATGGGGTTGGTGATGCTGGTGTGGATGGTGGCATATCTGTCCTAACTTTTTTGTTTGTTAATTTATTTGTTTCCCTCTGTATTTTGTTTTTGGAGGGGGAAGGAAGAGAATTTTTCCTTTTTTGGTTTCTTTTTTTCTTTTTTCCTGATACCGTTTCCCACTCCTCGTCGTCACAATCTGTCTCCAGTTGTGATAGGCCGGGGAGTGGAAAATCCTCCACAGGCGTTAGTTTTGGTTGTGGCGTGGTGGATGGTGTAAGCGCTGGTGCTAGTTCTGAAGCGTTGGGTGGTGGTGGTGTTGGTTTTGCTATGTTGCCGGGATTGTTGCTGTTATAGTTGCTTCTGTTTTTGCAGCTACAGTTGTTGCTGCCATCTCTGCTACTGGTGGTGTTGATGGTTGAGTCACTGGGGTGGGTAGTAGAGGTGGCTCAACCTTTTAGCCTGAGGGCAGAAAGCCCTTAGGTGGGTTCCTTCACCACAAACGACACACCTAGGCCTTCTGCCCTCGACAATTACGGTGAGGTGGCTGCCGTCAGTGAGGTCTATTACCTCTGGGATCTCCTCAATGCTTTTTTGGTCCGCTTGGATCAGGAGCTCCATCCCAGATCCGGACCAGTACTCCTGCTTTTCTTTTGCTATTGCTATTATCTTGGTGTTGGCTTCGATGCCGGCGAGGACGGCCGCTATTAGCCAGGGAATTTCGATGGCCGGTGGAACGTGGGTCACCCTGAACTTTACGAGTCTCTGGCCACAGTAGCTTGGGACGAGTGTGAAGTCGTCAGTTCTTAATGGGGCAATGGAG
Source organism: Eledone cirrhosa (assembly GCA_964016885.1). Classification (NCBI taxonomy): domain Eukaryota; kingdom Metazoa; phylum Mollusca; class Cephalopoda; order Octopoda; family Eledonidae; genus Eledone; species Eledone cirrhosa. The sequence goes on from OZ024741.1 coordinate 54,592,167, forward strand.
TGTTCTCTAGCCTCCTCTGGTGTTTCAAAGAACACGTCCACGGTTCCATACTTCTGCCCACGTCTAATGTGGGTTTTTCTTGCCCACACATGTCCCAAAGCTTTTTGAACTTTGGAACATTAATTGTTCGATACAACACGGTGCATAGGCGCCGATGCTCCATTTTATTAGGTGGGGGGGAGGCTGACCCTGTACCCATCTTTCTTTACCATTTTTTTGGCATTTTCTAATTCCTCCTGAGTTACCTGAAATGCTTCGCACTGTTTTGCTACTCTGGCAAAACTCAGGGTGGTTTTTTTAATGTCATTGTTGCTGTTGTTATTATCGTTATTTTTGTTATTATTAATTTTAGTTTCAGTTGTGGTGGTGGTGACGTCAGTGGTGTTCGGTGTGGAAGAGTCCATTTTGGTTGAATTCATTTCGACATCACGAGTTACTTTATTTTTTTCTTCTTTTGTTTCTGTTGTCGCGGTGGTGGTGGGGTGGGGGTTGTCGCGGTGGTGGTAGTGGTGGTGGCGGCTTTAACACCTGCAGTCATTGGTAATGGCGGGAAATGAATTGTCTGCCTGAGACAAATTTAAAATATTGCTACTGCTTAAATTTGTTGTGTTGGCAAACGTAGTAATATTTACAATGGTGGTGTCGGTGTGAGGTGTTAGTTTATGAGGAAGGCTGTCAGCTTCGTGTGGCTGTGAGACTTCCATGTTTTTTTCAAAGAATTTTTTTTTAATAATTATAAATGTTTAAATTTTGGGCACAAGGCCCCAATCTTTTTGGGTGTCCTTTTCGGAAAACAATGTATGTGCGCTTATATACAGTTAACAATAAAATTTTCCATAAATGGCAATTTTTAACAAACGGAAACAACAAACCTTTGCGGAGCTCACGATGATACGATTCACTACGTAGGTCACCAATAATAATAATAATAATAATAATAATAATAATGATTTCTTTATTAACCACAAGGGTTTCCATAAAGTAGACATTAAGGACAGTACAGGACAATACAGGGCGGTACAAATGGGCATTTCTGCGTGTAAAAAAAAACAAGAAACAGAGGATGTAATAAGTGTTTAAATGTCGAACCTAAACAGTTCGAATAACGGTGAAGAGGAGGCTGGAACGTCATGTGACAGACTCTCACCCAGCAAGTGCCCCCTGGCCCAGCAGCAGGGACCTGGCTGTCATCCAAATACTGCTGGTGTTGGAGGAAGTAGAAGAAGGAAAGGGACAAGAACCAACTGGACGAAAGTATTTAATAGAACTGTTATGGAATGTTACCTGAAGAGTAACCCCAAGGAAAAAGGCTATAGGAAACGGATGCATAACATCTGGAACGAGATTGGTCTATTTAAATTAGATGAACAAAAGTTGGCCGGCAGGCTCGGGTAATAAGTATTAATGAATGGATAAGCGAGTTGGAACTGGAGGAACTGAGCAGATAGATTAGGTTAGAAATAGAGAGTGGAGTATGCCAGACAAACGAGCCAGTGGGAAATGAAAGTGAAGAGGTTGAGAGAATGGAGGAAGCATCCAAAGCAGACATTGATCTGAATGCTGAAATAAGTAACATCTGAAAGATACGGCCATTGAGGAAATGAATGCTGATGGGCTAGGACAAGATTTGGTTGATATCCTAAACTTAGTGGTAGATGAAATGAACAATGATAGTGGGAAACCTATGAACCTAAGATTTGTAGACAGGAAAAGTTAAAAGAAACAACAGCTAAGGTAAACAAAGTCATCCCATACCTTGAGAGGAGGAACCTTCACCAATGCAACAATATCCTCAAAGAAACAGCAAATGCGTCGAGCAAATTACTTGGCATAAAAACGAGAGGAAACAACAAACAAGAAAGATCAGAACCTTGGTGGAAGAAACGACTGAATGGTCAAATCAAGGAAATGAGAAATGACATTGGAAAGCTTAAGTCCCTACTGAATGGGACACTACAAAACATAGACACTAAAAATAGACTGGAAATAAAGTACAAAACTAGGATCAAAAAGCTAAATATCATCATAGAGGAACTGAAGCAACGCATTGTAGCAAAGAGTGCAAAGATTAGGCGGTATGAGAGCAGAGTCAGTCAGTATAGACAGAACCGCATGTTTGACAACAACCAGAAGATGTTGTTTGGACAGCTTGAAGGGAAAGAAAGAGGCAACGACTTGATCCCTGAGGCGGACAAACTAAGACATTCTGGAGAGGAATATGGGAGCAGGATGTTAAACATAATGACCAGGCAGTGTGGATTGAGACAGTACAAAAGGAGATTAGTGAACAAGCACGCCAAGAAACTGATTTGAGTATCACAGTTGAAACTCTTAAAGGGCAGGCCAAAAAACTAACCAACTGGAAATCACCAGGTCCAGATGGTGTGCAGGGGTATTGGATCAAAAATATAACATCCCTCCACCCGAAACTGACAACCATCTTCAATGATTGCTTGATGTCGGGTGAGGTACCAGAGTGGTTGACAAAAGATATCACAGTTCTGGTAATGAAAGACCGAATCAAGGGTAATGATGTTACCAACTATAGACCTATCACATGTCCGTCCGTAATGTGGAAACTGTTAACAAGCATTGTGCCTGAGGAAATCTACCATCACCTCCACATAAACAACTTGTTACCGGACGGACAGAAAGGATGCCGAAAGAAGTCCCATAGTACAAAAGACCAGTTACTTATTGATAAGATGGTAATGAGGAATTGCAAGAGGAGACACACTGGTCTTGCCATGGGATGGATAGATTACAAAAGGCATTCGACATGGTACCTCATTCTTGGATAACCAAAAGCATAGAGATCTTCAAGGTGGCAGATAACATCAGACAGTTGTTGAGCAAAAGTATGAAGTCCTAGGAAACAGAGTTAACATCGTATGGAGAATCCTTGGAAGGCGTGAAGATCAAGAGAGGTATCTTCCAGGGAGATAGTTTGTCCCCTCTGTTGTATACTGTGAAAAGTGAGAGCAGGATACAAGTTGGGAAAAGGAGAGCTTACCATCAACCACCTCCTCTTCATGGGCGATCTTAAACTCTTTGGGAAGAGTGAGAAGGAGTTGGATGTACTTGTTGAGACTGTACGTATTTTCAGCAATAATATATGTATGCAATTTGGTATTAGTAAGTGTGGAGTCCTAGTGAGGAAGAGGGGTAAATTGAGCAGAAGCAACAGAATCCAGGTACCAACAAGTGAGATGATAAAGGAAATTGACACTGAAGAGGGATACAAATATTTAGGTGTTCTTGAGGCAGATGACATCAAGAACAAAAAATTAAGGATTGATAACATCTGAGTACATAAGTAGAGTAAGAAGCGTAATAAAATCACATCTAAAAAGTAGGAATGTCATAAGTGCAGTGAATTCCCGAGCTGTGTCTATTATTAGGTACAGTGCGGGAATTCTGAAATGGAATGTTGTTGAACAAAAAGAAATGGATAGGAAGAATACGAAACTATTGACTATCTACATGTTTCACAAGAGGAGTGATGTCGATAGACTCTACTTAAAGAGATCTGAAGGTGGAAGAGGTCTTATCAGAATACAGGACTGTGTTTAGATGGAGAAAAACAACCTGCACAAATATGTGACAGACAGTGGGGAGCCAATGCTCAAAATTGTACTGAAGGAGAAGACAATAGGCCAGGGGATGTCCAAGGAGGAAATAACAACAAGGAGGAAGAGCAACGTTCATGAAAAATCCCTTCATAGTACCTTCTTTAAGAAAACGGAATTTAGAGATCCACAGATATGGAACTGGTTAAAAAGAGGAGACCTTAAAAAGGCTACAGAAGGAATGTTAATGGCTGCGCAAGAGCAAGCCCTCAGAACGAAGTGGGTGAAACACCATATTTACAAGGAGGAGGCTAGCCCACTGTGTAGGATCTGTGGAGAGAGGAGACTGTGGCTCACATTATATGCGAGTGTAAACACCTAGCCCAGACTCACTATAAAGGCTGGAGACATGATGGGATGGGCAGGGTGATCCACTGGCACCTATGCAAAGTAAACAATTTACCACATTCTGAGAAGTGGTATGAGCATAAGCCAGAGGCGGTGATAGAAAACGATCAGGTGAAGGTGCTGTGGGATTTTAGGATACAGACGGACAAGAAACTGGAATACAATAGACCTGACCTGGTGGTTGTGGACAAAGAAAAAAGATCGTGCCTGATTGTGGATGTGGCCTGCCCATTTGACACAAGAGTGCAAGAAAAGGAGAGGGAGAAAATTAACCGATACCAGGACTTAAAGTGGGAGGTAAGAGTGGAACTGCCATGAAGTCAAAGTGGTCCCGATTGTCATAGGCGCACTAGGTACTATCTCAAAGAGTTTCCAAGGATGGTTAAAAAAAATTAGTCCAGCTCCACTTTTTGGAACGCTTCAAAAGGCATGCTTGCTGGGAACAGCAAGAACCCTCCGATACGTCCTGAATATCTGAGGTTGCAGGTAGCGGCTTGATATTCATATAACCAAAAACTTTCCAGTTAAATAACATCAATGACTGAGACTCAAAGAATAATAATAATAATAATGATTTCTTTATTGGCCACAAAGGCTGACATCAAGAAAAACATTATAGACGGCACAGAATGGTACAGTATGAAACGATGTGGGTTTTGAGCGTGTAAAGATTTTTATTATTTATATAAGAAACGAAAAAGAAAAAAGACATAGATACATATATATATATATTTAAACAATAAAAATGAAAATTCAAACAATGAAAAATTCCCTAATAGGGGGGAAACCTCCGAGGGTTACTCGTGGCGAAAACCTCCCCAAAGACCACGGCCACCCTGACGATGCGTCACGGCATGGACTTGCCTCTCCAGGTGTCGAGTTGCAAGCCCACCGACCTTTTTTGGTTTATCTTTGCTCCTGTCACCGCTTCGTATTCCTTGAGAGCGGTGCAGAGCATCTGGACGTGTTTGGTGCTCGACACCACCACTTTGATGTCGTCGGCGTAAGCTGACACGGATTTCCCGCAGTTCGCGTGGGATCCCCCTCATCGTCTCTAATTTGTGCAGTAACGGCTCGAGGGCCAATGCGTACAAGAGGGACGAGAGGAGGAAACCCTGGCGGACCGTGCGCATGATGCTGAAAGGCTGTGACAAGTAACGATTCACCCTCACAATCGAGCAGATGTCGCTGTGCATCGCAGGACCGCAGCTAGGTACTGATGGTCGACCCTATCAAATGCTTTAGATTGATCCAAGTTGATCAGAGCCCCACCCGTGTCAGGTTCCTTAACCACCCTCGCTATGATGTATCGCATGAGATAGATGTTGTGAATGGATCTGTCCGGAATGGCGCATGTCTGTGCCTCTCCCACCAGATCATCAACGACAAGCGTCAATCTCTTTGTTAACACCTTGGCCAAAATCTTAAACTCTGCGTTTAGCAGAGTTATGGTCCTGAAGTTGTCTATAACGTCCTCCTTGTACGGGTCTTTTCTCAGCAGAGCCACCGTTCCTCGGCTCACAAAACTGGGAATGCACCCGTTCTGCTGTCAGTTGCAGTAGACATCTGCCAAGAGGTTGCCGAACAAGTCTGGCATATACGCATAAAGCTCGTAGGGCAGACCATCCAAACCTGGCGATTTTCCCCTCGTGCAATCAGACATCGCTTCCCGTATTTCACCTGCTGTTATCGGCTTTACGCAGCACTGCGTTGCGGTCGTGGAGAGCCGCATCAGTCCGTCGAGGTATGCACCGAAGTCCATACTCCTATCCGGCCCGCCGTTGCTGCCGAACAATTGAGCAAAGTGCTGTTGAAAAGCCGCACACATCTGCTCGTGTTCGAGCAACATGCGCCCGTTTTGATCAGACCGAATTGTGGACTTGTTGCCAAGTCCCACCTCCACCACCCGGGCCCATTGAACGGCTTTCGTCCCCTCGTGTCTTAGAGCATACGCTCTAGATCTGACAACGCTGCCTTCTTGCTTTGCGTTGAAGAATTGGTCGAGTGCCAATCTCGCCGCAAGCACGTCGGTTGCGATGCCCCTCCTAAACGCCTATTCTAACTTTCTAATTAACTCTCCCTCTACTCTATTTTCCTCTATCACTATTCCTTATCGATTCTACTCTAATAGCCTTTTTCAGGGTAAACCACCACCTGTTGTTGACGATCGTACCCGTCAACGCACGCTTAACTAATTCGCTAATCCGGTCTCTGTAAGCTTTGCGCGACGGTAACGACGAGTTCAGCTTCCAGTAGCCGGGCCCTTGCCTATGGAGTCTATCTAAGTCAACTTCAGAGATCACAAATTTGTGGTCCGTATAGTCGACTACTTTAAATTGTGGACAACCTACACTAGCCTTATCTGTTTCCCTACAGAATACCCTATCTAAATACGATCTGGATGACCCGATGCGGTTTGCTCATGTCCACATTGGCACATTCGGATAATCCAGCCTATACCTGTCAGACAGTTTAAAACGTCTGAGCAGGTTGTTGAGGCTTTTTCACCCTCCTGCCCTGTCTACTATCCCCACATAATCCCAGCGTGCATCTAAGATACCGTTCCAGTCGCCCAATAACACTAAAGAGCGGGACGTTCCAAGAAAGGGCTCTAGACGTCTGAAGAAATATGACCGTCCTGCCGCTGTTGGTGTGTAGATAGCTACTAGCCTGAAAGCATTGCCTTCGCTGCCGGTTACGTCCAGTACCACCGACTTACCTTTTGGGTCCAGGAAGATGGCCCGTATGGCGAGATTCAAGCCTCTCCGAAAAAGGACGGCAACCCCTCCCTCCGATCCTGGATGGTTGGGAGATGCGTATACAACGTAGCCGCCGAAGATCGGTGCGAAGGCTCGTGCTTCGAAGATTCTAGTCTCGCTGATGGCCACCGCATCTACATTTAGTGACCTGAGGTCGTTGAGCAGGTGACCCTGCGTCCAAGATGACCCCAGGCCACGTACATTTATACTGCCTACTCTAAGTACGGCCATGTTGGATGAGAAGCGTAAGTGAGAAGCGTAAGTGATAAAGGATCACTAACATTGATCATGTGGTGAAGGGACAGAAGAACCGTCCCTTTGGCTGGTCATGGGTGTTTCCAAGAGGATGTCGGTGTATATCCTCTTGGTAACCGACCCTCTGAAGTCACCAAATACGTTGGGGAATTTTTGCTTTAAAAGTTTGTAATGTTCTATTTTGATTTCAATGACTTTTATGTTTGTTGCGAGAGTTCTTGGTGTTGGTGAGTTGTAGTATTTTTTTCTGTGATGTCTGTGTGCTGCTTTATATGTTGTAAGAGTTCTTTATTTGCCATGTTTATGGCTGTGTACTTTTTGAGGGGGGGGGGTGATTTTGTTGCTGTTTTCTTGTTGTTCCTGTTGGGTGTGTGTTTTGTTGTGTTTGCGATGTTGATGTTTTTCGTGATGCTGGTGGGGGTGTGGTTGTTGTTGGTGGTGGTGATGGTGATGGTGATGGGGGTGGTGTTGCTGCAAGTTTCCTTGCAGCCTTTACCCCTCATTGTCTGCCTTCGCTTTTGGAGGGTGAAGTTAAGGGTTTTTTTCCTTTTTTTGTTTTTTGTTGCAGACCGTTTGCCACTTCCCTCCCGCCTCATACTCCACGTCAGATTCCGTGGCGTCTGGGAGGGGTATGAGCTCCACTGCTGTTGGAGCCCGCTTCGGCGATTTTGCCGCCGGTGTAGCTACTGCGACTGTTGGTGTTGCCGCCACTGCTGACGCTTCTTTAGTTGTCCGTGGCCTTGGTATGGGTGCCACGGTCGTTCCCCTCCTACTCACCATGGAAGGGTCTTCTGCCTCTGTTGCCTGCCCTGCTCTTGGTAGCAGCGGATCAGGCGTCGGAAGGAGGGGGTGGGGGCTCTTCTTGGCTCTCTTCTACGGGTAGAAGGCCTTGAGGTGACCCTTCTACCCACAGAGATAGCACTTTGGGCGCCTTCCTTCCACGCTTATAGGGGGTTCGAGCCCTTCTTCGAGGTCTATGATGCCTGAGATGGCCTCGATGCACTCCTGGTCAGTCTGTATTAGCATTTGCATGCCTATTCCTGACCACCAATCTCTCTTCCCATTCTCTGTATTTGCAGTATGGTGGTCTTCTCCTCGATTCCAGCCAGTACAGACGCGGCCAGCCAAGGTATGGGCACGTTCGGCAGGACCTGAGTCACTTTGACCCTCACAATTTTCTGCCCGCAATAGGAGACCACCAAGACTATCTCCTCACTCTTTCTGGTTTCAAAAGAGTGAGACTTCGCCTCTTGGGGGTGGTAAAAAGTACGTCTACTGTGGCCTACTTTTTTCCACGGGTTATGTGGGTTTTTCGCGCCCAGACGCACCCCAAGGCCTTTTGGATTTGAGCCTCCGTGGCTCTCTCCACCCGATGTGACATTTTGCTTACCGTGCGCAGTTGCTGGTCTTTGATGAAATCGGATGGAGGTTTCAGGGAAACTCTATTGTTATTTCTTGTCACCATGGCTCTTGCGACTGCCATCGCCTCCTCCGTGACTAGCACTGTCTCTATATTTCGGGCAACACCTGCGAAAGAAGTGGCCCCTTATTCAGCGACACCATTATTGCTGCCGCTACTTCTGCTACTGGTATTGTTGTTGGCGCTGTTTCTGTTGCTACAGCTACAAACGGTGTTGTTGGTGTTGTTACTGTTATCACTGTTGTAGTTGGTTGTGTTTTTGGTGCCACCGTTGTTGTTGTTTTCGGTGCAATTTGTATTGTTGCTGTTGGTGTTGTCGTTGTTTATTTTCTTGTTAGTGGTGTTAATATCGTTGTTGCATTTGTTGTGATTTTTTTCTGTCTGTATTTTGATTGACGCTGTTATTGTTGTAGTTGGTGTGGTAATTTCTTCAAAATTAGTGTTCTCAGTGTTGTTGTCTTTGTTCACGTTGTTTGTGGTGGTGTCTGTTATATGAATATCACTAACCAACCTCTCAACTTTTACGCCGTTGTCACATGACAGCAGACATATTGCTGGGGGGAGGGGCGTGGCTCAGCCATTTTTTTTTTTTTAAATAATTTTTTTAAAAGTAAAATGTTCAAATATTTGGGCCAAAAGGTCCAAATATTATACTTTTTCCCCTTCACAGGGCAAAGTCTTACACAACAAGAAATATTTAACAACTAATAATGTTAACAGGCAAATAAAGCGACTAACTGGGAGCGAGCAAAAGACGTCCGATTAGACCAATAATAATAATAATAATAATGATTTCATTTATTGGCCACAAGGGCCGACATGTAGGGGACAATACAAAGACAGGGACAGTGGGGTTTATAATAAGGTCGAGTAAAAGTGCACAATGGCAAGACTAATTTAACAATGAAGATATAAAAATATAAAATAAACTATGCATAAATAGAAGAAGAAGAAGAAGAAGAAGAAGAAGAAGAAGAAGACCATCAACACCACCAACTTGGAAGAAAATAGAAACCAGGCAGATAAACAGTGTGAGGGAAGAGAAGGCAAGAAAGAATGAAATGCATGTTTATGATAGGCATCATCACCATCATCCTCATAACCATTACATTTACTATCATCATCTTCATTCATCACGTTCTTCATCATTAACAACAGATACAACTACTACTATTACTACTACTACTACTATTACTACTACTACTACTACTACTACTACTACTATTACTACTACTACTACAACTACTACTATTACTACTACTACTACTACTACTACTACTGTTACTACTACTACTACTACTACTACTACTACAACTATTACTACTACTACTACTACTACTACTGTTACTACTACTACTACTACTACTACTACTACTACTATTACTACTACTACTACTACTACTATTACTACTACTACTACTACTACTACTATTACTACTACTACTACTACTACTACTACTATTACTACTACTACTACTACTACTACTACTACTACTATTATTACTACTACTACTACTACTACTACTACTACTATTACTACTACTACTACTACTACTACTATTACTACTACTACTACTACTACTACTACTACTACTACTACTACTACTATTACTACTACTACTACTACTACTACTACTACAATTACTACTACTACTACTACTACTATTACTACTACTACTACTACTACTACTACTATTACTACTACTACTACTACTACTACTACTACTATTACTACTACTACTACTATTACTACTACTACTACTACTACTACTACTACTACTATTACTACTACTACTACTACTACTACTACTATTACTACTACTACTACTACTACTACTACTACTACTATTACTACTACTACTACTACTACTACTACTACTATTACTACTACTATTACTACTACTACTACTACTACTACTACTACTACTACTACTACTACTATTACTACTACTACTACTACTACTACTACTACTACTACTACTACTACTAAAACATACATGAATCATTTGAGGGGAAAAATATAACAAAAAATCCAAGACCATAAAAAAATCGCTTGCAATTGTCATTACTTCCGGTTTAGTTTGATCTCATCAAATATGTCAGTCCAATAAATAATTGTTTCTACTTTTGGCACAAGGCCAGCAATTACCCAGTGCATTACTGGTACTTTATTTTATCGACCCCGTAAGGATGAAAGGCAAAGTTAACCTCGGCGGGATTTGAACTCAGAATGGCAAGGGCAGTAACTCTATGCGTCAAAGCATGGCGTTCAACCCTCTACCGATACTGCCAATTCACCGCCCTCAGTCCAATAAATAATACCGTCATTTTAGTCATCTTTCACTGCTATAATCTCTATGTCTGTCTGTGCGTTCTGTCACTTTCTTTATTCGGGTTTCCTGATTCACCTTACAGGTTTCTTGCCATTATCTTCTACACTCAAACACGTTCTAGCAACTGTTTTAAGCAATCTTTTTTTTTTTTTTTTGCATACATTTGGCTTCAAACACACTCTTTAGTTTATCCTTCTCTCATTTTCTCTCTTTCGTGCTTTCTTTCTCCCCTCTGAATTTCTCTTTTTTTCTTTTTCGCGCTCTTAAACTCTGCTTCGTAAATGTGCTAAATCCATGCATACATATATCTTCTTCTATATATCCGTTACCAGTGCCACGACGAAGTTCCTCCGCCAGCTCAACCTGTACAGCAATGCTGCCTGAACTTCCCCGGCCTCCAACCCGGTGTCATTTTCAAGAGCATCCTTCAATGTGACATTTCCAGAATTTTACTCTACTAACATGGTCATTGTAAGGTTTCAAATGTCCGGCTAATGCGAGACTCCTACGCCTTATGATGTCAAAAAGACGAGAATATTTTGGAACAGAATAGAAAAGATTAGGAATAAGGCAAATAAAATCAACTCATGATATGATAGCAATAAATACCAGAGTGTAATGTTCGTCAATACAACCCCTAGAGCCGAAGTAGCTTACAGATTTAGAAGAGCCCTAGACAAGCTCGAGTTAAATATTACGCAAGTTGAAAGACCAGGTATTCCCATAAAAACACTACTTAGTAAAACGCATCCATTCCAAAGAACTCCCTACACTGATAGGAAATGCATAGTCTGAAAGCTAAGCCAGCAAACTAACTGTAAAACTAGGAACGTAGTATATAGCATATGATGTACTGAGGGACAGTGTAGGAATAAGAACAGAACATACATAGGTGAAACAGCCCGTAGCATAGGAGAAAGGATAAGTAAACACTGGCGAGAACTTCAGGATGGAAAAAACTCATCAGTACTCCACCAACATACCAAAATAGAACATAGGTGCACACTGGAGAGCATAGAGATAAAAATTATATCCACACACAAAAAAGACGCAATGCTCCAACAAATTACAGAGGCGACAAACATAAACGAACTCCAATAGAAAACATGAGTGAAATAGCACCATCACAACTAGTAATTAAGGATAAAATGAAGAAATACAGACACACAGAAAAACCACATTACAAAAGAAATCAGATACGCACAGATAGAACAAACAACCAGCTAGTGACAAGTAAATAAACACATAAATAAATAAAAACACATACACTCACCTGGATGTAACGCGTACGCAAACTAAGCACACAACACAGAGCACATAAAAAAACAAGATGGTGTAGAACAGAACAGAGGAGAAACACAAAATAAAAACCGAGTCACTGAGGAGGTCACAGAATGTGTAACGAAAGAGCTTTGACAATATATAAACAAGCACCCGGTTATTGAACCAACCAACCGACCAACCGGAAATTTATAATAAATTGAAGTAAAATCCAACAAGTGCATGTGTTTTTATTGGCATCATGACACTGCCAAAGTGTAAAAATATCTGTTTCAAAACACGTTTTCAGATAAAAAATCTTGCAAAACAAATTCAAAAACGAAGTATAAATATATATATCAACCGGTAAAACTTAAAACCAAAACTGAATACTAACCAATACTATTACTAATTCTCACTTATTCCTAATTAAACTATTTCACTGTGAACAATTTGTCAGCATTTTCTATTCCATTTACCAATATATATTTATATATATTGTCTAAAATCTATGGCAAACTCCCTCGAGCCTCTGCCCTTCTAAAATCCCGGAGAGCTCAATTTGCTGGCCACTGTCACCGTGCCAGCAATGAAATCATATCCGCTCTCTTGCTCTGGAACCCTGACTCCAGCCTGACTAGGAGTAGGAGGCTATCATTCCCTGACGTTATCTCTAGGGATACGGGAATCAGTAGACAGGACCTGGGGGGGCAGCGATGGGTGACAGGGAATTCTGGGGCATGAGAGTGAGATCCATCATCTCGACAGTAGTCGACGAATGATGATGATGATGATATTTATATATATATATATATATATATATATATATATATATATATATATATATATATATATATATATATATATATATATCGTTATTTCTTCTTTCTTTTTCTCTCTTCTCCCTCTCTTCCTTTCTCCTTTTATATATTTCTTCCTTAATACTTCTATTTACTCATTTAAATATTTATGTATGTATGTATTTATTTATTTTCTTCTTGCATTTCCTCATATTCACCCCCTCCATATACCCATATCTCGCTCCACATCCTCTTCTTCTTTAAATTTAAGTTTATTATGTTATTATTTGTGGTATATAAATGTTGAGATTTGTTGTAATAAATCACTGCCAATACTGGAATTGAACTTTCAAGACCGTTGAGGTATGTCATACATAAATTCATGTATTTTATATGACGAGGACATACTGAAAAAACAGCACAGTACCCTTTTTTTTTTAAATATATATATTTGGTTCCTTTACCGGTTTCGCAGTTCTTGTGCCTTTCAAAGGTTGAATTGAGATGGTGGGTTTGTAGTTTTTCTAGCATCTGGTTGGTGTTCGAATGTTCCTTCTGTGTTATATGGAAAAAAGTGGCTCGAAATGCTAGGTTTTTTTAAAAGTAATTTGGTTGGTTGATGACTGTCATGTGAATAAGTATAATAAATTTCGCGCCAGTTCACGTTACAAAGTTCTTATTATATTTGCCTTAAAAAAAGGGGGGTGCTCAGATTGTTTGTTCATATATGAGTGAAATTTGGTTGGTTGATGCAGTCACGTGAATAAGCACATCAGCTTTCGCGCCAGTTTGTGTTTGAATTTCTTTTTACTTTAAAAAAAGTGGCTCACGAAGGATTTTTTTTATAAATGTAATTTGATTGGTTATAAATGAAATTATGACTGTCACATGAACAAGTACATTAACTTTCGCGCCCGTATTTTGGAATTTTTTTTTTTTATAGCCATTTAGAGAATTTTGTGCCAAACAAAAGATAATGGTCAAGAAAGAAGGGATGGAGAGAATTGTTCTGCTTCAGTGAGTATGGGTGATGTGCTGAAATGTAATTTGATTGGTTATAAATTAAAATTATGACTGTCACGTGAACAAGTACATTAAATTTCGCGCCTGTATTTGGGAATTTCTTTTGTAGCCATTTAGAGAATGTTGTGTCAAACAAAGCATAATGGTAAAGAAAAACGGGATGGGGAGAATTGTTCTTGTTCAGTGAGTATGGCTGATGTGCTGGGGTGTCAAAATTCAGACTTTCTATTGAAATAAAGAAAGTGGGGATATGTATGTTTATTTGTGTTGGTGTGTGTGTGTGGGGGGAGATGATTCTATTAGTAGAAATGGGAGAGGGAGTTGTGTGTGTGTGTATGGGTGTTATATGTCTGTGTGGGAGTATGGTTAGCATGTTAAGATGGAAAGAATATATATATTGTTTGTATGTGTTTCGGAAAATGATTCCGTTAGTAGAAATGGGGAAGGGAGTTATGTGTGTGTGTGTGGAGGGGGGTATGGTTAGCATGTTGAGGTGTTAGAGTATTAACGTATGTTAAGGCTTATTTAGCTCTGGCTTTTATTTTCGGATATAGAAGGTGTTATGTGTGTGTGTCTGATTGGATGGTTAGCATGTTATGGTGTTGACATAATGTATATTAAACTATATTTAATGCTGGTCTATATTTTTGAATAAACATATTTTCCTTATTTATTCGTATTTGTTCTGTTGTATTGTCAGCGCAAAGATAAGATGGGAAGACTTGGAATTTTGGTGTCTTATTACTTGCGCATATGTCTAGATGTGCACTGAGTGGTATCTGTCTTGAGGTAGTGTCTCGTAATTTTTGGCGATGAATTTTCATTCTATTTCTGAGTGTGAGTTTAGTTTGTCCTATATAATCTTCATTGCATCCTTTACATTTAATGGCATAAACTACATTTTTTGATGAGCAAGTGAAGTAATTTTTTACAATAAAATGTTGTTCTGATTGAAATGTATAAATGTTGCCTTCAATGAGGTGTGTGCAGGTTCCACAATTAGAGCGAACACATTTTTTGACAGTTGGTTGTGGGTTTGTGGTAGGTAATATGGTATTGGTGAGTAATGTTTTTAGTGATTTCGGTTGTCTTTTGCTTTTGATTATTGTGTGTGTTTCAAGGGCTTTTTTCATTCTTGGATCTTGTTTCAATAGTGGGATGTTCTTGTGAATAATGTTGTAAGCTTCCGCATTTCTTGGGTTGTGTGTTGAGATATATGATAGAATATTGGACGTACCTTGAATTTGTTTCTGTTTTCGTAATTCATCAATGCCTATTGCTTTAGCCCTTTCTATTCCATTATTTATTACTAATGGTGGGTACTGTCTTTCGAGCAAAATTTCCTTTAATTCTTGAAGTATTTTATTTCGCGTTTCATAATTGGAGACAATTGTGCAAATTCTTCTTGCTAGGTTAAAAGGAATGTTCGTCTTCGTGTGCTTTGGATGGTTGGAGGTGAATAGCAGGTATTGTTTGGAATCTGTTGGTTGGTAGTGTATGTCAGTTTCAATATTTGTGTCTTTTTTATGATTAAGATGTCCAGAAATGGGAGTTGATCTTGGCTGTATTCCATTGTAAATTAGATGAGGTCATTGATGCCGTTAATTAAATTTTTGAAATCATTTAGTTGGTCGAGTGTGTGAGAGCAAAGAATGAGACAATCATCCAAGTAGCGTTTCCAATTCTCTGATAAATATTTGTGGAAGTTCAATCCGTATTTTGATTTGGAGTGTTCATATATCTGGACTTCTAAGTATGCATCCCTCGGTGATGAAGCTTTTTCCTATTCTGCCAGGCATCTCATTGGGATATTTCTCTAGCCAGAATCCTATTGCTTCTAGTCCATATTGGTGTGGGATCGTTCTGTAGAGATTCACTATATCGAAAGACACCATAATAGTGTCGTTGTTGACATGTTTGGGGAGGTGGTTTAAGAGGTCCAGATCGTCTCTTACAATGCTTGATTTTCGTGCTATAAGAGGCACCATACGTTTTCCCTGACGTCACACAAAATCTATGTGTTTTGTCTTTCGTCTCTAACTCCACTGGACAGCGTTAGGCTTACAGACGCTGTGAGCCCAGATGGACCAGTAGTAGCGTTGGTAGGGGTTGAAACTGCAAAAGTCCAATGGCGATGGAGTTCTGAGTTTGTATTTTCATTTTTTTAAATAATTTCTTAAGGTTTCCACTTAAAACATTTTTTTTTCGTTTTGTTTTTTTTCCGTTCATTTTCGTGACTACCCTTTGTTAATTTTCTTAATTTTATCTACTAATGTGACGAACGTCTTTTTCTCTTCTTCCGCCATTTATTGCAATGATTTTGTGATTCTAATAATATGTGTGTGAGTTAATATATATATGTAGCGAAATCTGTCCACACCTTGAACCCTGGGTGATATTTAACGGTCATTTTTTGGGTTATCTCCTTTCGAGCGTAAACAAGTCTGAGAGTGGACAACCAGGGGACATAGGAAGTAACGTATGCACATAGCCTGTCTTAGATCAAGCAGTAATCAGTTCGAAGCAGTTCTTGGTAGAGGAAACATGTAGACTATTGCTTTCTACAGACCCCTTGGCGTCTTATAGACTCTTACATTCTCTTACACACTCTGTTTCACTCAATCTCTATCTCTTGGTCACTCTCTTTACCAAGCCAGTGAAGTTCATGAAGTTTTCATCGTAAATACAATTTAATTCCACTTTCACAAACAAACAAATAACGTACATAATTCCTGCGTATTTTTCGTATAGCTCCGGCGTGAGCTATTTTCAATAAATTAATAATATAGCGGTTTGGTATCATCGTCGTTGATTTATATATATTCATTTTCTGCGTGATCAAGGAACTATCATATCATCATCCTCTTATTGAACACTTACTAACTTACACCACAACACAAACAGCTCACCAACACGACCATACAAATAATCAGTATATATATATATATATATATATATATATATATACGTATAACTTATACTGATACGTATATATATATGTATACATATATATATATATATATAAAAATTTCAAGTTATCAATAATGTAGTGATAATATATCGTCACGTTAGAGATGAACAGTGTACGTGTAGGTTTGCTCAACGAGTATAAATTAGAGAAAATGTAGAAAAGATGAATATAAAATGAAAGTGCTTTTATAAAGGAATTTATTAGGTATTGACATATGTTTCTGTAACAGACGGAATATCTATGTACCGCTGCTTGCGTAATCATATAATGCTACCAAGTATTCGATAGCTAATGTATAATCAGTTGTCACTTCTTCAGAGATATTGGATAAATTGGAAAATCTCAGAAAAATTGAAGTATTTATATTAGTTGTAAGAAAGAAAGAAGAGAGGGGATAGTATATGACAGATGGCAATTCAATTTGATGGTAAACAAGTATATAGAAGGTTTTTAATGAGAATACAATGAGTATATGGCTTATTTTATCTAAATAAGAATTTTTGGGAGTGCCTATTTTAATCTATATTTGACCAATTGAACAATGGACAGGGCTGGTCGTTTGGTGTAGTAGTATTAATACAGCTATAAAGTGTCAAGTAAGGAAGAGGGAGATTTTCCCTGCTACTGTATAACAACAATGCTGGTAGCCTGCTGGTATATGCATTAGGGAATTGAATTAAGAAATCTCATTTTATCTATAGCAGTTTATATTAAATGGTAAAGAATAGAAGAGTTGATAGAATTAAGACTAATAGACAATGTTAATATGTATTTTGACAATCAAACGGAGATGGAGACAGGCGTTCAATCCTGGTAGTCTTTGTAATATGAAAATGTAGATTTCAAGCGACGGTTACAGTATAACGATCGCTCTATTCTGTTATTTAATAAAATAGTTTTAGATTTCAATGAAATCACCATTGTAAATATTACTAATTTCTGCCAACGCTAAAAATATAAGCAGTAGCAATAATTTAAATTTGTCTCATGCAGACATTCATTTCCAGCCATTACCAATGACTGCAGGTGTTGAAACCGTCACCCCCACCACAGCGACAACAGAAACAAAAGAAAAAAAATAAATTATCTTGTGACATCGATTCACCCAGAATGGACTCTTCCACACCGAATACCACTGACGCCACCACCACCACAACTGAAACTAAAAATAACAATAACAAAAATAACGATAACAACAACAATGAGAATAAGAAAACCACCCTGTCTTTTGCCAGAGCAGCAAAATGTGCGAATCAATCCAGGTAACTCAGGAGGAATTAGATGAAGCCAAGAGAATGGTAAAGAAAGATGGGTACAGGATCCCCCCCCCCCCACACACACACACCCCTACCTAATAAAATGGAGCATCGGCGCCTATGCACCGAGTCCCAAATCCAAAAAGCTTTGGGACATGTGTGGGCACAAAAAACATCAGACCTGGGCAGAAATATGGAAACATGGACGTGTTCTTTAGAACACCACAGGAGGCCAGAGAACACTCCATGGTCCCATTAAGAAGTGACGACTTCACACTCGTCCCAAGCTATTGTGGCCAGAGACTCGTGAAGATCAGGGTGACCCACGTTCCACCGGCCATCGAAATGCCCTGGCTAGTGGCTGCCGTCCTCGCCGGCATCGAGGCCAACACCAAGATAATCGAAATAGCGAACAAAAAGCAGAACTGGTCCGGATCTGGGATGGAGCTCCTGATCCAGGCGGACCAAAAAAGCATTGAGGAGATCCCAGAGGTAATAGACCTCACTGACGGCAGCCATCTCACCGTAATCATCGAGAGCAGAAGGCCTAGGTGTGTCGTTTGTGGTGAAGGAACCCACCTAAGGGCTTTCTGCCCTCAGGCTAAAAGGTTGAGGCCACCTCTCTTACCCACCCCAGTGACTCAACCATCAACACCACCAGCAACAGAAATGGTAGCAACAACTGTAGCTGCAACAACAGAAGCAACTGTAACAGCAACAACCCCACCAACAGTAGTAAAACCAACACCACCACTACCCAACGCGTCAGAACTAGCACCAGCGCCTACACCATCCACCACGCCACAACCAAAACCAACGCCTGTGGAGGATTTTCCACTCCCCGACCTATCGCAACTGGAGACAGATTGTGACGACGAGGAGTGGAAAACGGTATCAGGAAAAAAGAAAAAAGGAAAAAGAAGCCAAAAAAGAAAAATTCCTCTTCCTTTCCCCCCAAAAAACAAAATACAGAGGGAAACAAATAAACTATCAAACAAAAAAGTTAGGACAGCTATGCCACCATCCACACCAGCATCACCAACCCCATCACCACAAACACCAACACCATCACCATCATTAACCCCAACACCACCATCACCAACACTACAAAAGTCACCAAAAAGCGTAACAGAAACAAACCCACAACAAACGCAAACAAAACAAAACAACCAAAACGATACACACTACACAGCATTAAATTTGAACAGCAACCAATTATTACACTACATCCAACACAACACCAGCATCACAGAAAAAGACTACACAACAACCCAAAAGTTCACACCACCTCCACACATGCAGATCACTCGCATCACACAGAAAACGTACACGACACTAAAACAAAATTTCTCCAAAGACATCGGAGATTTCCGACAAGTACTCTCCAGGAGGATTTATAAGGACATCCTTCCGGAGGAGGCCACAAGCAGTGAAAAGGATGGAGAAACCATCCTTGCTCTACGAGAAGTAAGGTAAGTGGTCTTTCCCATCTTTTCCACTCCTTTTCAACTCAGAATAGGCAGCATAAATGCGCGTGGCATGGGGTCGTCATGGAAGCAGGGCCATCTGCTCAACGACCTCAGGTCACTAAACATAGATGTAGTGGCCATCAGCGAGACCAGAATCTCCAAAGTACGGGCCTTCGCACCGATCTTCGGCGGCTACAATGTGTACGCATCTCCAAGCCGTCCTGGATCGGGGGAGGAGTTGCTGTGCTTTTTCGGAGAGGTTTGGATCTCGCCATACGGGCCATCTTCCTGGACCCAGAACGTAAGTTGGTGGTGCTGGACGTGTCCAGCGGAGACGGGCAAGCTTTCAGGTTAGTGGCCGTCTATGCCCCGACAGGAGCAGGGCGGCCTGATTTCTTCTGGCGTCTGGAGACCTTTCTTGGAACGTCCCGCTCTTTAGTGTTAGTGGGCGACTGGAACGGGATCTTAGAAGCACGCAGGGACTGTGTGGGATTAGCTGATAGGGGAAGAGGGTGCAAGAGCCTCACAAACCTGCTCAGACGTGTTGAACTATCTGACAGGTACCGATTGGATTTCCCGATGTGGCAATGTGGACTTGGACAAATCGCATAGGGTCATCCAGATCATATCTAGATAGAGTATTTTGTAGGGAAATAGATAGGTCTAGCATAGGCTGTCCACAATTCAAGATAGTCAGCTACACAGACGACAAATTCGTGATCTGTGTGCTTGACTTAGATAGGCTTCATAGACGAGGACCCGGCTACTGGAAGCTAAACGCGTCCTTACCAGCGCGCAAGGCCCGCAGAGACCAGATTAGCGAACTAGTTAAGAGGGCGTTGACTGGGGCAATTGTGAACAACAAGTGGTGATTTGCTCTGTAAAGAGCGATTAGAATAGAGTCCATTAGGTTTAGTAAGGCTTTAGCAATAGAGAAAAATAGAGCAGAGGGAGAACTAGCGAGAAAATTAGACGAGGCGCTTAGCGAAGGTATCGCGATCGACGTACTTGCTGCGAAATTGGCCCTTGACCAATTCTTCAATGCAAAGCACGAAGGCTGCGTTGTCAGAGCTAGGGTGCGTGCTCTCAGACACGAGGGGATGAAAGCCGTTCAATGGGCCCGAGTGGCGGAGGCGCGTCGTGGCAACAAAGTCACAATCCGGTCTTTGGTGGACCACGACGGGTGCATGCTACTCGATCCCGGGCAAATGTGTGAAGCTTTTCAGCGACACTTCGCACAGCTGTTCGTGGCCAGCGGCGGGCCAGATCGAGGGATGGACTTTAGTGTCTACCTCGACGAACTTCCGCGGCTCTCGGCCACTGAGGCGAAGAGTTGCGAAAAGCCGATAATAGCCGCTGAAATACGGGAGGCAATGATTGGCTGCACAAGGGGTAAATCGCCTGGTTTGGATGGTCTGCCCTATGAACTTTACGTACAGATGCCAGACTTGTTCGGAGGCCTCTTGGCGGACGTCTACTGCAACTGGAAACAGAACGGAAGAATTCCCAGCTCTGTGAGCCGAGGAGCTGAGAAAGGATCCGAACAAGGGGGATAACATAGATAATTTCAGGCCCATAACTCTACTAAACACAGAGTTCAAGATTTTGGCCAAGTTGCTAGCAAAGAGGTTGGCGCTTGTCGTTGGTGGTCTGGTGGGAGAGGCGCAGACATGCGCCATTCCCGACAGATCCATCCACGACAACCTCCACCTCATGCGATACATCGTAGAGAGGGTTGCTAGGGAACCTGGCACGGGTGGGTCCTTGATCAATTTAGATCAGTCGTAAGCTTTCGATAGGGTCGACCATCGTTACCTAGCTGCAGTCCTGAGGGCGGCTGGCTTTGGGCCCGTCTTCAGAGGCTGGATCGCTGCCATGCACAGCGACATCTGCTCTGTGGTGAGAGTGAACGGTCACCTTTCGGAACCGTTCAACATCATGAGCTCGGTCCGCCAAGGATGTCCCATCTCGTCCCTCTTGTACGTATTGACTCTCGAGCCATTACTGTACAAACTGGAGACGTTGAGGGGGATCCAGCGCGATCTAGGATGCGGAAGTTCCGTGTCAGCATATGCGGACGATGTCACCGTAGTGGTATCGAACGCCAAACACATCGAGGCGATCGGCACTACACTAATAGAATACGAAGCGGTGACAGGAGCAATTATCAACCAGGAAAATTCAGTGGGCCTGCAGCTCGGCACGAGAGGAAGGTCCATGCCGTCCAACAGCGTTGTCGGGCGCTGGACGGACGGACCGGTTAAATTGCTAGGGGTCTGGTTCGGTCCGGACCTCGAGACGGACAAAAACTGGGACGAGGTGACGAGCAGCGTGGCTTCACTCACCCAGAAATGGGCGGAGAGGAAGCTATCCCTGAAAGGTCGAGCGGAGGTGGCTAACGCGTACATCGCGTCCGTCATCTACTACCGCCTGACCGTCGTACCTTGCACTAAGCCACGCCTGACTGCGCTGGAGCGTTTGCTCTTACGCTTTTTGTGGAACGGACGCGCTCCGATGGTCAGGAGGTCCATCTGCTGTCAACACCCGCTACGTGGAGGGCTGGGCATGCCGTGGCTGATGATGCGCAGACACGCGTTCAGGCTACGACATCTCCACCTCTTCCTCGCCGGTGATCAGGTGTGGTCGCCGTTTGCTAGACGCGTCTTTCCCCAGCTCGTCTCTTGACGGAGCTGCAGTCCTGGGTCAAGCGAAGACCGAGAGGGAGCGCCTGGAGACTGGAATGTCTTTAGGCGTTCACAGCCCTCGACCAATCGGGAAATGTGATCGGTGGAAACTCCACCATGGCGTTCTATAGAGGATTAGTGGAGGGGAAGAGCGACGACGCACTTGGAGAAACTCTAGGCGTCGACGAAAATCAACTAGCCAATCTCTTCGGAAGAACTTTCGGGACGGGGCCTATTGACAACTTCCAGAAATCCCGTTCCTGGCAGTGCTACCGAGGAGCTTTGCCAGTTCGGGATAAACTCTACAGGCATGGAGGTGCCGTCAGCCGGGCATGTCCGAGATGCGTAAAGGGCGACGAAACCGTCCTGCACGCACTCGTCCAGTGTCCGAGCATTGCTGACTTGCGGATTTATGTCGAACACTTGCTGTCACGTGTAGGACGGATCCAGCTATCAGCTGAGTCCATCGTGAGGATTGCCCCGCCCTCTTCCTTTAGCCGGGAATGGCCGGCAGTTTTTATCTCTCTGGTGGCCATGGCGAAAGTGATAGTATGGTGGACACGTTTGAAAGGGCTGAAGACGAGCACTTACCTCTTCGGTGATGCCCTGATTAACTTTTTCAAATTTCATTTGAAAAGGAAAATCAGGGTAGAGAGAGAAGTGCTCTCTTCCCAGCATTTTGTTGAAAGATCGGTGAGAGAAGCAAGTATAGCCCGAGTGAATACTCTGAGTATGTGTCTGTAAATTAAAGGTGGAAAACTGGGAGAGGGCACTTGCCCTGGTGGTCAGGGTCACTGTGGCTTTTTAATGGGCTTTCTCCACGAATGTCCCTCGGAGATCTCCACCCTATTGGGGAATTTTTTCATTGTTCTATTATTACATACTGTTTCTTCTTTTTTACACGCAGAAATGCCCATTTGTACCGTCCTGTATTGTCCTGTACTGTCCTTAATGTCTACTTTATGTAAACCCTTGTGGTTAATAAAGAAAACATTATTATTATTATTATTATTATTATTATTATTATTATTATTATTATTCTTTGAGTCTCAGTCATCGATGTTAGGTAACTGGAAAGTTTGTTGAAATTAATATCAAGCCACTACCTGCAGCCTCAGATATTCAGGACGTATCGGAGGGTTCTTGCTGTTCCCTGCAAGCATGCCTTTTGAAGCGTTTCAAAAACCGTGGCGGGGCCAATTTTCTTTAACCATCCCTGTAAACTTTTTGAGATAGTCCCCAGTGCGCCTATGACAATCGGGACCACTTTGACTTCATGGCAGTTCCAAATCCTTTTTACCTCCCACTTTAAGTCCTGGTATCGGTTAATTTTCTCCCTCTCCTTCTCTTGCACTCTCGTGTCGAATGGGCAGGCCACATCCACAATCACACGATATTTTTTCTTTGTCCAAAACCACCAGGTCAGGTCTAGTGTGTTCCAGTTTCTTGTCTGTCTGTATCCTAAAATCCCACAGCACCTTCACCTGATCGTTTTCTATCACCGACTCTGGCTTATGCTCATACCACTTCTCAGAATGTGGTAAATTGTTTACTTTGCATAGGTGCCATTGGATTACCCTGCCCATCACATCATGTCTCCAGCCCTTATAGTGAGTCTGGGCTAGGTGTTTACACTCGGATACAATGTGAGCCACAGTCTCCTCTCTCTCTCCACAGATCCTGCACAGTGGGCTAGCCTCCTCCTTGTAAATATGGTGTTTCAACCACTTCGCTTTGAGGGCCTGCTCTTGCGCAGCCATTAACATTCCTTCTGTAGCTTTTTTAAGGTCTCCTCTTTTCAACCAGTTCCATGTCTGTGGATCTCAGTTTTCTCAAAGAAGGTACTATGAGGGGATTTTTCATGAAGGCTGCTCTTTCTCCTTGTTGTTATTTCCTCCTTGGACATCTCCTGGTCTATTGTCCTCTCTTACAGTACAGTTCTGAGCATTGGCTCCTTACTATCAGTCACGTATTTGTGTAGGTTGTTTTTCTCCATCTGAACACAGTCCTCTATGCTGATAAGACCTCTTCCACCCTCAGATCTCCTTAAGTAGAGTCTATCGACATCACTCCTCTTGTGGAACATGTTGTAGATAGTCAATAGCTTCCTAGTCTTCCTATCCATTTTTTTTTTTTTTCAGCAACATTCCATCTCAGAATTCCCGCACTGTACCTAATAATAGACACAGCTCGGGAATTTACTGCACTTATGGCATTCCTACTGTTCAGATGTGACTTTAATACGCTCCTTACTCTCCGAATGTATTCAGATCTTATGAATTCCTTCATTTTTTTGTTCTTGATGTCATCAGAACACCCAAATACTTGTATCCTTCTTCAGTGTCAATTTCCTTTATCATCTCACCTGTTGGTACCTGGATTCCGTTGCTTCTGCTCAATTTACCCCTCTTCATCACAAGGACTCCACACTTACTAATATAAAATTGCATACATATATCATTGCTGAAAATACGGACAGTGTCAACAAGCACATCCAACTCCTTCTCACTCTTCCCGAAGAGCTTAAGATCGTCCATGAAGAGGAGGTGATTGATGGTAAGCTCTCCCTTTCCCAACTTGTATCCTGCTCTCACTTTTCGCAGTATAATGGTCAGGGGCATCAGGGCAAGGACAAACAACAGAGGGGACAGACTATCTCCCTGGAAGATACCTCTCTTGATCTTCACGCCTCCCAAGGATTCTCCAGCTGATGTTAACTCTGTTTTCCAGGACTTCATACTTTTGCCCAACAACTGTCTGATGTTATCTGCCACCTTGAAGATCTCTATGCTTTTGATGATCCAAGAATGAGGCACCATATCAAATGCCTTTTTGTAGTCTATCCATCCCATGGCAAGACCAGTGTGTCTCCTCTTGCAATTCCTCATTACCATCTTATCAATAAGTAACTGGTCCTTTGTACCACGGGACTTCTTTCAGCATCCTTTCTGTTCGTCCGGTAACAAGTTGTTTGTGTGGAGGTGATGGTAGATTTCCTCAGACATAATGCTTGTTATTATTATTATTATTATTATTAATATTATTATTATTATTATTATTATTATTATTATTATTATTATTATTATTATATATTAGTATATATATATATATATATATATATATATATATATATATATATATATATATATTAGTATTTTTGCTTTGAAATAGCGATGTATACATGAATGTATGTATAGTATATTTGGCAATATACTGTATGTTTAATTAAAAACAATTTAGAAGATCACTCGCTATCAGTTTTAAACTAGGTACTACATCACTTACTTATTCTCGGCAAATAACAAGTGACGTAGTCACTACTTTAAAACTCATAGCGAATGCTCTTCTAAATCTTTTTAATTAAACCTCCAGTATATTGCCAAATATACTATATATACATTCATGTATATATATATTTCAGGAAAACGACATAACAGAGGTACAAAAAGTCTTATTAGTTTCCCGCTTTATATGGAAAAGAGCGAAAGAAGATTCGTGGTCGGGCTTTAGCCCTTCTTCGTGAGTACTAAAGTAGAAACCGGATCACAAAGGATAAATACAGAAAATAAAAGGTAGTCCAAGTAAAAAGAAAAGTCCACACGCATTTATATACACATTTCCACACCCTGGTTTACCTCTTTGTTGTGTGTATACAGATTTTTGTTTATCATATACTTCGGTTACTTATATATATATATATATTGTATATAACGAGGAATCAGTGATGCATTAAAACACAATTTATTTACATATTACATATGTTTCTCCGACGATCAGCTTAAGTCAGGATCTATTATAGATCGAACCCGACTCTGCACTCGCAAGTTCCTCAGATATGTTAAGGTCCGCATTTACAACAAATATATATATATGTACGGCAACACTCATCTTTTTCCATTTCTCCGAGGGTTGTAAACCCCACTATCAGGCTAGAAATTTCTTTAGTCTAAAATACGGTGAAAGCTTATAATTTCTAATTTCAAATTTCAAACTCGCGCACAGGACTAGAACTGTTTCATTCGTGGTTACCTCCGATCCAACCCGGAATAACTTATATATATATATATATATATATATATATATATATCACAAAGGAATTGTGGTAAGGAACCAGATGGACCATAACGCACCAGAGTACTCAATACTTAGGGTAGTAGAGTGGGAAATAGGAAAAAGTATGACCCCGACGGCAGAGCTTAAGGCAATTTATATCTGTATTAATACTACTGCACCAAACGACCAGCCCTGTCCATTGTTCAATTGGTCAAATATAGATTAAAATAGGCACTCCCAAAAATTCTTATTTAGATAAAATAAGCCATATATTCATTGTATTCCCATTAAAAACCTTCTATATACTTGTTTACCATCAAATTGAATTACCATCTGTCATATACTATCCCTTCTCTTCTTCCTTTCTTACAACTAATATAAATACTTTAATTTTTCTGATTTTTTCCAATTTATCCAATATCTCTGAAGAAGTGACAACTGATTATACGTTTGCTATCGAATACTTGCTAACATTATATGATTACGCAAGCAGCGATACATAGGTATTCCGTCTGTTACAGAAACATATGTCAATACCTAATAAATTCCTTTATAAAAGCACTTTCATTTTATATTCATCTTTTCTACATTTTCTCCGGAATATAATTTATACTCGTTGAGCAAACCTACACGTACGCTGTTCATCTCTAACGTGACGATATATTATCACTACATTATTGATAACTTGAAATTATATATATATATATATATATATATAGGAAAAAGTATGACCCCGACGGCAGAGCTCAAGCCGTTTCGACGGCTATTTCTGGACTCTGAGTCCAGAAATAGCCGTCGAAACGCCTTGAGCTCTGCCGTCGGGTCATAGTTTTTCCTATTTCCCACTCTACTACCCTAAGTATTGAGTACTCTGGTGCGTTATGGTCCATCTGGTTCCTTACCACAATTCCTTTGTTATATATATATATATATATATATATATATATATATATATATATATATAAGTTATTCCGGGTTGGATCTGAGGTAACCACGAATGAAACAGTTCTAGTCCTGTAGAAGCTCTTCTACATATATATATATATGTGAGAAAAACCACAAACCCTGCATTTCAATTCTACATTTGAAAAGCAGAAGAACTGCGAAACTGGTAAAGGAACCAAATAAATTTTAAAAAAAGACTCCAGTTGCATTTTCGATTTTATCTTTTTTCCTTATACATTCACTCGTGTAGGACATCTCGGTTTTTTTTTTCATTTTGTAAAAAAACCTCACTTTCTAATATATATATATATATATATATATATATATATATATATATATATATATATATATATATATATATATATATTAGATGTGAGAAAAACCACAGACCCTCCATCTCAACTCTACTTTAGAAAAGCAGAAGAACTCCGAAACCGGTAAAGGAACCATATAAATATATATATATATATATTTTTAAATAAGACTCCAGTTGCATTTTCGATTTCATCTTTTTTTCCATCTTTTTTCTTTATATATATATATATATATATATATATATATATATATATATATATATATATATATATATATATATATATATATATATATATATATATATATATATATATATATATATATATATATAGTGAGGGCGTGTGGCTGATGAGTGGTTAGAGAATTGGATTCACAATCTTGAGATTGTGAGTTCGATTCCTGGACCGGGCGATGCGTTATGTCCTTGAGCAAGACACTTTATTTCACGTTGCTCCCTCTACCTGGAGTTGCGACCGATAGATAGTATTAGCAACTGGAAAGACCGACGAAAACATTGTTTCCGCGGTCCGATTTGACGAAAGTCGATCGATATATACATTTGTGTAATTAATACGAATTATCGGTCTTTTATTACCAGTCCAAACCTGGAGGTTCATTACGCTAGCTCTTATTCCGGTTTTCACTTGGACTGGACGCTAGTCTTTCACAGGAGTAGATCCCCAGCTACTCATGGCATACATTTGTAGATGAGTGGACTGAAGCCACGTGCAATTAAGTGTTTTGCTCAAGAACATAACGCAGCCCAGCCCAGGAATCAAACCCAAAACATTATAACTGTAGTAAAGCACATTGCCTATTGGTTATGCTGTTACAGCATAACCAATAGGCAATGCTTTACTCAATTCCTTGTTTGAAGACTTCTATATATTAACTAAACATATTATTGTTTATATATTCCGTTGAAGAATCTGGTTTCGGTTACATACATATGATGGTTCAGGCTAAATGATGATAAACCTAGTATTCAGATATTCATAGTATTACTTTATATATAAATATGTGTGTGTGTGTGTGTGTGTGTGTGTGTGTGTGTGTGTGTGTGTGTGTGTGTGTGTGTGTGTGTGTGTGTGTGTGTGTGTGTGTGTGTGTGTGTGTGTGTGTGTGTGTGTGTGTGTGTGTGTGTGTGTGTGTGTGTGTGTGATGTATGTGTGTGTGTTTGTGTATATGTACGCATGCAAGTATGTCTTCGTCTGGTATCTTTGTTTACATTATTTCAGTGTTGGTTTAGGAAATATGTGATATGTTGCGCACTTTACACTATCAGTCCGTTGTCAGACTTCAATCGTAATTCATTTAGTAGATTCCAAACAAATTTTTCTGTCTGTTTCACTGACGTTATATAATCTCTCATGCATGTTTCCAGAAGTTCAATCTTCCAATTCGTTGCGCAAAATGGTGTTATCAGGCAACACTATGCACGAAATTGCATTCCGGGAGGTGGTCGAAAAAGTCTATTTACGCTGTTTAAGGGTTCGTCTTAAGTGGCAGCTCCTCCGTGTGCAAATTTCTTAAAACACGGACGAACGCATACACACATATACACACACACACATTTATATATATATATATATATATATATATATATATATATACATATATGAGATTAATTAAAATAAGGTGGGCGAAGACAACGGAAAATCAGATGAAACACGGGATAGTCCTTTCTCACCAACTCATCTCCGACGTTTCTTTGGGTTTCGGTTAAAAATTAGGGCGATACCAATAACTCCATTGCTCATAGGACAATAACAAATGGACACAAGATAAATAGAATTTGCTACATCCCGATGTGCTGCAGCTGAAAATATGAAATGGAAACAAAACCCAACATATTAGCCTAGAAAAAGAAGGTTTAAGAGACAGAGAATATACAAACATAAATAACCAAAGAATTTCCCTCGTTTTGACGTTGATCCGAAATAGACAGACAGAACAAGCAGAGAAAGAGGGATTAATGAAGGGGAGTACAGAGAACGCCGTGGTGTAACTTTTGAAACTTATTAATTTGAAAGAATGTCCAGCGTGGTTAAGAGCTAATAAAATTAATTCAAAAAGTGGAGCGTTAAGCCAACGGAAAAAGGAGGAAACACAGGACAGTACCTTCTCATCAGTCGACCTCTGGAGGTCCTTGTTGTTTCGTGTTTGAGGTCAATACCACTACCTCCAGTGAACATATATATATCTACTTCCTCCCCAAACTCCACAAATCCGACAACCCCGGCCGCCCCATCGTATCCGCTTGCAACTGCCCCACCGAACTCATCTCCGCCCTTCTTAGCCATCCTCGCCCTCCTCGTCAGCACCCTCCCCTCCCACATCCCGGCACCAAACACGCCCTTCGCCTATTCGACTCCTTCACCTTTCCACCCGGCCCACAGCCCTTCCTCTTCACCCTAGATATCAAGTCACTTTATACTGTCATCCTCCACGCCGACAGCCTACGTGCCCTCAAGCACTACCTCGACCTTCGCCCCTCCCCCATCCCCTCCACCCCCACCATCATTCGCCTCGCCGAGCTGGTCCTCACCCTCAACTGTTTCTCCTTCTCGGGTGAGTTTTACCAACAGGTCACGGGGGTAGCTATGGGCACAAGAATGGGCCCAAACTATGCCAACATTTTCGTTGGCCAAGTTGAGGCCCAAATCTTTGCCCAGTACACCGCACGCCCGAACTGTAC
Source organism: Eledone cirrhosa (assembly GCA_964016885.1). Classification (NCBI taxonomy): domain Eukaryota; kingdom Metazoa; phylum Mollusca; class Cephalopoda; order Octopoda; family Eledonidae; genus Eledone; species Eledone cirrhosa. The sequence continues at coordinate 54,622,385 of OZ024741.1, forward strand.
GGTCGTTACATTGACAACTGTATCGGAGCCACGAACCTCACCCGAGAACAGGTCGACTCCATTCTTTCCTTCTTCTGCCCCCCCCCCCCCCCCCCCTCCCTCCACTTCACCGCCTCTATCTCCAGCACCCACGGCAACTTCTTAGATATCTCCGTCGCCATGGACCCCTCCCACCACTCCCTCGTCACCTCCGCCTTCTTCAAACCTACCGACTCCCACTCCTACCTCGACTTCACCTCTTCCCACCCTACACACACTAAACACTCTATTCCCTACTCCCAACTCCTAAGGATCCACCGCCTCTGCAGCCGAAATGCTGACTTTGAGTCCCAGGCCCTTTCCCTAGTCAGCCATTTCATCCGCAGAGGTTACCCCCCCCCCCCTCGTCCACACCGCCCTCACTCGCGCCCGTGCTGTCCACCGCTCCACCACCCTCACCTCACGGCACTGCACACCCACCGTCTCCCCTTCCCCCTCACCTACCACCCCTCCACTATACCCCTCCACCACATCATCCTCCGCCTCTTCCGACGCCTCGAGTCCGACCCCTCCACCTCCCACATCTTCCCATCCCCACCACTCCCCTCCTTCAAACGCGCACGCAATCTCCGCACCCTCCTCGTCCGCAGCTCCCTACCCCTCAACCCCCCCGGTTCCCTTCCCTATTCCAGGCCTCGTTGCAACACCTGCCCCCACATCACCAACACTACCACCTTCCAGGGTCCCAACGACCACTCTCTCTCTCTGTCCGGCACACCTTCCGCAACACCTCCTCCAACCTAGTCTATGGACTTCGCTGCACGGAGTGTCGCGCAACCTACGTCGGACAGACTGGACGTCGCCTGGCGGACCGTTTCACCGAACACCTCCGGGATATTCGCTTCGGCGGGAGTCCCCCAATCGCCCGCCACTTTGGCTCCCATGGACATTCCGCGCACCACCTCACAGTCTGTGGCCTACTCCAATGCCACAGAACCCCTGCCACCCTCCTCATGGTCAAACAACGCACCATCTTCACCCTACAGACCCACACTCACCCCGGCCTGAACTCCCCGACTGCCCTGCCCCCCCCCCCCCCCCCCCCACACACACACATATCACCCACTAACACCACTAACACACTTCTCCTTTTCACCGCCCACCCCACAATTAACAATACTAACACCCCACCCCACCACCGACTACCTTCCTCCAACTAACAATACTAACTCCCCCTCCCCCCTATCACGCACACACCCACGGGTACATATATACACGCACTCACACCACCCACACACCCTACTACCACCACTAACCCTCACCCACATATCCACTCCAACCACCCCACAACTAATACCACTAACATCCCCCCGACCCAACGCACACGAACACACACACCCACCTATATCCACTTACACCACCCACTCTACACACCCTTCCACCACTGACTTCCACTAACACACCCGCATTCAACCCTTTCCCCTCCACCAGTATACTAACACCCACTAACACCCCCTTCACCATACACACACTCATCCAAACACGCATACACACACCAGTACACTACACTCACTCCACCGTCCCCACATCTTTCTCTCCCTCTCTCCGCTCCACCCACACCCCTTCAGACAAACACACACACACATCCCACTAACACCTCTACTAATACCCACACCCTCCCCCCGCACGACCCCTCCACACTCCACCTTTCACACCTACCCACCCCTCCCCTGTCCACCACACCTCCACACACACTAACACACGGACTTTCTCCACCTGCCATTCTCCTCTACTGGTGCTATCCTTTGACCCTCTGCCCACTTCTCCGCACACACAGACACACAGCCTCTCCACCCGTCATTCTCTTCTACCCTCCTCTAGCCTTTACCCTCTGACCACTTCCTGTTGCGCGTGCACCCCACATCTCCCCTCTTCCGACCAACACCACCACGGATTACACACAACGGCCATCGTTCCCACCATCGACTCCATTACAAGGAAAATATCTGGCCCCTCACCACACCGTCTACGGAACTACCTTAGGAACTTACCCACGGACATACACTCACAAATATTTTTTTTTTCAACCACGCCCCTACTCCACAATACGTATAAACACAACACACGTGCGTACCCCCACATATATACACACTCAGCCTCCGGAATCCCCCCCTTTCCCCACCCCTATGACCCCCTCCCCATCCACACGCGCACACACACACCGACCTACACCCCACCCCACACACACACCTTTTCCTGAACATGGAACCTCGTTCTTCCCCCACTCTCACATTCACATACACACACACACACACACACACGTACACCTACACACATACACCACCTTCAGCCCTCCCCGCTCGGACACCACGCCTCCCTCTCCCCACTCCCCCCGCCACCACCCCTACACGCCCCACACCCTACCACCACTTATCTTAATTTTTATTTTTATTTTCCTTTTTTTTATATTTATTTTTATTTGTACCCCTTCCACCGGTTTTCCTTCTTTTCCACCACCCTATTTTTTCTAAATGTCTCTCCCCCACTCCCCCACTTCCCACACACTTTTCGCCTGAAAAAGGGCTTATGCCCGAAACGTCGTTCCCCCTCCCCACACTCTCAAGAGCGTGAAACTAATAAACCTTTGTTCGTACTGCCTCTCTGTTTTGTTCCCGTTCCATTTTTCACTATATATATATATATATATATATATATATATATATATATATATATATATATATATATATATAATTAAGTTAAAAGTGTACATCCACATATGTATACTGAAATACTAGTATGCATATAAATACACACACGTATACATATGTACATGTACCGAGTTTTTCACTGGTACTTTACTGTGAGTGTCTAGCTAGTCTGTATGTAACCAAACAGACAAACCGGTTTTTAGAGTCATACGGGTTTTCAAGGAAACACCTTTCCTCTATTCTCCAGAGAGCCAGACAGGAATATTGGACTAGTTTCGATGTTATTACATCTCATCAGCAATATATACCCATCTTCCGGCTTCTCTAGAGAATCGTAAAAGCATATATCGTTATATGCTTTTTCTATGAAAATTAGTAGTGGGCAGACTAATTTGCATAGAACGTGAGTACGCACCGCTTCAGCGGAAACGATAAAAACAAATAACGAAACGAAATTAAATTTCGTTTCGTTTGTAACTCACTTTTGTATGACTGACGCTTAAACAATTAAGTTAAAAGTGTACATCCACATATGTATACTGAAATACTAGTATGCATATAAATACACACACGTATACATATGTACATGTACCGAGTTTTTCATTGGACATTTTACTGTGAGTGTCTAGCTAGTCTGTATGTAACCAAACAGACAAACTGGTTTTTAGAGTCATACGGGTTTTCAAGGAAACAGCTTTCCTCTATTCTCCAGAGAGCCAGACAGGAATATTGGACTAGTTTCGATGTTATTACATCTCATCAGCAATATTTACCCATCTTCCGGCTTCTCTAGACAATTGTAAAAGCATATATCGTTATATGCTTTTTCTATGAAAATTAGTAGTGGGCAGACTAATTTGCATAGAACGTGAGTACGCACCGGTTCAGCGGAAACGATAAAAACAAATAACGAAACGAAATTAAATTTCGTTTCGTTTGTAACTCACTTTTGTATGACTGACGCTTAAACAATTAAGTTAAAAGTGTACATCCACATATGTATACTGAAATACTAGTATGCATATAAATACACACACTATGCAAATTAGTCTGCCCACTACTAATTTTCATAGAAAAAGCATATAACGATATATGCTTTTACGATTCTCTAGAGAAGCCGGAAGATGGGTATATATTGCTGATGAGATGTAATAACATCGAAACTAGTCCAATATACCTGTCTGGCTCTCTGGAGAATAGAGGAAAGGTGTTTCCTTGAAAACCCGTATGACTCTAAAAACCGGTTTGTCTGTTTGGTTACATACAGACTAGCTAGACACTCACAGTAAAGTA
>OZ024741.1:54628864-54646364 GCA_964016885.1 Eledone cirrhosa
CCTCTCCCTCTTTCACACGCTCTCTCTCTCTCTCTCTCTCTCTCTCTCTCCCTCTTTCACACGCTCTCTCTCTCTCTCTCTATATATATATATATATATATATATGGGGTATGTATACGTGTGTGTTTGTGTGTATGCACATGTGTATGTATGTGTGTGTATGTATATGTGTGTGTTTGTGTGTGTGTTTGTGCGCGCGTGTGCGTATGTAGATTTGCCCGTCAGATATGCAGTCTTTTTCATTCTCTCTCTCTCACACGTTCTTTCCTTCCTTCTTCCTTTTCTTTTTCTGTCACTCATATTATTCTTCTGCCATTTTCCGGGAAGGTTTGCAGGCGTCAAGTTCGGTTGCCGTAAGGAGTGTGTGAAAAAGGCTGTCGTTTTAAATCCACTATTTCGGCAGACTGTTATGCATTATTTGTTTATAAATCTGTCTCTCAGTTTGCTACACATATGATTTACTGGCACATATGCGGTACTTCAGCTTGCAAAAAATAACAGCCAAGTACTTCTTATCTATGGTCAACGTTGTTCCAAGCTTGAAGGTGTTTTATTGCTTATCTGCTGGATCAAAGCAAACTGGAGGTTAAGCTATGAAGTTAAAACGAGTCGAAGTATTTGGTATAAGACTTTGTTAACCATCTCTCTGTATGTACAAACACACACACATATATTATATATATGTATATGTGTGTGTGTGTGTGTGTGTGTGTGTGTGACCACATACATGCGAGTGATATACAGGGAAGGGAGTGTATTAGTGAAAGCAGTGTCAGTCTGAGGCTCGATACATGTATACAAATGAAACAATATATAAGAATGAAAAAATGTTTAAATCAAAGAGAAAGTAAGAGGGAGGGGTTATCAATTATAAATTAACACTAGAAAAAATAGAAAACAAACATAGGTTCGTACGTACACATATATATATATAAATATATATATATAAAAATACGTACAGACAAAAGCACATACATGCGTACATACATACAAAGGCGCGCATACATACACACGAAGCACATATATATATCTATAGGCACATGTATATCTGATCACACGCACGTACGCGACTATATATATATATATACATATACCCACATACATAGACATACATATATACATACATACATACATATACACATACATGCACCCATACCCACACACACACGTATATATAAGTATGTAAAAACATAGATATAAAAACACACATACACACACATACACACACATATACACACACACGCGCACATACGAATGTGTTCGTATACACATACAGACACCCATACACACACTTGCACACTCACACGCATAGATACAATATAATAAAATAATAACCAGCCGTATGAATAAATGAGTACAAATTATACATACATAAGAGCGGCTGAGAGACAACAGAATATATCTGGAGTTGAAAACGCAAGAGACATGTGATAACAAGTAGTGAAAGAAAATGGAGGAAGTAAAACACATTTTACTTCCTCCATTTTCTTTCACTACTTGTTATCACATGTCGGCTTGCGTTTTCAACTCCAGATATATTCTGTTGTCTCTCAGCCGCTCTTATGTATGTATAATTTGTACTCATTTATTCATACGGCTGGTTATTATTTTATTATATTGTATCTATGCGTGTGAGTGCGCAAGTGTGTGTATGCGTGTCTGTATGTGTATACGAACACATTCGTATGTGCGCGTGTGTGTGTATATGTGTGTGTATGTGTGTTTTCATATCTATGTTTTTTACATACTTATATATACGTGTGTGTGTGTGTGTGTATAGGTGCATGTATGTGTATATGTATGTATATATATATGTATGAGTGTGTATGTGTGTATATGTATATATATGTGTATATGTATATATGTGTGTATATGTATGTATATATATATGTATGAGTGTGTATGTGTGTATATGTATATATATATAGTCGCGTACGTGAGTGTGATCAGATATACATGTGCCTATAGATATATATATGTGCTTCGTGTGTATGTATGCGCGCCTTTGTATGTATGTGCTTTTGTCTGTACGTTTTTTTATATATATATTTTATATATAAATATGTGTACGTACAAACCTATGTTTGTTTTCTATTTTTTCTAGTGTTAATTTATAATTGATAACCCCTCCCTCTTACTTTCTCTTTGATTTAAAAAAATTTTTCATTCTTATATATTGTTTCATTTTTATACATGTATCGAGCCTCAGACTGACATTGCTTTCACTAATACACTCCTTTCCTTGTATATCACTCGCATGTACCTGGTCGCGCGTGTGTGCGTGTTTATACGCGTGCTTTCATACTTGTATGCGTATATATTTCATCCCTTAATACCTGAATCTGGATGTATGTTAACTATATTATCTTACAATCACTTTTTCAACATATATTATATACGTATTTGTGGTCACACATACACTGATATACTTGCCCTCATATATGTACTTACGCACACATTTATTCACTATTCACATGCATTTGTACAGACACACATTTGTTAATTATATTTCCTTATTTTTTTATATATCTCTTGCATTACTTTTATTTATATAGTTTTTTGCCCGTTAAACTTTTGCCTTTCTTGAGGAGATGTTTCAAATATTTCACTATGTTTTAAATTGCCTTGTCCGATGAACGAATGAGGACGTCTTTTGTATTCGTCTTATTCAGGAAACCTCTGGTAATGAGGTAATTATATTGTATTATTTATTATACATTAAATTTAGCTCTGGTACTTACATAGAGCACTCTTCACTCCTATGACTTTTTCAATTTTATATGGAAATTCAACACACACACACACACACACACACACACACATATATATATATATATATATATATATATATATATATAACGAAGGAAATGCGGTAAGGAACCAGATGGACCATAACCCACCAAAGTACTCAATACTTAGGGTAGTAGAGTGGGTAATAGGAACGAGTAGGACCCCGACGGCTGAGCTCAAGCCGTTTAGGCAACCACGTCACCTTTTTGATGCTGACGATAGCTAATAAGCTTGAAACTAGTACATCGTTCCTGTGTCAATGTTGAACAAAAAGGTGACGTGGTTGCCTGAACACTCTACGGCGTAATTCGGGCTGTTTGTTTGTTTACAAACAAACAAACCGAGCATGATAATAAATGTTCGGTAAACCGATACGTGCATATATATATATATATATGTGTGCATGTATGTATATATATATACATACTACTGTACGTCTGTATACATATATGTATGTACGTATACATACATACTTACATTTAAGTAAGTGCCGTACTAAGAGTGAGAAATGAAATTTCGTTTCATTCTATTCCATTTATCGTTTTCAATGTGCCCTGCCGACTGAACTCACTCGATATGCAAATTAGGCTGCTCAGCCGTTAATATGCATAAGGAAAGTATATACTTTCAGACGTTCAAACATCTGGTAGGAAGGTATACGATGCTGACGATAGCTAATAAGCTTGAAACTAGTACATCGTTCCTGTGTCAGTGTTGAACAAAAAGGTGACGTGGTTGCCTAAACACTGTACGGCGTAATTCGGGCTGTTTGTTTGTTTACAAACAAACAAACCGAGCATTATAATAAATGTTCGGTAAACCGATACGTGCATATATATATATATGTGTGCATGTATGTATATATATATACATACTACTGTACGTCTGTATACATATATGTATGTACGTATACATACATACATACTCACATATATATATATATATAATATATAAGATCAAAAGATGGTTAAAGGAGTTCCATGTATTTTATTATGCGCATTTCAAAAACAAACATCATCATGCAATAATATTTGTGTTTTCATCAGATAAAACAGGAGAACATGATATGAAGGCTAAAAAACACTTGTGGATAGTGCAGTTTTAAATCAACATATGAAAAGTAGTTTTAGATTGATGTGTGATATTGGGAAAAATATTTTATTTAGAGAGGGGGGGGGTGGAAAGGATGAAAAAAGGGGAGGAGATGAGAGTGAAGGTGGAGAGGGAGAGATGGGTGATAGAGAGAAAGAGAGAAAGAGATAGTTTTTATAACTGAGAGAAGATATATTGTTTTACATAGAGAGGTTGAAAACCGTTGGAAGATAATGTATGAATTAAAAGAATTTGAAAATTAACGAAGGGAAAAATATGTACGAGGAAAAAATATTTATTTAGAGAGGGGGGGGTGGAAAGGATGAAAAAAGGGGAGGAGATGAGAGTGAAGGTGGAGAGGGAGAGATGGGTGATAGAGATAAAGAGATAGTTTTTATAACTGAGAAAAGATATATTGTTTTACATAGAGAGGTTGAGAACCGTTGGAAGATAATGTATAAATTGTATTGTACTACAATAAAACTCACCTCCTACATTATATATATATATATATATACGATATTAAACAAATGGAAACTATATTTATAAAACTATATTTATTTCGTTATATATATTTCTGGGATATCATATTAAAAATATGTTATGCCTTCCTCAGACAAAATACAATACATAAGCTGTTTTATAAATAATTAGTGACATACCTTATGATAATGCAACTTCCTTTTAAAAAGTTGATTTGGTAGTATATATATATATATATATATATACACATATATATATATATACATATATATATATATATATATATATATATATATATATATATATATGTGTGTGTATGGGTGTGTGTGTGTGTGTGTGTGTGTCAACACAACTTCCTCACCCTTGATTCTCAACAGATGAACTTAAATCCAAGTACATTATTTGACTACTACCACAGTCCGTGAAATATCACCTTCCTCCTATTGTTATAATGAACACCCCAATATATCCGTAATTGTAGTCAGCATGTTTTCTCTGTATATATATATTGCTTTCTCAAGCTCTGTATTAACTTACCTATTATATTGCTACTGCTATTGGGGTTATCTTATACATGCACGTTATTGATGCTGTGAAAGCTAAGCAACCCCATGATTCGAACTAACAATCCCTTCATCTAATATAGACCACTTAAATAATGAATCCCCTTTACACCACATAAAAATTACTATCCTCACTACAATGAAAATATTTTATCTGTCAGATAATAAATAATTCTTACGGTCAGCAAACCAACGGTAAAGGAAATGGTACATTGTTTCAAGCCCCAGCTTATCTCTACACTATATATAATACACCCCATGACAGCTTTTACATGTCAATTTCATACATCTGCCTCACATCAGCTCGTTTTACATGCTAAAGTCATAAGTATACTCTATGTCTTACTTAGATTGATGTTGTGATTATTTCAACTAATTTATTGCTAGCATTGTTAGTATTGTTATTATTGTTCTGATTTAATGCCACTAATATACATAGAAGCCATGCCTGTGTATTCCCTTCATTCTCGCTAGCTCTGATGAATTGACTGGTTATAACTATATATTGGTGATCGATTGACGCAGAAACAGGCGGGTAGCGATCTCTAGACCTACAAGTGTCTCAGCAATGTGATTAAAGCCCTTATTGTATAGTAAACCGTGTCACTCTTCTTTCTTGATTTATATATATATATATATATATATCACCATCATCAGGTCGAGCTTGCTCGGCTTTCTACGACGCGTTTCCTCCATCCATCTCTGTCTCTCATAGCGTTTGCCAGTTCTTCCGAAGTGCATCCAGTACCGTCCTCAAGTTGCTTGACGTATGACTTCTTCGGACGACCAGCGTTTCTTGCTCCATGAGATGGACTCCATAACAACACATCACCTGCTATTTCTTCCTTGCTGCGCCAACAGTGGCCAGCAAATCTGAATCTCTGTCTACGTATTGACCTGCTGATAGGTGGTATATTGCCATAGAGATCCTTTTTTGTTGGGTGTTCCCTCCAAGACACGTTTAAAGCAGCGCGGAGCATACGTGTGTATGCCCCGTCTAGCTTTTTCTCCAGTTTCGACGTTAGCGTCCAAGTGATAGAGCCATAAACAAGCACAGATTCCACAGCTGCTCTGAAGAAATTCCTTTTCCTTTTCTTTATATATATATATATATATATATATATATATATATATATATATATATATATATATATATATATATATATATATATATATATATGAATATGTATGAATATTCTGTGTGCGTCTGATGCAAGGAAGAGCATTTTCCAAACTCAACTAGACCCCAAAAAGACATGTCGACGCACGCATAACACACAAACACACAACACACAAACACACAAACACACAACACACAAACACACAAACACACACACACACGCACACACACATATATATATATATAATTATATACACACATATGTGTGGTGTGTGTGTTTGTGTTGTACGTACGTATGTAAATAAGAAAGTGTGAATGCGGATATATATGTATACAAATACAAACACATACATACATATATATATATATACATACATATATATTATATATATATATGTGTATATGTATATGTATATATACATATATATACATTTATATATTATAAGTATATGTATATGCATATATATATATATATATATATATATATATATATATTGATTGATTGTCTGTGGTACGGGGTCCGACAAGACCACAAATCAGACTTGTACAGAATGAGGTAGCTAGCCGAAACCGACTGAATTCGCGATCGATCCTCTACTTCACTTGTATGCATATAGATATATATATATATATGTGTGTGTGTGTGTGTGTGTGTGTGTGTGTGTGTGTGTGTGTGTGTGTGTGTGTGTGTGTGTGTGTGTGTGTGTGTGTGTGTGTGTGTGTGTTTGTATGTGTGTAGTTGTATGTGTGTTTGTGTCTGTTTGTCTATGTGAATGTGTGTCTAAGTGTGTCTGTGTGTGTCTGTGTTTCTATGTGTGTGTCTGCGTCTACGTGTATGTGTGTGTGTGTTTGTGTGTTTATGTGTGTGTGTATGTGTGTCTCTGTGTGTCTGTGTGTGAGTGTGTGTGTACAAATATATAAATGCACATACATACGTACACTAGAAACACATACACTGTGAAAGTAATATGTCGCATGATCGCACGGTTGCCCGGTGCGGTTTGTTGTGGCATGATTTAATGCGTCTCGTTGTGGCGCTTCTTTGGGTCTACCATTTGTCAATAACCCCACTAACACCAACCCACCCTTATGCCTACCATCATTCATAGTCACCGTTTGATGTCTTAAAAATCACACAAAACCCCTCCCAACCACAAATATAGAATCTAACCTTCACTGCACTCAGATCAACACTTAATATGTGTGTGTATGCCTCTGTGTGTGTGTGTGAATGTATGTATGTGTGCATGTGAATATACCTGTATACTATATATATATATATATATATATATTGAGTAAGGTACTCAATACATAGCAGAGTAAAAGTAATTTAATATAGAAATGGCTTCTACAGGACTAGAGCTGTTTCATTCGGAGGAAATCATCAGAAAGCTTTCTGATGATTTCCTCCGAATGAAGCAGCTCTAGTCCTGTAGAAGCTATTTCTATATTAAATATATATATATATATATATATATATATATATATATATATATATATATATATATATATATATACACACCCACACATATGTATGTATATATATATATATATGCATACATACATATTTAAATGCACCTGTGTATATTCAAATATATATATATATGTATGTATATATATATATATATATATTTATATATATATATATAGCTAGAGAGAGAGATACCGATAGACATAAACTTTTGTATTACAGTAATCGATCTATACATGGTACAATATGTACAATACAAGTTGCCACTCTTTTGTTCTCAAATAGACTGTTTAAACAATTTGATGTGTATGTGTGGTGTGTATATGTGTTTGTCTGTGTGTGTGTGCGAGTGTTTTTTTCTGTATGAGTGCATGTGTTTGAACCTATATACGTATGAATGTGTATATATATATATATATATATATATATATATATATATATATATATACATATATATATATATATATATATATATGTGTGTGTGTGTGTGCGAGAGAGAGAGAGAGAGACCGCGTGAGGTTGAATGTGTTTTCATGTTCTTTTTGTCATTGTCATATGCAAATTTATTTAAATTTATATATCTTAGACGTGATAGCATATTCCTCTCCCTCTCCTCTATATTGGCACACACATATACAGTTTATGCAATATATAATAAAGCCAGTATACACTGCATCATATCCTTTCTTGTAGTGACCCGCCCTTTACACTTATTTAGATATTGGGTACATAGAACTATATCATCAAATGTATCCTATGTTGCGAGACAGAAAAATATGGAAGGTTACTACGTCTAGCAATTCTAGCGATTATATTTAGGTTCTCTCGTTGAGTCGTATTTCTTCATATGCGAGGTACAGATATAACATATTTGTGTGCATGCGCGTATGTATGTATGCATGCATGTATGTATGTATGTATGTATGTATGTATGTATGTATGTATGTATGTATGTATGTATGTATGTATGTATGTATGTATGTGGGATATTGGGGTTGGCTCAGTGGGATTGGCTCAGTGCACAGTCTTTCCTCACTTAACAAAAATCTTCACGCACAGGCATTGCACGATTGAATTAATTAATAATTAATAATAATGGTATTTAGTGCAAAGGCCATACTCAATAACGAGGGGACAGCCATCATGTATGTATGTATGTATGTATGTATGTATGTATGTATGTATGTATGTATGTATGTATGTATGTATGTATGTTCTGGTTTTATGATTTGACAAATTTTTTGCCAATAGAGAGAGAGTCGGTTTCTAACATAGACACAAGACTCTCTCATTGGAATTTACACAACATTAACTAGGTAGATATGTATGTCTGCATGCATGTGTAGATATGGATGTTATTGTATGTGCGGATGTATATGTTTTGAGTAATGTGTACACGTGCATAAGCTTTGTGTCTGTACATGTGTATATGCAGTTATTAGATGCAACATTTTTAGAATGTTTTACATATATTTACTGTTCCATTAATGGATCGTACTTGTAACTTCCTAACTTGTGTTCTTTCTGTTCTTGTGAAGCCTAGCTTCTCAAGATTTGTATTGAGGCAGTTACTAACATATCCTATTCTATTCTAGGGCGGGTAAAATTCCCGAGATCCATGGACGAGTTCTCGCCAGCGGTCTCTGTCCCTCATTATCGCTGCCATGTTCTGCGTCTCCAACAGACCAGTGTCTGTCCTTAGGGCAGCAACATACGTTAACCTTGATCTTCCTCTTCCAGTGTGTCCATGTAGGGGCTCCCACAGGAGCACTGAGTGCAATGTCAACTCTGGATGTCGGTGAGCATGTCCAGCTAATCTCAGTCTCCTCTGTGTCACTTTTGAGCTGACTTTTGGGAGGCTCCCATACAGCTCTGAGTTTTATCATCCTCAGTGTATACTGATTAATGTTCAGAGCCATCCTCAGCATTCTCGTGTAGCACCCATCCACCATCTGAGTGAGTTTCTTGGTCAGTGTCCAAGTCTCAGACCCGTACAGCAGCACAGACTCCACTACAGCAATGAAGAGGCGGATTTTCAGGTCTTTACAAAGGTCCGACTTCCACACCGATCTCAAGCTGTGGCACGCCACCCAGGCTTTTCTCTTCCTCTCAACCACATCACCTTCCGTATTCCCAATCTTTGCTCCCAAAATCAGGAAGTCCTCAACCAATACTAGCGGCTTCCCGCCTACATTAGTGATCCCCTCTGGCTTCTCAACATGTCCTGGATATGACATTAAACTACATCCAGTAGCAAGGCTCCAGTTCGGGAGTTCAGGAGCTGTGGGGAATGTGGAGTTACCCCTTAGTTGTCTTAACTCCCAGGTCTGCTCTGGCACGGAGTAGTAGTACCTGTTAGGGCCCCATTTATGGGTTAAATAACTTCCTTATTCGAGTGGCCCCGGTAAGGTATTGTCAGCCATTGAAAAGAAATATGGAGAGTCGATCTAACAGCACTAGGGTTAGAGCCTCTAATTACACTGTCAAGCAGGAGTCTGGTCAGAGAGGGCCAGTGGATGATGGATCAACTGTCTCTGAGACAAATATAAAGAATGCAGTTTTGTCCTGCAGAAGAGCCATCAAATTGGACACTTTGAATGTGAGGACTATTCGGACGCTGGAGAAGAGAGAGGAGTTGGGACATCTGTTCGAGGGGAGTGGTATACAGATACTTGCGATCCAAGAACACAGGATCCTACACGATGAGTCCGTGAGGAGTGTGATGATTGGGAAGAGGAGCCAGCTCATCACCACATCGGCAGTGAGGAACATGCCCAATGCTGCAGTGGGGGGAGTGGGTTTTGTTTTCAGCGCAAAATCCAGTCTATTGGTGATGGAAATAATGCCTGTCTTCCCGCGAGTGTTGAGGGTGACCTTCAATGGAACCTAAGACTGACAGTCATCTCAGCCTATAGTCCAACCGAGGGAGACAATGATGTGAGTGCGGAAGAGTTCCATGAGGAGGTGTGTAGAGCTGTCAACACCACTCAAGCACACAACACCCTGCTTGTTTTGGGGGACTTCAATGCACATCTGAGTAAGAGGGCAGTGAGAATCCTTGCTGGTACTTCCATAACAACACCAACTGAAATGGAAGACTACTGAGAGACACCATGCTGGAGGCTAACTTGATAGCGACCAACCTAAGGTTTAGGAAGAATCCGGGGAAGATGTGGACCTACATCTCAGATATGCACCTGTCCAAGTCCCAGATTGATTTCATTCTGGTGAGGAAAAAGTGGAGGAATAGTGTTCTGAACACAGAACCATACAACTATTTCAGTACACTGGGTAGTGACCACCGGCTTGTTATGAGTGAGGTCCGGGTGAGCTTAAGAAAGAGCAAGGCTGAGCCTCGGAGAGCAATCTATGACTGGGGAGCTTTCAAGGAAGATGATAAGCTACAGGAGAGGTTCACAGTGGAAGTAAAGAACAGGTTCAGTGTTCTGTGTGGAGAGACAGAGGAGAGAGAGATTGGATGGACTGAGGAGAGTGTGACGAGGAGGTACGGGCACTTCACCAATGCAGTGGCGGAAGCAAGTGAAACCCTGGTGCCGAGGTAAAAGAACAAAAGGAAGCACGAGAGCTCTGCAAACCCAAAAGTGTGTGTAGCCAGAGAACACCTGAAAGCTACCAAGGACCAATTCTATGCTGATCCTAGGATGAGAGGATGGAGACTGTGGAGGTGATGAGGGAAGAACTCTGTACCGCTTACACTGAGGCCAGAGAGGAGGCACTGATAGATAAGATCAGAAGTCACTCTTGAGTGCTACTGGTAACATGTAACCCAGTACAACCTGTCGCATGATCGGGTCGTCGGCGACTAAACCGGCAACCCCACCAAGTTAACTTGGCGAGGAGGGTGATTTTGGACACCCTGCAGGACAAAAAGCAAAACCAGACAAAGCGCGGAAGAACTCATAACAGTCAACGGCCATCCAAAAGTGTCTAAATATGTATATAGACATGTACCGCGTGGTTAAACCACTGGGACTGAAGGACCCCTAGCCTTTGTCAGGGTATTCTTCTAGAAGGCAACTCAGGAAACTGGGATAACTCCGATATAAAATCTGCGGTTCAGTAGTTACCGATAATGTTGATCTTTTCTTCTTTTTCGGTTATAGCTACTGTCGCTGAGTGGGATTGGCCCAGAGCACAGTCTTTCCTCACTTTAACAAATATCTCACGCACAGACATTGCACGATAGAATTAATTAATAATTATTAATAATGGTATATCGTGCAATGGCCATACTCGATAACGAGGAGGCAGCCATCATGTATGTATGCATGTATGCATTATGTACGTATGCATGTATGTATGTATGCATGTATGTATGTATGCATGTATGTACGTATGCATGTATGTATGCATGTATGTATGCATGTACGTATGTATGCATGTATGTATGTATATATGTATGTATGTTCTTCTGGTTTTATAATTTCACAAATTTTTTCCCAATAGAGAGAGAGTCGGTTTCTAACATAGACACAAGACTCTCTCATTAGAATTTACACAACATCAACTAGGTAGTTATGTATGTATGCATGCATGTGTAGATATGGATGTTATTGTATGTGTGGATGTGGATGTTTTGAGTTGTATGTGTGCATGTGTATATGCTTAGTATCTGTACGTTTGTATATTCAGTTATTAGATGCAAAATTTTTGCAATGTTTTACATGATGCATGTATGTATGTATATATGTATGCACGTATGTATGCATGTATGTATGCATGTATGTATGCATGTATGTATGCATGTATGTATGTATGTATGCATGTATGTATGTATGCGCTGTCAGGTCACCAGTTGGTGCTACTAGTAACATGTATCCCAGTACAACCTGTCTCATGGTCGGGTCGTTGGCGACTAAACTGGCAACCCCACCAAGGTTTCTTGGTGAGGAGGGTGACTTTGGACATCCTGCAGGACTAAAAACAAAACCTGTAAAAGGGCAAAGGAGCTCTTAAGAGTCAATGGCCATCCAAAATCACCGGGAGAGATGACTCCTTAGCCTTTGTCAAGGCAGAATTCTAGGAGAAGGAAAACTCTGATATAACACCTGCAACCCTGATGGTATCCAATGATGTTGACTTGTTCTTCTTTTTGGTAAATATCATCTTGGTTAAGAGAGTGGGACTGGCTTTGTGCAGTGCTTTTGCTCATTATAAAAGTTTCACGGCACAGGCATTGCTTTATATCTGGAGATCTCTCTGCATTTTTCGTCACATGCTACCATGGGCCCAGCACTATGTGTCAATATTTGTCACAAGTGCAGTGTTTGTACCAGAGTTTTCAAGTCGCTGGCTGGACTAAAAAGTCACACTCGTTCAGCGCATCGGTAGGGGTTCTCCTACATGGATATAAAGTAGTAGCCGTACTCGAAAACGAGTTGGCAGCCACCATGTATGTATGCATGTATGTATGCATGTTCTGGTTTTATAAATGGTCACCAATAGAGATAGAGTCGTTTTCTATCATAGATACAAGACACTTTTATTGGAATTTAGACATCAATTATGTAAATACGTATATATGTCGGTAGGCGTCTGTGTGCATTTATATGCTGGTATAGATGTTTTTGCATGTGTAGATCTATAATCCTGAAAATCTATAACTGACATTCTCATCAAGGACGTCAAGCATGGGTTAGAGTGGTACCTAGGTCGACAAACGTATCCAAAATATACCAGCATTCTATTGTTAGCGTATATGAATGTGGGATATATAGCTTGCCTGATTTTGGCTGATACATTACTACGGTCGAGGCTGATTGTAAGACTGAATTAATTGGAGACGAAGCGACCAATATCCCATGACACCTACGTGAGGATTAACAATAATCTGCTCCCAGCTTACATATTTACACACAACATACAAATATGTATACGCTATTGAATGACCTTTGACGGGCTTTGTTTTTCATCATACAGGCTGTCCAAAAATCTCCCTCCTCACCAAGCAAGCTTGCGAGGGCTGCCGGTTTTTCGGTCGACGATCCGACCATGTGACAGGTTGTACTGGGCTACATGTACCAGTAGCACGCAAGAGCGACTTGACATACATACATAAATACATGCATACATGCATACGGACATCCATCCATACATACATAAATACATACATAAATACATGATGGCTGCCCCCTCGTTATCGAGTATGGCCATTGCACGAGGGAAAAAAAAAATTAATAAATATATAAAAAATAAAAAAAATAAATAAATATATATGTATATGTTGCAACTGTTCACTTTTAAGCCCTATGAAGAATTAATAAATTAAAATCAAAAAATCAGAGCATTATATCATAAATCATGTCTTTAGAATCATCAGATATTAAAATATATACTATTTCTTCTTCTAATTAGCATAATTAACCATATACAAGATCAAATCTAGCAAGCTTTAAGAATAAATTTTCTTATGGGGAAATCTCTGACAAACAATCGACCGTAGCCTCTTCGCGGCAGCCCCGTTCCATTATTTATCGAACATTTCGATAGCATGTAGACTTCGACCACATATACCATCAACCACACACAATTAGTAGTAAAATTAAACTTAGAAGAAATGCGCACATACCGTAATTATATCCCTACCATGGTTTCTTCCTTATTTAGGACATCCAAATAATATGAATTTCCAGAGTTAGTTTCATCAGGGGATAAACTCAAAATCAGACATTTAGTTTTTCAATCCGATCCCTCCAAATTTAGATTCAAAAATGGCTAAAAATCGCTATGTAGCTGTGTTCCAGCCAGAGAGAAAGAGTGTGATTGGTTGCTTACGGCGGGTAGGCTTGCTGCTAGAAAGCGCAGCCATATATCGCCAAATTTAATCTCAACCAATTGGGAGATTATTAAATATAAAGGTTATCATATACATAAAATTAAAGATATATATATGTTGCAACTGTTCACTTTTAAGCTCTATGAAGAATTAATAATCTCCCAATTGGTTGAGATTAAATTAAGCCTTCATGTCGTCATGGAAAGACCTAACTAAAGCAAGGAACTTATCAGGGCAACCAAGTTTCTGGAGAACCTTCCATAATGCATCTCTGTTAACAGTATCGAAAGCTTTTGTCAGATCGACAAAAACCTGATACAGATCCAAGCCTTGTTCCATGCACTTCTCCTGGAACTGTCTAGCTGAGAAGATCATATCAGTAGTGCCGCGTCCAGCACGAAAACCAGATTGACTTTCAGGAAGAACACAATCTGCAATGTGTGTCAGCAGACGGTACAGAAGCACCCTGCATAAAACTTTCCCTACGACAGAAAGCAATGATATACCTCTGTAGTTCCCACAATCATTCCTGTTACCCTTTCCCTTGTACAAGACCACCATTACTGCATCTCTCCAGTCCTCAGGTACGGATTCATTAGCCCATATCCTGCCAAACAAAGAGTGAAGATGTTGCAGGAGTCTCTCACCACCATATTGTAGGAGCTCATAATGTATGCCATCCATACCTGGAGATCTTCCACTGTTCAGCTTCGAAATAGCCACTGCAACCTCCACAAGCGTCGGAGGTTCTGCGACAGCTTCTTTCACAGGACTTTCTGGAATGAGATTGAGGAAATCTTCACTGACGACAGACGGCTGCTTCAAAAGATCATCAAAGTGCTCTCGCCACCTTCGTAGAATTCCTTGTGAGTCACGAAGAAGTTATTTGCCATCCTTGCTGCGAAGCGGTGTCACCAGAAAAGAAGACGGTCCATAAACCTCACATAATAACATACATGCATACATACATACTCAAATATATACATACATACATACTCACATACATACATATATACATACATATATACATGCATACACATACATGCATACATACATGCATACATACATGCATACATACATGGTGGCTGCCAACTCGTTTTCGAGTACGGCCACTACTTTATATCCATGTAGGAGAACCCCTACCGATGCGCTGAACGAGTGTGACTTTTTAGTCCAGCCAGCGACTTGAAAACTCTGGTACAAACACTACACTTGCGACAATTATTGACACATAGTGCTGGGCCCATGGTAGCATGTGACGACAAGTGCAGAGAGATCTCCAGATATAAAGCAATGCCTGTGCCGTGAAACTTTTATAGTGAGCAAAGGCACTGCACAAAGCCAGTCCCACTCTCTTAACCAAGATGATATTTACCAAAAAGAAGAACAAGTCAACATCATTGGATACCATCAGGGCTGCAGGTGTTATATCAGAGTTTTCCTTCTCCTAGAATTCTGCCTTGACAAAGGCTAAAGGGTCATCTCTCCCGGTGATTTTGGATGGCCATTGACTCTTAAGAGCTCCTTTTCCCTTTGACAGATTTTGTTTTTAGTCCTGCAGGTTGTCCAAAGTCACCCTCCTCACCAAGAAACCTTGGTGGGGTTGCCAGTTTAGTCGCCAACGACCCGACCATGAGACAGGTTGTACTGGGTTACATGTTACCAGAAGCACCAACTGGTGACCTGACATAATACATACATACACACATACATACATACACATATACATACACACATAAATACATACATACATACATACATACATACATACATACATACATACATACATACATACATACATACATACATACATACATACATAGGTAAAAAAGATAGCCCGGATAATAAACACATTAAAAGCTACAGCAATGTGGAAGACATCCATGTACATAATATGAAAGAGTACTGGTGGAATGTTCTAGTAAAAGCCCAATAAAATGCAGGCATAGCAGACCAGATATGATATGGGACAGGGAGAAGAAAACATGCACAGTAGTGGAAGTTAGCTGCCCAGCAGATGCCAATATAATATCAAAGTTTAGCGAAAAGAAGAATATTTATGCAGAACTGATGAGAAATCTGCAGATACTCCACCCTGATTACACCTTCAGATTTATGCCTGTGATTATTGGGACACTGGGGTATGTTCGTAACTGCCTCAATACAAATCTTGAGAAGCTAGGATTCACAGGAAAAGAAAGAACACTACTAGTTAGGAAATTACAAGTACAATCCATTAATGGAACAGTAAAAATATGTAAAACATTCGAAAAATGTTGCATCTAATAACTGCATATACACATGTACAGATGCAACTCAAAACATCCACACCCACACATACAATAACGTTCATATCTACACATGCATGCATACATACATACATATCTACCTAGTTGATGTTGTTTACATTCCAATGAGAGTCTTGTGTCTATGTTAGAAACCGACTCTCTCTCTATTGGTAAAATTTTGTGAAATTATAAAACCAGAAGAACATACATACATGCATACATACATACATACATACATACATACATACATACATACATACATACATACATACATACATACATACATACATACATACATACATCTGTATCACACCCCACATACTCACATACGCTTTTTGTTTTATCTCTATGTGCAGGTACAATCGCATGTATTTATACATAAACACTTTCGCTTCCGTTTCGCTACACATAAACTCTTATAAGCAACATCTAAATATCTAAATTCCTACACACAAACAAACACGATTCCATCGTAAAAGAATCTCACCAAATATATCACAAATGTCATAAAACTCCAAAAATGTACTAAACAATCATGAATAAAAATGCATAATGTTAACGATCGAAAAAAATTATAAACAAAAGAACAGAAAGCAATATATATACAGGGTGTCCCCAAAAATCTATACACACTTCAACAGCATAATAAAAGTGTGTATACATTTTTATGCACGTGTGTGTGTGTGTAAAGAGAGAGAGAGGGGGAGAGAGAAAGAGAGAGAAATACATTGATAGATAGATTTTTCTATTCTTTATATTTATAATTTTTTCACTTGTTAACATATTCTTTCAAATGCATTACGCATATATAAATTAACGTGAGTGTGGCAGAAAAGAAAACAGATTAACTGAGAGAATGAGAGAGACATGAGGAAAGCGGGGGCGGTATGTTGCAAA
>OZ024741.1:54653864-54706364 GCA_964016885.1 Eledone cirrhosa
TCCCATACGCGACAGCAGTTGTTCTGCATAGTTCCACAGGTCGGTTACGCCCGGGCAGTGTACAATTGCGTGCAGGACTGTTTCAATGTCCTGCGCGCATCTTGGACACGTCTTCTTGGAAGGATCCCTGCCGGGGCGTCAGTGCCTGTAAATCTTGTCACGAACCGGTAGAGTTCCTCGGTAGCACTGCCAGGCCAGGGACCTCTGGAAGTTGTCCATAGGTCCCGGGCGGAAAGTCCTACCAAACAGACTGGTGAGCTCATCGTCTTCGACGCCCAGAGTCTCTCCGAGCACGTCGTCGCCCTTGTAACGTACAATCCCTCTGTAGAATGTCGAAGTGGAGTCTCCACTGATTGCTGCGCCCGCTTGCCAGAGGACTGTGAGCGCCTGAGCGCATTCAATGTGCTAGGCGCCCATCGTTTTCGGTCTTTTCTTGACCCAGGACTGCAGCTCCATCAGCGAGATGAGCTGTGGGAAAGCCTGTCTCACAAACGGTGCCCACACTGGTTGGGGGTCGGTGAGGAATACCTGGAGATGCCGCAGCCTCAGCGCATGTTTCCGCGTCATCAGCCACGGCATTCCCAGCCCTCCGTTGGAAGGGTGCTGACAGCAGACGGATCTCCTCACCAGTGGAGCCTGCTTCTACCTCTGCTCGACCTTTCAAGGAGAGTTTGCACTCTGCCCACTTCTGGGTGATTGCAAACACCTTGGCCGTGACCTCGTTCCAGTTTTTCTTCTCCACCTTGAGGTCTGGACCGAGCAATTTC
Organism: Eledone cirrhosa; assembly: GCA_964016885.1. Classification (NCBI taxonomy): domain Eukaryota; kingdom Metazoa; phylum Mollusca; class Cephalopoda; order Octopoda; family Eledonidae; genus Eledone; species Eledone cirrhosa. The sequence goes on from OZ024741.1 coordinate 54,654,632, forward strand.
ACCGGTCCGTCCGTCCAGCGTCCAGCGACGCTGTCAGATGTCATCGGTTTGCCTCTCCACGTACCGATTTGCAAACCGACAGACTTGTCCGGGTTTAGGTTTGCTCCCGTCAGCGTTTCGTATTCTTTCAGTAAGTTGCCGATCACCCCGATTTCCGAGGTGCTCGACACCATTACCATCAAGTCGTCGGCATAAGCCGACGCCGCTTTGCGCAGTCCCGGTTCTAGGGGGATGCCCTGCAACAGCTCCAATTTCCGCAGTAGTGGCTCTAGAATCAATACATACAGAATGGAGGAGAGAGGACACCCCTGTCGAATGGAACGCGTGATTGCGAACGGCTCCGATAGGTAGCCGTTCACCTTGACCCTCGAGCAGATGCTGGTGTGCATCGCCTCGATGCAGCCTCTGAACACGGGACCGAAACCGGCCGCCTTGAGAACTGCTTCCAAGTATCGATGGTCGACCCTATCGAATGCCTTAGACTGATCCAAATTGATCAGAGCCCCACCGAAGCCGCGTTTACTACCCACCCTCTCTATGGTGTATCGCATGAGGTGGAGGTTGTCGTGTATGGACCTGGTCGGGATTGCACACGTTTGCGCTTTCACTACCAGGTTCTCGACGACAAGCGCGAACCTCGTCGCTAGCACCTTGGCCAAAATCTTTAACTCTGTGTTGAGCAGAGTTATGGGCCTGAAGTTGTTAATTTCGCCCCCTTGTTCTCGTCTTCCCTGATCAGTGTTACTACGCCCTTGCCTCTAGAACTGGGAATTCTCCCGTTCTGCTGACAATTGCAGTAGACGGCTTCGAGGACGCCAGAGAACAAGTCCGGCTTGCCTATGTAAAACTCATAGGGTAGACCATCTAGACCGGGTGACTTGCGACGTTTCCTGCAGCGGCCCAGAGCGTCCCGTATCTCAGTCTCCGTGATCGGTCTTTCGCAGAACTCGGCGTCCGTGTTCGAGAGACGCGGCAGGCCGTCGAGGTATGAACTAAAGTCCATTGCCCCGTTCGGCTCACCGTCGTTCTGCTCAAATAGTCGCGCAAAGTGCTGCTGAAAGGCCGCGCCTATTTGCTTGGGGTCAAGCAGCACGCGTCTGTTTTGGTCTTTCAAAGACCGACTCGTGGGCTTGTTGCCACTTTTTGCCTCCGCCACTTGGGCCCACTTTCGCTCCTTCGTTTCCTAGAGCACGTTTTTTCTTCTGACGACGCAGCCTTCGTGTTTCGCATCGAAGAACTGGTCCAGTGCCGTTCTCGACGCTAACACTCTAGCCGCATTGCCACTTGTAAGTGCCTCCTCTGCCTTATAGATAGATAGATAGATAGATAGATAGATAGATAGATAGATAGATAGATAGATAGATTTCTTTATTAGCCACAGGGGCACAAAAGAAGGGGAAAAATACAAAGGGGGAAGTTTACATACAATAAAAACGTGTAAAATGTTATCACAAATGGAATTTAAAAAGTTAGTCGATTTTCCCAATAGAGGGAGACAGTTTATATGGGTAACACATACCCCCGAAAAAAAATGTGCAACCCACATCTCCAGGAGTACGAAGAGCTTGTACTCCTTTCCTCTCCTCCTCCTTTTCCTCAACCTACAGGCTGATATAGAGAGAAGGCCCATTCACTCGGGCCATTCTCGCCACTTTCACCCACCTTTCATAAAACTTGCTGGGGTACAGCACCTCTCTCTCCATCCTGATTCTTCTTCCAAAGTGGTATTTGAAAAAAAGAATCAGTTGTTGGCCGGAGAGAAAGGTGTCTGAGAGAAAGGTGTCTGACCTCAGCCCTTTCAACCTTGTCCACCATACAACCTCTTTCGCCATAGCTATCACACAAAGGAAAACCGCCTCTCCTTCGTTTTTGAAGGAGGGTGGCGGTTTGATCATGACAATGGACTCGGTGGTCAACTGGATCGGTCCCACCCGCGACAATAGTCGTTCTACATAGCCCCACAGGTCATTGACGCCCGGGCAGTGTATGAATGCGTGCGCGACGGTTTCTTCGTCTCGCACGCACCTCGGACAAATCTTTTTTGCAGGGTCCCTGCCCGGGCGCCCATGTCTGTAGAGCTTGTCTCGAACTGGTAGAGCTCCTCGGTAGCACTGCCAGGCCAGGGACTTTTGGAAGTTGTCCATCGGTCCCGGGCGGAAGGTCCTACTGAACAGACTGGCCAGTTCATCTTCCTCTACGCCTAGAGTTTCACCGAGAGCGTCGTCGCACTTGCTGCGGACCAACCCTCTATAGAATGACGAAGTGGAGTCTCCACTGATCTCCGGGTCCGCCTGCCAGAGGGCTGTGAGCGCCTGAGCACATTCGATGTGCCAGTCGCCCATTTTCCTCGGTCTCTGCTTGACCCAGGACTGCAGCTCGGTCAGCGAGACGAGTCGTGGGAAGGCTCGCCTCACGAACGGGGCCCACACCGGTTGTCCGGTGAGGAATACGTAGAGATGCCGCAGCCTGAGCGCGTGTTTGCGCATCGTCAACCACGGCATCCACAGCCCTCCGTTAGAAGGGTGTTGGCAGCAGATGGATCTTCTCACCAAAGGAGCCCGCCTCTTCCAAAGGAATCGGAAGAGCGCGCGCTCCATTTTGGCGAGCGTTTTGGCTGGACAAGGCACGACGGTCAAGCGGTAGTAGATGGCGGACGCTATAAAAGTGTTCGCCACCTCCGCTCGACCTTTCAAGGATAGTTTGCACTCGGCCCTCTTCTGGGTGAGTGCAAACACCTTGGCCGTCACTTCGTTCCAGTTCTTCTCCACCTGGAGGTCCGGACCAAACCAGACCCCGAGCAGCTTTACCGGTCCTTCCGTCCAGCGTCCGACGACGCCATCGGAAGGCATCGGTCTTCCTCTCCACGATCCGAGTTGCAAACCGATGGACTTGTCCCGGTTCAGCTTCGCTCCTGTGAGACTTTCGTATTCCTTTAGTAAGGTGCCGACTTCCTAGATTTGCGAGGCGCTCGACACCATTACTGTCACGTCGTCGGCGTAGGCCGACGCCGCTTTCCGCAGTCCCGGTTCCAGAGGGATGCCCTGCAATAGCTCCAGCTTCCGCAGTAGTGGCTCGTGAGTCAGTACGTACAGAAGGGAGGAGAGAGGGCATCCCTGTCGAATGGATCGCGTAATATGGAACGGCTCCGAGAGGTAACCGTTCACTTTGACCCTTGAGCAGATGTTGCTGTTGTGCATTGCAGCAATCCAGCCCCTGAACACGGGTCCGAAGCCTGCCGCCTCGAGCACCGCATCCAGGTAACGATGGTCAACCCTATCGAAAGCCTTAGACTGATCCAAGTTGATCAGGGCCCCACCGAAGCCGGGTTTACACCCTACCCTCTCTATGATGTATTGCATGAGGTGGAGGTTGTCGTGTATGGACCTGGTCGTGATCGCGCATGTCTGCGCTTCTCCCACCAGGTTCTCGACGACAAGCGCCAGCCTCTTTGCCAACACCTTGGCCAAAATCTGTAACTCTGTGTTTAGCAGAGTTATGGGCCGGAAGTTGCCTATGTCATCCCCCTTATTCTCGTCCTTCCTGATTAGTGTGACCACGCCCCCGGTTACAGAACTGGGAATTCTCCCGTTCTGTTGCAAGTTGCAGTAGACCGCTTCCAGGAGACCGGAGAATAAGTCCGGCATTGCTACGTAAAATTCGTAGGGTAGACCGTCGAGACCTGGAGATTTGCGTTTGCCGCATTGGCTCAGCGCGTCCCCTATCTCAGTGGCTGAAATCGGCTTTTCGCAGAACTTAGCCTCACTGTCCGAGAGTCGCGGTAGGCCGTCGAGGTATGGACCGAAATCCATAGCCTCTCCCGGCGCGCCGCTCCCCCCGAACAGCCGAGCAAAGTGCCGCTGAAAAGCCGCACACATCTGCTTCGGCTCACGTATCACGCGTCCGTTTTGGTCCTTCAAAGACCGAATCGTGGACTTGTTGCCACTTTTTGCCTCCGTCACTCGGGCCCAGCTAACAGCTTTGGCTCCCTCGTTTCCCAGAGCACGTATTTTGCTTCTGACAACGCAGCCCTCGTGCTTTGCGTCGAAGAACTGGTCCAAGGCCGTTCTCGTTGCTAGCACGCTGGCTACGTTGCCACTTCTAATTGCCTCTTCTACTTTATCTACCAGTTCCTTCTCGGTTCTATTTCTATCTAACGCTAATTCTTTACTAAAAGCTATCGAGTCTAATCTAACTGCCCTCTTGAGAGAGTACCACCATCTGTTGTTGACAATGGCCCCTGTCAAGTGCTGTTTAACTAAAGTGCTAATCCGTCTACTGTAGGCTTTGCTTGTCGGTAACGACAAGTTCAGCTTCCAGTAGCCGGGTCCTTGTCTATGGGTTCTATCAAGGTTGGCCATGCAGGTCACTAGTTTGTGATCTGAATAGGCAACCATGAACATTTGTGGACAGCTTAACATGTCCCTATCCTTATTTCTAACTAGAACCCTATCTAGGTACGATCTAGATGTTCCGCTACGATTACTCCACGTCCACAGTGGCGCAGTCGGAAAATCTAGTCGATATCTATCGGCCAGGTCAAATCGGTCGATTAACTGTTTGAGGCTGTTACACCCCCCTTTATCGGGACATGCTCCCACATAGTCCCAACGTGCATCTAGGATTCCATTCCAGTCCCCCACTAAAAGAAAGGAGCGGGACGTTCCCAGAAAAGTCTCTAGACGTTTGAAGAAGTCTGGCCGCGGTGTCCCGGATGGGGCATATGCGGCCACCAGCCTGAACGCTCCACCTTCACTACCGTCAACGTCTAGGACCACCAGTCGACCCTCCGGGTCCAGATGTACCGTCTGTGTTACGAGGCCCAGGTGTTTCCGCAGCAAAACGGCAACTCCGCCCCCATCCCCCGGTTGACAGAGAGATGCGTTGATCTCAAAGTCATCGAAGATGGGGGCCAGCTGTCGCTCGCCGTGGATCCTGGACTCGCAAATGGCTACCACATCCAAACTGTGCGACCTGAGGTCGTTTAAGAGTTTGCCCTGTTTCCAGAGGGATTGTACGTTACAAGGGCGACGACGTGCTCGGAGAGACTCTGGGCGTCGAAGACGATGAGCTCACCAGTATGTTTGGTAGGACTTTCCGCCCGGGACCTATGGACAACTTCCAGAGGTCCCTGGCCTGGCAGTGCTACCGAGGAGCTCTACCGGTTCGTGACAAGATCTACAGGCACGGACGCCCTGGCAGGGATCCTTCCAAGAGGACGTGTCCAAGATGTGCGCAGGACATTGAAACAGTTCTGCACGCAATTGTACACTGCCCGGGCGTAAGCGACCTGTGGAACTATGCAGAACAACTGCTGTCGCGTATGGGACAAATACAGTTGACTGCCGAGTCCATAGTAAAGATAGATAGATAGATAGATAGATAGATAGATTAATTAAAATACATGCTCAGCATATGTATTAAAATACAGCTCAGCATATTTATACGCCAGTACTCATATTTTCATGATAGTATCCGATTGATCGTAACAGTTTAATCTCGCCTACCTCTTCAACTTTCAGCCTTTGTAGAAATATAATTGTTTCTACTTTTGGCACAAGGCCAGCAATTACCCAGTGCATTACTAGTACTTTATTTTTCGACCCCGTAAGGATGAAAGGCAAAGTTAACCTCGGCGGGATTTGTGGAAATATAATGATTCTTAGACACATATCAACTCCGCTTGATCAACATCAGAATGACAAAATACATAAAATTCCCTTTACGAGTTTCTACCCACCACTCCCGATATGTTTTTCTAATTTTGTTTTTAATATAGATCCCTAACTTTCCACGTATACCTCTCCGTCATTATAAATATATACATCCATCCCACGCTCAATAAAAACTTACTATTATTCACAAATACTACAATATACACATCCAAAGGCAACTGGCACCACATCACAAATGGATTCTCCAATCCCTTCCATCATTCAATTCAAGTACCCATCACAATTAAATTTTCCAAACATTCAGCATAACCAATCATGCTTGACCCATACCAGAATAACATATACATGCTTGTATATATATATGTCTGTCTATTTACGTTTATTTCGATTACAACAGATATATTTCTTGAGACACTCAAGCACAGGTTTAAAGTATTGTAGAGTGGCATCTGCTATGTGTTGTTGGTAAATGGCCGCTTATCTGCACTGTGTGTAATCCCGTGCTTTGTTTGTACAGAGTGACACCTCTCGGCAATTTTATACATATTGACTTCAGAAGTTCAAGGTTGTGTGCTGTTCATCGAATTTGAGCCGAGTCGGCTGGTGTGGACGCTTTAAATGTCATGGTGTCAGATAGTAAAGCAATCGAGATGGCGGCACCATACTGAATTAATTTGAGACGGTAAGGGGAACGCGCATTAGTCAGCACACATTAGATTATATATATATATGTGTGTGTTTGTGTGTGTATGTGTGTGTGTATACATACACGCACACACAAAACTATATATATATATATATATATATATATATATATATATATATATATATATATATACACACATATATATATGACCTATTTTCATCCCCAAAATAATATTTTCATTCATTATACTCTTTCGTCTAACCAGGATGTATTTGATAAAAATGCGACCTTTTATAGCGAAGCTTTAGCTAGAAGCGGCCACAAAAACAAATTAGTATATATACCTTGTACCAATAACACTACAAACATACAACCCAATATTACCAACAAACACCAAATGAAATATACACACCTAAATGCCACTCACACTATACCCCAAAATACCAACATAAAACTTAATTTCTCTAACTCTTCTAATATACAATATAGTAACTTTCAAAAAACCATTCCTCCTAATACTCCAATATATGTTAATAACAAAATTCCTAATAAACAGGCTAAAACACCTAAATCAGTGAATCTAACTAAAAATATATGTAATAAAATCACTAATACTAATTCTCTTAATAAACATCAGGATACATCCTATAAAAATAATAAACAACATCGAAACCGTAATAGACGAGTTACTTGGTATAATGCTCCATTTAATCTACAAATTAAAGATAATATACCTAAAAAATATTTACTATCCTAGAGAAAAACTTCCCGCCAAACCATAAATACCATCAAATTTTAAATAGATCAACGGTTAATTTCTCCTACTCAACAACCAAAAATATACAAGATATAAATGCATATAATGCATATAAATGTAAAAAAAAACATGAATATACCACCAATACATCAAACTAACCATAATACTAAAATAAACCACAGCAAACCACCATCTCATTCACATACAACAAGTCGTGAAAATTCCACACCTAATTTGACTATCTCCTCTGATACAGCATTCACGAAAGGTAGAAACAAAGCAAATTGCCCATTAAAAGGAAGTTGCCTTATTAATAACATAGTATATAAATGTAAAATTAACACTAAGGACTCAACTTATTCATATATAGTAGCTACGTCTAACCAATTTAAAGTAAGATTTAATACCCACAAACAAAGTTTTTAAAATGCCGCATTAGCTAATACAACATCCTTAGCTGAAATAATTAATAATTATAGAAAAAGGAATATAGATTATAACCTGGCCTGGAGTGTGCTCAAAAGGGCCACCCCTTATCAAAATAATAGATATGAATGTAGATTATGTTCCCAGGAACTTTTTGAAATAATGAAATCTAAGGATATCCTAATAAATAAGCGACAGGAATTAATTATATCATGTAATCATAAATTGAGAAGAAATTTTAAATATTATAAACCTAATTAATATACACTTTACAAATTATTATAATAACACTTTTTTTAAATTAGTTAACCTATAATTAATATTCTACTACTAATGAACTGTATAATTTTATTTACCTTTTACAGCTTTTCCTAAAATTTAATACATATAAACTATTTTAATTTCAGGTTATGAATCTATATTTCTTATAATCTATATAAGTTTGTTATTTCTCACTAATAAATTTACCCCCCCCCCCCAATAATTATTATTATTTTTTTTTTATTTTCCCTTCGTTTTTAACACCATTCTTCAATTACATCTAACTTTTATTTATCATATCTATATGAATTAATATAAATTTATCAATATAAATATACCTATCAATTTAATTAATTTATTTTCTTTTTATAGATGTAAATTCCTTGTTTTAAATAAGATTGATATTTTTCACTAACACATTTATCGTAAAATTTTATACTCCTTAGATATTTACATTAGCATTATTCTTTTATAACTTCAAATTTTCGTGTACCTTTTACCGACTTGACCTATTTTCATCCACAAAATAATATTTTCATTCATTATACTCTTTCCATTCAAAACTGAAATCTGCCTTCCTTTACCCCTAAATTAAAGTTCCATTACTACTATTCTACCATCTTGACCACTTACTACCTTTCTATTGGTCAATTCAAAACCTGTTCCCAAACAGACCTATTATATTAAATCTTTGTTGGTTTTTTTCAATAAACAAATATCATTATTTCTGAAGACAGCATATATATGTGTAGGTATGTATATTCCCTCTGATAGTTTGTAAAAATTTTACATAGATCTATATGATATACATACCAACGCACACATATATATCCTAGAAACGATCGTAAAATGATGAATTTTTTAATATAAGGAACTGTTTTTTTGTTTTTATTCATTATTTTTATTAATTTATATATATATATATATATATATATATATACATATATATAGATACATACATATAAACATGTACGTAAATATTCGTAAGTCTAAACACACACAGAACTATATATATGTATGTATGTGCGTGCGTGCGTGCGTGCGTGCGTGCGTGCGTGCGTGCGTGCGTGCGTGCGTGCGTGCGTGCGTGTGCGTGTGCGTGTGTGTGTGTGTGTGTGTGTGTGTGTGTGTGTGTGTGTGTGTGTGTGTCGGTATGAGTGATTCATAAATATCTTCAATTCACTGTCTCAATATAATGTAAGCCCCATTAGAGAAGGCTACACAACAATCTACCATTATGGATATTTTTAAATATGGTTTCGTGCAGAAGTGTCTCCTGTGTGTAATTTTGGTGGTGTTGTTGTCTTAGTTTCTAACAGCTAAAAAATTCCTTATTTGTTTCGGACCTCAATAATCTCTATATTCTAACAATAAGATTCTAACATAAATAAAAGATTTCTCTATATAATTTAGATTATAAGACCTATATACATATTTCTATGAATATAAATACATATATATATACATATACATATATATATATATATATATATATATATATATATATATATATATATATATATGTGTGTGTGTGTGTGTGTGTGTGTACATATATATTTACGATTATAAACATATATGTGTGTGTGTATATATATATATATATATATATACGTATGCATACATATGCATATATGTGTATACATATGCATATATGTGCATATATATATATAATTATTTATATCTATATCAAATAAAATCTGATTTGTCTCTAATATACTCAGACAGCTTAATAAAGATGATATACATCAATTCAGAGAAATATATGAACTTATCTAACTTAATCCTAAATCTCGGTGGATGGAAATATAAACTAAACAAACTAAAATTAAGTCAGTTTCCCTCCCCAACCGCAGATTCTTGAATTAAGAAATAATAGTAATTATCTCAATAAATTAAGACAACCACTTTGCATTCTCTTCCATTCCCAGGCAGTTCTTAGAGATGCTTCTCTGCAAAACTGTCAATGATACGCTAGAAACAAATACCAAACCTGACTGCGTCGTATGCACAACCTGAGGTGGCTTGATGTGCACCTGAAATTAAACGACATGCCGAACGCCACGATCCAACGAAATTTCTTCGAAGCTGTAAAATTTGTCACTCAGCAATGGACATTGGGGCTGACACTTTTCAAAGATTCAGTTGGCAACAAGCTCAGAGAGAACGACGATATCCTCAAACACTGGAAGGAAAATTTCAGCACGCTGCTGAACCATCCAAACTGCACCAACCAGAATGTACTTAAAGATTTTCTTCGGGAGGTGGTTCTATCGGAATTGGAATATCAACCAACAGCTGAGGAGTGCTCAAAAGTTCTTAAACAGCTCTCATGCAACAAAGCTACTGGGCGAGACTGCATCACATCAGAAGTCCTGAAAGCGGGTGACCATGATCTCGAAGAAGAACTGCTGAACATTTTGGGAATCCCAGAGATGTCGCTCTGTTAGCCATCGCAGGAAAATACTTTGTGAAGATTATCCTGAACTGAATCTGACTGACTGTTGAGAAATTGTTTGCAGAAGTGCAGTGTGTTCAGGGGAGACAGTTCCATCAACAATATGATATTCGCCTTGCATCACCTTCTTAGAAGTGCAGTGAACAACACCAAGAACTGCACATCATCTTTGTGGAATTGGTAAAGGTCTTTGACTCAGTGAACAGGAACATTATGTGACACCTACGGCTCAAAATTGTAATACACCCCAAGGTGGTCAATATCATCAAAAGCTTCTATTTTCCATCAGCAGTGATCTCGCAGAGGAATTTGAAGTGTCGATTCGTGTTTGCAAAGATTGCATTCTCGCACCAAAAACTGATTGTATAGTACAATCAGTTTTGGGTGCGACAAATACCTTTGTCTTACGCCAGTTACAACAATGGCAAACATTGGCATTAATGTGCGTTACAAACATGATGGCAACTTCCTCAACGTATGTCACCTTAAGTCAAAGTCAACCATTACATCTAAACAGGGTGACTTCTTACATGCAGATGACTCAGCCATGGCTCCATCAAGCGCACTCTGTCGGCAAAATGCAGTTTCTACTTTGAATAATTGCTGTAAAGAATGAGGTCTGGCAATTACCAACCACAAAATAGAGGTCATACATATTGGCTGTGTGAATCTACGACCAATCAACATTCATTATTTCACTATAGTTATAGGGCGGTGGATTGGCAGTATCGGTAGAGGGTCGGACGCCATGCTTTCTAGCATAGTTACGTCCCTTTACAGTCTGAGTTCAAATCCCGCCGAGGTTAACTTTGCCTTTCATCCTTACGGGGTCGATAAAATAAAGTACCAGTAATGTACTGAGTAATTGCTGGCCTTGTGCCTAAAGTAGAAACAATTATTTCACTATAGTTACGTCTCTTTACGGTCTGAGTTCAAATCCCGCCGAGGTTAACTTTGCCTTTCATCCTTACGGGGCCGATAAAATAAAGTACCAGTAATGTACTGGGTAATTTGCTGGCCTTGTGCCAAAAGTAGAAACAATTATTTCACTCTTAAACGTGCCAGAAATTTCACCTACCTTGGAGGAGTTATGACCGATGATTCGTTCATAGGATCAGAGATTAAGCGCAGAATATTTCGTAGTGCTGCTGCTTTCTCGCCCCTTAATGCCAGTGTGTGGAATTGCTCAAGAACACAACGCGCTAGTCTGTTCAACAATCGAACCCGCGATATCACAAACGTACGTTCATCACATTAACCACTAGGTGGCGCGCCTTCACAGATCACACGTGCCTTGTAGATTATTGCATTTTTTCGTCTTCAACCCATTAACTGAGAAATGTCATCCCTTGCAGTTGCACCTATTTTATGCTATATAGATAAGGGTAGATAGTTAAATATTCAAGTGCGATGCATCGTAATCAAAGAAGAAAGGGAATTGGAAACAATCTTACAGAGATTTGAATTTGGTTTTTGTATATTCTCACCCATATCGCTTTACATTATACATGTTTGTTTGCCTAAATTGATGTATAAACATCAGTCTGTATATGTGCACACGTGTTTGTACGTAAGTATAGGACTTTATATTTATATATACGTGTGTGTGTGTACATGTGTCTGTGTGTCTGTCTGTGTGAGTATGTGTGTGTGTGTGTATGAAATGTGCATGCAATATGTGTAGATGTGTCTAGGTGTGTGGTACATGATACATGATGCGTGCATGTCGCTTCCAAATGAATCTCGTGTAAAACAAACGAAAAAAGTGTTAACAGTTGTCCATCCTGAGGAATTCTACTTAACAACTTCACTAATGGGACACGAACTATATTGAACCTCTGCCAACTGATTTCATTGGTCACGTGATATATACTGACGTCGTTTTGGGTGAAAGTGGGAGGGGGTTGTATGTTTTATTGCTGTTTCTCTCTTTGTCTCAATCGTTCTCTCCGATAATTCTAGCTCCCTCTCTATATCTCACTTTGGCTAATATAAATAGAAGCATACACACGAACGCATACACAAAATCACAAACACAGGCACACACACACACACACACACACACACACACACATATATATATATATATATATATATACATATCCCCGATTGAATCTGGGACATATATATGTGTATGTGTGCGTGTGTGTGTGTGTGCGTGTGTTTGTGAGTGTGTATGTATATATACATATATATATTGGTTTACGAAGCTAACCGAAGAGAATCCGTGCAGTCCTGGACGTAATTTAATCATTCTATGTGTGTGTGTGTCTGTGTGTCTGTGTGTCTGTGTGTTTTGACGACGGTTAAGAGACCAAAAACGTTACTGTCAGGGTGCTCACTTGTTCTTGCAAAGAATCTTTTTTTAAATCCATAGTGAGGCTACAAGGATGATTATTTATATAAACATCGATATTATTCAATATGCAATACAATCCCACTCACACACAGAGGCATATATATATATATATATATATATATATATATATATATATATATATATATATATATATATTGAATAATATCGATGTTTATATAAATAATCATCCTTGTAGCCTCACTGTGGATTTCTATACTTTTCATTTATATATATATATATATATATATATGTATATATATATATATATATATGTGTGTGATTTTTAATGCAATGAAATATCTATGATCGTCGGCAAATCACTGATGAGGGACTTATTTTATTACATGTTATCCATGTGCTACCAGCAGTAATTTTCTCCCCATTTTATCATATATATATATATATATATATATATATATATATATAATATAAAATCAAAAGATGGTATAAAATAAAAAGATGTATTTTATTATGCGCATAATAAAATACATGGAACTCTTTTAACCATCGTTTGATCTCATATTATTTATACTCCAGTCCTACAAACTGTTGAGTGTTACTTATCCGATATCTGCATTGCTTTATTGTGCTACAATAAAACTCACCTCCTACATTATATATATATATATATATATATATATATATATAACGAAGGAAATGTGGTAAGGAACCAGGTGGACCATAACGCACCAAAGTACTCAATACTTATGGTAGTAGAGTGGGTAATAGGAACAAGTAAGACCCCGACGGCTGAGCTCAAGCCGTTTCGACGGCTAATTCAGTCCAGAATTAGCCGTCGAAACGGCTTGAGCTCAGCCGTCGGGGTCTTACTTGTTCCTATATATATATATATATATTGAGTATATGTTGGTTGTATACCCACACCTAAGTATGCAGGCTGGAGCACTCGATGAAGTGCGCAGCAGTCTCAGGGGTGACGCTAACCATCCCAACCGCAGGACACGCGGGGGGGGGGGATCACCCTACGATAGATCTCCCAGAGCGGGCAACGACCACCCCACAGATTCGGGCCGTGAAGATAACAAAAAGCATAGCGCCCAAAGGGGAAACAACAGTGCGGGAACCACCACCAACCCAACAAATCGCCAACAAATCACGACGCCCCCGACCCACACATATGGGAGGAGACACAGAAAAATCACGTGGTACAACCCACCCTACTCAGCGGCCCTAAAGAACAGCTTGGCCCGATCATTCTTTGGAGCACTTGATAAATGCTTCCTGCGGGACCATAGATACCACAGGATCTTCAACAGACACACTGTGAAGCTCTCGTATTCCACCACGAGAAATCTGGCCCAACACATAGCTAGCATCAACAGGAGTAGGCTTAAAAACCACACACAACCAGAAGATGACAATACAAGCACTCAGCAGAACCATGTGAAAGGAGGTAAGGGGGGACCCAGAGCCCACCCAAGAAACCCAAACAGACCCGGGACCCCCCCCCCCCAACCGTGCCTGGGGGAAGACCACCATGTAACACCTAGCGGGAACCCCGATCTAGGCACGCAGAGGTCGACCACCCTCTGCAACTGCAAAAACCCCGAATCATGCCCCCTTGGTAATGAATGCCTTAAGAAGAACCTAGTATACGGTTGTAGGGTTAAAAACCCCCAACTCAGAACACCTCTACATAGGAGCCACATCAACGAGCTTTAAAGACCGCTGGTACAACCATCGCCATTCATTCAATAAGGAGGCCAAAAGGAAAAGCACGGCTCTCTCCGACCTGATCTGGAAGCTTAAGCTTGACAGGACCCCGTACTCTCTGGCCTGGTACATAATCAGGAAAGTACCACCCGATAAAGGGGGATCTTGCATATGCAAACTATGCCTGAACGAGACCCTCGAGATAATAAGAGGTGGAAGCGGCCTGATAAACCTCAGAACCGACTTCTTCGGGACATGTAGACACCTTAGATCCGGGACCTTCCTCAAGATATATGGACAATAGCAACACAAGAAGATGTGAACTCCCCTCAAGCTGTAGGGAATTATCCAGAACATGTAGACACCTCTCGGCCAGACATTCCTCAAGCTATATGGGCAGTAACAACACCCTAGGTTTGAACTCCCCTCAAGCCATAGGGAACAACCCAGGCTGAGCAGACACCATGATAGCCTAGAGATTGAATCGGACACAGCCATTATAATTTGGCCAACATCTATATAACACAAACACATTTTAATTTACTTGATTTCTGATTTTCAATTTTCAATTTTAAATCTTGATTTCTCTTTATTAATTTGTTATTTGCAGCATAGTTACGTCCCTTTATGATCTGAGTTCAAATGCCGCCGAGGTTGACTTTGCCTTTCATCCTTACGCGGTCGATAAAATAAAGTACCAGTAATGTACTGGGTAATTTGCTGGCCTTGTGCCAAAAGTAGAAACAATTAATTTGCTATTTGTTTTCTGTCCTCTTCACTGTATCACCTTATATTTATTTTTAAGTTGAAATTGATTATAACACAAACACATTTTGTTTGATTATCTTATTCTTTTATTATTTTAACATCTTGTCTCTCATACCAACCTATCCAACATATTTCTGACCTTGAGATTGGTTATAGCACACACACACTTTATCCTACTTTAATTGAATCTTCATTTTATTTTTCACTTCACCATATTCATTTTCATTACTTTTTCACCAATTTTTCATTTATTCTTTATTCTCTATTTATTATTTATTTTCTGTTTTCTTCATTTATTGCCTTATATTTCTTCATATACATGGAAGAACCCCCCCCCCCACCACCACCACCACCACCACCACCACGGTAGATGGTGGCAGGAGGGATGAAAAAACACACACAGATACTTCTAAATTTTCAGCAGCAGCAAGACATAAGCTGACCACAACACCAACAACACTACCGAAATAAGGGTGGAGGTCAAATGTACTTAACAATAGCAAATACAAACACTACAGGGAGCCCCACCCCAGAAAGAATTTCTATAGACTTCTGACTGAGGAATGCCCTCAAAACTGACCAATGGGAAGTTTGACATTTTTTTGTTATTTTGTTCCTTTACCACCTTGTTCCTTCTACCACTTTATCAATTTTTAAAAGCTAACTCCAACAATAACAACACTACCAACACAAGAATTAGATGTACCTAACAATAACAAGATGTACCTAACAATAACAAGAACAACAACTACAGATTGGCTTGCCTCAGAACGAATTTCTATAGACTTTTGAATGAGGAATGTTCTAACAACTGACCAATGAGAGGAGAAGAGGCCCTTTGACACTGAAATTCGTTTTGAATTCATATGATTCCAGTTCCTCAGTGAAATAACAACCCAACCAGGAACAGGGCATATCAAAGATGGCTGTCACCGAAATATATATAGCAGTAATAAACGAAGCTAAATTTTAAACATTTGACTTATTTATTTTACTTTATTTTATATATATATATATATATATATATATATATATATATATATATATATATATATATAAGTTTTAATATAGATGAGATTCTACAGGACTAGAACTGTTTCATTCTTTAGAATTCTGATGATTTCTAAAGAATGAAACAGTTCTAGTCCTGTAGAATCTCATCTATATTAAAACTTTTATACTCTGCAATGTATTGAGTACCTTACTTACTGTGGTTACCTCCGATTCAACCCGGAATAACGTATATATATATATATATATATATATATATATATATATATATATAAACGTTTGAATATGTGTAATAAAGCCAAAACAATGCAGGTATGGACATAGAAAAAAGAATGCAATTGTAAAAGATATTGTTGACAATTCGTCCTTTACCTTAGATTTATTTAAATGTCCTTAATTTTCGAGATAATATCTCTTCTTCAGAGGGAAATAAAGGTCTCAAACCAGCGTTCTAAATATCTTGCCAAGCCATGCTGACAGGAAATAGTATAGAGTATCTGTTCTATCTCTAATGTCAAAGAGTTAAAATTAGGTGGATAAAGAGTAGTCTCCCTTTAAAAGGGGTTTGTTTAGGGGTTTGTTTTTTTAATTTTATATACATGCCTGTATAAGTGTGTGGGAGAATGCATGAAGGTGTAAGTATGTGAGTGTGTGTGTGTGAGTGTGAGAAGATAAGTCTATTCGTAAATGTGGGGGATAGGTGTTATCTGGTGTTAGAACTGGTTTTGTGTGTGTATGTGTGAGAGAGAATAAGTGGAGGTGTAAGCGTGTGTGTGTGCGCGTGCGTGTGTGGGGGGTGTAAATATGGGGCTAGAAGCCCTATCAGGTTATAAATTGGGTGTTGAGTTCTAGTCTATTATTGATTGGTGGTTGTGTTTTATCTATAATTAGTGCTTCCTTAATTCTAAGATTGCCGAGGTTTCTTTCCTTAGTTTCTATCCTAACCGTTATGGTTTTGTCGGTGTTTTTGCATTTAACTAGGTGTTTCTTAAATGAGGAAGCGTTAGTATTGAGGTGTTCTTTTATTCTTATGTGGAGTGGTCTGGTGGTGCTACCTACGTAGAAGTTGTTGCATTTGTCACACTCTAGTCTGTATACGACGTAAGCCTGGTGGCATAGGTCTGTGTCGTTGATGGGGCAGTTGGCTAGTCTGCAGCAGTTGTCATGTCTGGTGGAGTGTCTCTTGGCCAGCCGTCCGCGCAGAGAAGGACCCGAGTGGGCCAGTTGGATATCCAGTCCCTCTCGTCTGATGGCTCTGCGGATGGCTGTTGTTGTTTCTTCACTGAAGTGTGGGAGCTTCAGGAAGCAAGTGTTAGTGCCTCGGGTGTGGTGTCCTCTGTTCTTTCTGGCACGGTTTGTCGTGTATCCGTTCAGTACTTCCAGGAAATGTGTGGTGTGTGTGTCTCGGTCTCTAGCGTCGGTGCATTTGTTCCGGATACGTACCAGTTCGTTCCTTATGTATCCGAACTTGGCACCGAGTGGGAGGGCCGATCTGAAATGTACGAACAGGTCCCTGCTGGCGGCTTTTTTATAGAAGCAGGTGTGGATGTTGCCTTCCTCTGTTACTCTGAGTTGGAAGTCCAGTAGGGATAGGGATCCGCGGTCATCGGGGTGTTCCATGCTGAACTTTATACTGGCGTCCATGCTGGAGAATGTTGTGTATATTTTATCTGCCTCCTCACGAGATGATGTAAGGATGAGTATGTCATCTACATATCGGGTGAAGAAGGCATGGGAATGGCAGGTGTTGAGGGCTCGGCATTCTAGCTGGTTCATGTAGGTGATGGCCAGCAGGCCCGATAGGCTGGATCCCATGGGTAATCCTGTTGTCTGTCTGTATGTGTGGTGGTGGAAGGTGAAGTACGTGTTGTCTACTGTGAAGGACAAAAGCTGGTGTATGTCCGTCGGGTGGAGGCCGCAGCAGTGGATGTCCTCTGCGACCACGCAGTCCGTCAATAAATCGACAGCTGGATGAGCGGGGACTGTAGTGTAGAGGGAGACAACGTCGAGGCTAAAAGCGTATTTATTTAGTTTAAGTTGTTCTGGCTGGAGTTGGTGTAGTCTACGTATAACTTCGTCGGAGCTACTGACATTCCCGGGAAAGGTGGAGAGTAGAGGTTTGAGGACCTGGGAGAGGAGCCAGGAAATTTTGTATAGG
The DNA here is from genome assembly GCA_964016885.1 of Eledone cirrhosa. Classification (NCBI taxonomy): domain Eukaryota; kingdom Metazoa; phylum Mollusca; class Cephalopoda; order Octopoda; family Eledonidae; genus Eledone; species Eledone cirrhosa. Next base: position 54,672,819 of record OZ024741.1, read on the forward strand.
GGTCCTTCTATGCTAGAGACGATGGGTCTTATTTGCGTCTTAGTACTATTCTTGTGGGTCTTGATGAGGTGGTAGAAAGTGGGCAGTCTGCTATTTCTAGTGGTGTAGTTGAGCTTAACTTTATTTGGGAGTTGTCTTCTCCTACAGATATCGAACCAAATGGAGTTGGTCTGTTTTTCAATCTGGGCTGCAGTCATGTCCGTGATCACTGTGTATAATTCACTGTCGCTTAGGTGTTCAAAGGCTAGGTTATTGTATGTGGCTTGAGAGATGACGCAAAACTCTTTACCTTTGTCGGATGGTAAGTATATAAGTTCCCTATTCCGTAGGTTCTTCAGGGCGAGTTGTTGTGTCCTGGAGAGGTTTGGGGCCATCTTCTTCTGTTTCCGTAAGATGTTAAATACGGAATGTTTTAGTCTCGAGAGTTTTTCTTCAAGCTCGCGGTTGGCAGGCGGTGGACAGAGTGGGCGATCTTGTTGGTATATCGGGAATCTGGGTTTGATGGATTCCGTGGTGTTGTTGTCGAGAGTCGATATCCATTTTAGTTAGGCAGCCCGACAGAAATTCGTTTCTATGTCGAGCCATAGTTTGTCGTCCAGTCTCTGTTTCAATATGAACTTGGGACCCAGGCTGAGGAGATCTAATTCCTCTCGGGAGAGTGATCCTGTCAAGTCTGTGACGGGGTGTTTTGCGTCAGGAGTGTTGTTGGTCGGGGCGCCGCTAGGTTCGGTGTTGGTACCGTCTTGTTCGCCTCTGTTGGTGTTTAGAGTTGGGATGTTGTTAAGATAGTTGGCCGTCCTGAGTTTGAGAAATTTTTGCGTTAGACGTATTTTCTCGTAGTCTCGGCGGTGGTGGTATGACCTGTCTATAGTGGCGGAGATGACTCTGGACAGAGGTTCTGGGGTTTCAGCGAGTTGTGGTACAAGGCTGGAAATAGTCCGCATGTGATGTTGTAGCGTGCGGTGTAGGTGTTGTATGAGTGTTCTTAGGCAGAATTTCTGTATGTAACTAAGTGATCGTTTGAGGCCTGGTGATTTGAAGCATGTTGGTAGGTGAAAATGTTTGATAGTTTTGGGGATGATGTTGTTATTCAGGCATCGTTTTAGGAAGTTTATTTGGCAGCCGGCTTTGGCGCGCTTTTCAGATAGCTGCAAGAGTTTCTTTACAGTTGTGAACTGGGCCTGGCTCAGGCGTAAGGAAAGGAGGAGGTTATAGTTCACTTGAAGCATTGTGTAATGAGGTATAAACGTTTGAATATGTGTAATAAAGCCAAAACAATGCAGGTATGGACATAGAAAAAAGAATGCAATTGTAAAAGATATTGTTGACAATTCGTCCTTTACCTTAGATTTATTTAAATGTCCTTAATTTTCGAGATAATATCTCTTCTTCAGAGGGAAATAAAGGTCTCAAACCAGCGTTCTAAATATCTTGCCAAGCCATGCTGACAGGAAATAGTATAGAGTATCTGTTCTATCTCTAATGTCAAAGAGTTAAAATTAGGTGGATAAAGAGTAGTCTCCCTTTAAAAGGGGTTTGTTTAGGGGTTTGTTTTTTTTATTTTATATACATGCCTGTATAAGTGTGTGGGAGAATGCATGAAGGTGTAAGTATGTGAGTGTGTGTGTGTGAGTGTGAGAAGATAAGTCTATTCGTAAATGTGGGGGATAGGTGTTTTCTGGTGTTAGAACTGGTTTTGTGTGTATATGTGTGAGAGAGAATATATATATATATATATATTTCTTCTTCATCCTCTTATTCCTGAGGGGGTCGGGGGCCAGTATCCTCAAACATTTCTTCCAGGGGATCCTGTCAGAAGCAACCCCCTCCAACTGATCCGACTGGATCCCCAAGCGAGGCCAGCAAAGCTCTTGGATGTTATCAAACCACCTTGCTCAAGATTTACCCATTGGGTCAGTTGCCGGTTGGTTTTGCTCGTAAAATCTGTCCAGCGATTCTTTCCTGAGACATTCTAACCACTTGCCCATATTATCGGGGCTATAATCTCTCAATTCGAAGTAGTGACTCTACCTGGAGTGACTCTCTCATCTCCGAGCTACGTACTCTATCGAGTAATGTTACTCCCAAATCCCTTCGATGACCATCGGTCAAATCACAAATGAATAAAATAGGTTTGAAAGAAAATGACAGGTAGGGCAGTATTGAGGACTGAGAAAGGAGTAGAAAAAAGATAGATGGATATAGAGGAGAAAATAGAGATAGACAGACAGATAGATAGATAGATAGATAGATAGATAGATAGATAGATTTCTTTATTTACCATAAAGGCATAAAAAGAAGGGACAAATACAAAGGGGGAGTTTACATATAATCGAGTAAAAAGGGTGTAACATGAAAATAATCGAAAATAACCTCAAAAGGGAGGGGACGTGATGGGGGTTGCACACACCCCCGAAAAAGTGTGCAATCCTTTGCCCGGGGAGCACATGGAGAAGGTGCTCCCCTCTCCTTTACTTCTTTACCTACAGGATGGTATACAGAGAAGGCCCATTTACACGAGCCATTCTCGCCACTATCACCCACCTTTCATAAAACTGCCTGTGGCCAAGCACCTCTCTCTCCATTCTTATCCTTCTTCCGAAGTGATATCGGAAGAAGTAGACCAGACTATGGCCAGAGAGGAAGTTGCCTGACCTCAGACCTTTCAATCGTGTCCACCAAACAACCTCTTTCAACATGGCTATTACGCACAGAAAAACCGCCTTTGCTTCCTTTGTGAAGAGGGGAGGCGGTTTGATTGTCATCACGGACTCGGCGGTCAATTTAATCGGCGCCACCCGCGACAGCAGTTGTTCGGCGTAGCCCCACAGATCAGCCACGCCAGGACATTGCACCAATGCGTGCGCCACGGTTTCTTCGTGACGCACGCATCTAGGGCAAATCTTTTTTGAGGGATCCCTGCCCGGGCGCCCGTGTCTGTAGAGCCTCTCTCGAACGGGTAGAGCCCCTCGGTAGCACTGCCAGGCCAGTGACTTCTGGAAGTTGTCCATTGGTCCTGGGCCGAAAGTCCTACCGAACAGGCTGGCCAGTTCGTCTTCTTCCATGTCCAGCGACTCTCCAAGGGTGTCATCGCCCCTGCTAGCCACCAGCCCTCTATAGAATGATGAGGTGGATTCTCCACCGATGGCCCGGCCCGCTTGCCAGAGAGCCCTGAGCGCCTGAGCACACTCAGTGTGCCAGTCTCCCAGTTTTCCGGATCTTTGCTTGACCCAGGACTGTAGCTCGGTGAGTGAGACGAGTCTCGGAAAGGCTCGTTTCACGAACGGAGCCCACACCGGTTGACCAGTGAGGAATACCTGTAGGTGCCGTAGCCTTAATGCGTGCCTACGCATCATCAACCACGGCATCCCCAGCCCTCCTTTCGAAGGTTGTTGGCAGCAGATGGATCTTCTCACCATAGGAGGACGCTTCTTCCAAAGAAATTGGAAGAGCATGCGTTCCATGGTGGTGAGTGTTTCCTTAGGGCAAGGCACGACAGTCAGGCGGTAGTAAGTGACGGACGCTATGTAAATGTTCGCCACCTCCGCCCGGCCTTTTAGGGACAGCTTACACTTGGCCCATTTCTGGGTTAGTGCAAACACCTTGTTCGTAACCTCGTTCCAGTTCTTTTCCACCTGGAGGTCCGGTCCAAACCAGACCCCAAGCAACTTTACCGGGCCCTCCGTCCAGTGTCCGACGACACCGTCAGGAGGCATCGGTTTGCCTCTCCACGTTCCGAGTTGCAGCCCGATGGATTTTTCCCGGTTCAGTTTCGCTCCTGACAACCTTTCGTACTCCTCCAGTAAGGTACCGATCGCCTCGATCTCCGAGTCGGTTGATACCATTACTGTTACGTCATCGGCGTAGGCCGACACTGCTTTGCTCAATCCTGGTTCCAGGGGGATACCCTGCAACAACTCCAACTTCCTCAGTAAAGGCTCGAGAGTCAATACGTACAGAAGGGAGGAGAGAGGGCACCCCTGTCGAATGGATCGTGTGATTTCGAACGGCTTCGAAAGGTAGCCGTTCACCTTGATCCTAGAACAGATGTGGTTGCTATGTAGGGCAGTGATCCAGCCTCTGAAAACAGGACCGAACCCAGCCGCCGCTAGCACCGCATCCAGGTAACCATGGTCGACCCTATCGAAGGCCTTAGACTGATCCAAGTTGATCAGGGCTCCACCGAAGCCGGGTTTGTTGCCAACCCTCTCTATGATGTATCGCATGAGGTGGAGGTTATCGTGAATGGACCTGGATGGGATAGCACATGTCTGCGCATCTCCCACCAGGCCACCCACGACAAGCGCCAACCTCTTTGCTAACACCTTGGCCAAAATCTTTAACTCTGTGTTTAGCAGGGTTATGGGCCGAAAATTATTTATACTATCCCCCTTGTTCTCGTCCTTCCTCACCAGCGTGACTACGCCCTTGGCTACAGAACAAGGAATTCTCCCGTTCTGCTGCCAATTGCAGTAGACCGCTTCGAGGAGTTCGGAGAAGAAGACCGGCATTGCTAAATAAAGTTCGTAAGGTATACCATCGAGACCTGGAGATTTGCGTCTGCTGCATTGGCTCAGCGCATCTCCGATCTCATCAGCCGAGATTGGTCCCTCGCAGGACTCTGCCTCTTTGTTCGAGAGACGCGGCAGGCCGTCGAGGTATGGACCGAAATCCACGCCCCGGCCCGGACCCTCGCCTCCCCCGAACAATCGGGCAAAGTGCTTTTGAAAGGCCTCGCACATCTGCTTAGGCTCCCGGATCACTCGTCCATCTTCGTCTTGCAACGACCGGATGGTGGATCGATTTCCACTTTTAGCTTCTGTCACGCGGGCCCATCCAACGGCTTTGGCCCCCTCATTACCTAGAGCACGTATTTTACTTCGAATGACGCAGCCTTCATGCTTTGCATCGAAAAACTGGTTCAAGGCCGTCCTCGATGCCAGCACTCTGGCCACATCTTCGCTCTTGATTGCCTCTTCTAATTTACCTGTTAATTCTTTCTCGTTTCTATTCCTATTGGCAGCTAACATCTTGCTATAACTTATTGATTCTGTTCTAATCTCTCTTTTGAGAGATGCCCACCATCGGTTGTTGACGATTGCACCCGTCAACCTCTCCTTAACTAATCTGCTAATCCGGTTTCTGTAAGTCTCTTTTGCCGGTAAAGACAAATTAAGTTTCCAGTAACCGGGACCCTGTCTATGTGTTTTCTCGAGATTGACCACGCAGGTCACTAATTTGTGATCCGTGTAGCCAACCGTGCGCATTTCTGGACAGCTTAATATGTCCCTATCCTTACTTCTAACTAAGAATCTATCTAAGTACGATCTAGATTGACCACTGTGGTTTCTCCAAGTCCAGGTAGGCACAGTTGGAAAATCTAGTCGATATCTATCGACCAAGTTAAAACGGTCGAGTAACCCCTTGAGGCTGTTACACCCCCCTCTATTAGGACATGCTCCTGCATAGTCCCAACGTGCATCCAGGATGTCATTCCAATCCCCCGCTAGAAGCAGGGAACGCGACGTTCCCAGAAAAGTCTCCAAACGCTGGAAGAAGTCGGGCCGTTCAGCTCCGAAAGGGGAGTAGACGGCGACCAGTCTCAAGGCCGCACTTTCACTACTGCCAACGTCTAGCACCAACAAACGACCCTCCGGGTCCGAGTGCACAACCTGTACGGCAAGACCCAGGTGTTTTTGCAGCAGCACGACAACCCCGCCCCCACCTCCAGGTTGACAGAGAGATGCATGCACTTCAAAGTCATCGAAGGTGGGAGCCAGCTGCCGCATGACGCTGATTCGAGTCTCACAGATAACCATTACATTTATACTACATGACCTGAGGTCATTTAGAAGCTTTGCTTGCTTCCAAGTTGAGCCCAGGCCACGTGCATTCAAACATCCTACTCTTAACACATCCATGTGGGCGGCAGAGCCAAAGGAGAGTGTAGAGACCTACCTTTCCGCTTCCCGGGGTTCGGGTTGCACGACTTCCATGGGGTCGGGGGTGTTGGGTGAAGGGGTGTCTTGTGGTGGTGTGGGGTCGTCGGTGTGTGGTGGGGTTGGGGTGTTTGGAGTTGTGTTGGGGAGGGGAAGGGGAGGGGGAAAGCTTTTTAGTAGGACGCGGTTTATGGGTTTGACAGAGGGTGGTCCTACGTCCTCCTTAAAATCCTTTTTTAGTTTTTGGTAGAGGTTCATTGGGATTTTTATTAGTTTTAAATGTGGGTGGTTTTCTGATGAAACAAAGTTTACACCTTGGGTTTGTACCGAAGGATTATTGTATATGAGTTCATTTAATTTATTATTGTTTCTGTTGATGTAAGTATAGTGTAATGTCTTTTTTTCCGATGGTGTGAGTGTTTCGAAGAGGGGAGGGGCAGGTTTGGTTTTGTTTGTTGCTGGAGGGGTGTTTTCTGTTTTGTTAGATTGTGTTGCGATTTGGGTGGGGGTTGTTTGTCCTTGTGTGTTTTGCACATGTTTTCTTTTTTTCCTTTTAATCTGTCTGAAGGACTCCGTTTCTTCCTCCGAATTCGTTGGGTTATCTTCAGTGTTGGAGGGAAGAGGTATGTTTGCTGGTAATGTTTCCGTGTTGGTTTTCTTTGTGGGGGAGATGGATGTCACTATGTTAGACTGTGTTGTGTGTTGTGTCTGCGGTGGTTGTGTTGTTTTATTGAGTGAGAGGTTGGGTGGGCCTGTATTTTGTTTTGGGGTAATGTGTTGTGACTGTTTGTGTTGTGGTGGTGTTGTGGTGTTACTGAGGGACGGGTTGGGTGGGACTGAGTTTTGTTGTTTGTTTATCTGTTGTGGTGGTGGTGGTGGAGCTGGTGTTGGTAGCAGAGTTTTCTTTTTGTTGAGTTGTGGACAAGCGGCCTTCAGGTGCCCTCTGCCTGCACAGATATGGCAGGACGGCCTTCTCCCCTCCACGCTAATGTTTATATACCCGTGGTCCTCTAATAGGATTCTGTCGGGTATTTGGGCGATGCGTTCAGGCTTCATTTGTACTACCAGCTCTATACCTGTTCCACTGAACGCATTGCCTGTGGTTTTCCCAATGGAAATCACGTTGTCATTCACTGGATCGATGAAGCCAGCTATGAGCCAGCAGTAGTCCACATCTGGCATCATTGCATCCAGCCATATGCGTTGAGTTTTTTTTCCCATATAAGATGGATAAAAGGTGAAATTTTTCGAACGAATCGGTGACAAAGCACATTTTTTTGCCGCCGATTCGTTCTTCATGATAATTGCTAGGCTTCCATACAGTCTGTCTATTCTTATGAAAGTTGTTTCATTCAGTACTTCTGCGAGTACTGTTTTGATATCTGCTTGAGAAGGCTGTTCAGGTTTTTTTGTACTGTTGTTGATGGTCCGAAACTTGACCGTTCGGCTTTCAATGTCTTTCGTGAATTCTTGAGGCATTTTTACCAATAAAATACCATTCTCACCTTCACTTATGTATTGTTTTGCGTCCGTGATCCTTCGTACCACATCTGAAATGTTTTCCGCTATATAAGTCAAAGATTTCTTTGTTTTCTGTGCAAATGAAATCTGGTCGTCTGCTTTGTTTTCTGATATGATGTTATTTTCAACTGTTATTTTTTTGTTTGTTGTGTCTTTGTTTGTGTTATTAGTATTGTCATGCAATTTTTCAAATTTTTTTTTTTCGTTGTTTTCGTCATTTAATTTTTTTTCCTCCGCAGATTCGTCCGTTTTTATTTTCATTTTTCCTTCCTTCTCTATGACGTTAGTTGGGAAGGAAGGGAGGACTAAAGCGTGCGAGCTTACAACTCTTACCGCTGTCCCCCCACCACTATTTTCGTTCGCTGCGTTTAACATTTCTGTTAGACGATTGAAATTTTTTACACAAAATTTTTTAAAACAGGTTTTTCACCTCTAGGAGGGGTAAAGATGAGCTGACCCACCGCCTGACAGTTCAGACGGAGGGTCAAGCTACACAATTGTATCAAAATTAAGTTTGAACTCACAAAATTTCCTCAATAAATTTGAACAAAACTTCTGTGCGAAGTGAATGACATCCACACTGTAGAACAGACGACAGCTAGATTACGATAGATAGATAGATAGATAGATAGATAGATAGATTTCTATTTATTTGCCACGAGGGCACAAAAGAAGGGGACAAATACACAGTGGGGGGAGTTTACATAAATCGAGTAAAGAAAAAGGAATAACAATAATAATATAATAATAAAAAGTCCTCAAAATGGAGGGGGCGTGTTGGGGATTGCACATACCCCCGAAAAGTGTGCAACCTTTTTCGCGGGGGAAGCCCAGAGAGGAGGCGCTCCCCCTTTCCTCTTCACTTCTTCACCTACAGAACAATGTAGAGAGAAGGGCCATTTACACGAGCCATTCTCGCTTCTTTCACCCACCTTTCATAAAACTGTCTGGGGCCAAGCACTTCTCTCTCCATCCTGATCCTTCTTCCGAAGTGGTATCGGAAGAAGTAAACCAGGTGATGGCCGGAGAGAAAGTCACCCGACCTCAGACCTTTCAGGCGCGTCCACCACACAACCTCTTTCATCATGGCTACTACGCACAGAAAGACCGCCTCTGCTTCATTTCTGAAGGGAGGAGGCGGCTTTATGTTCACCACAGACTCGGCGGTTAATCGAATCGGCGCCACACGCGACAGCAGTCGTTCGACGTAGCCCCACAGATCGGCAACGCCCGGGCAGTGTACCAGTGCATGCGCAACGGTTTCCTCGTCGCGCACGCATCTGGGACAGATCTTTTTCGCTGGATCCCTTCCCGGGCGCCCGTGTCTGTAGAGCTTTTCTCGAACGGGCAGAGCCCCCCGGTAACACTGCCAGGCTAGGGACCTCTGGAAGTTGTCCATGTGTCCCGGGCCGAAAGTTCTACCAAACAGGCTGGCCAGTTCGTCCTCCTCCATGCCTAGCGACTCTCCAAGGGTGTCGTCGCCCCTGCTAGCCACCAGCCCTCTATAGAATGTCGAGGTGGATTCTCCACTGACAGTCGGGTCCGCTTGCCAGATAGCCGTGAGCGCCTGGGCACACTCGGTGTGCCAGTTGCCCAGTTTTCTCGGTCTTTGCTTCACCCAGGATTGCAGCTCGGTGAGCGAGACGAGCTGTGGGAAGGCTCGCCTCACAAACGGGGCCCACACCGGCTGACCGGTGAGGAATACCTGTAGATGCCGTAGCCTCAATGCGTGCCTACGCATCAACAGCCACGGCATACCCAGCCCTCCTTTCGAAGGGTGCTGGCAGCAGATGGATCTCCTCACCATGGGAGGCCGCTTCTTCCAGAGGAACTGGAAGAGCATGCGTTCCATGATGGTGATCTTTTCCTTGGGGCAAGACACGACGGTCAGGCGGTAGCAGATGACGGACGCTATGTAAGCGTTCGTCACCTCCGCCCGACCTTTCAGTGATAGTTTGCACTTGGCCCACTTCTGGGTCAGCGCAAACACCCTGCTTGTCACCTCGCCCCAATTCTTCTCCACCTGGAGGTCCGGTCCGAACCAGACCCCGAGCAGCTTCACCGGGCCCTCCGTCCACCGCCCGACGACACCGTCTAACGGCATCGGTTTACCCCTCCACGTTCCGAGTTGCAAACCGACTGACTTGTCCCGGTTCAGCCTAGCCACCGTCAGCCTTTCGTATTCCTCCAGTAGGGTGGCGATCGCCCCGATTTCCGAGTCGTCCGCCACCATTACTGTTACGTCGTCGGCATAGGCCGAGACCGCTTTGTGCAATCCTGGTTCCAGGGGTATGCCCCGCAGCAACTCCAACTTCCGCAGTAGTGGCTCGAGAGTCAATACGTACAGAAGGGAGGAGAGGGGGCACCCCTGTCTGATGGACCGGGTGATTTGAAACGGCTCCGAGAGGTAGCCGTTTACTTTAATCCTAGAGTAGATGTTGCCACTGTGCATGGCAGAAATCCAGCCCCTGAAAACGGGTCCGAAGCCCGCCGCCGCTAGCACCGCATCCAGGTAACCATGGTCGACCCTATCGAACGCCTTAGATTGATCCAAGTTGATCAGGGCCCAACCAAAGCCGGGTTCGTTGCCAACCCTCTTTATGATGTATCGCATGAGGTGGAGGTTGTCGTGAATGGACCTGGACGGGATAGCGCATGTCTGCGCGTCTCCCACCAAACCACCCACCACAAGCGCCAACCTCTTCGCCAACACCTTGGCCAAAATCTGTAACTCTGCATTCAGCAGAGTTATGGGCCTAAAGTTACTTAAATCGTCCCCCTTGCTCTCGTCCTTCCTCACTAGCGGGACCACGCCCTTGGTCACAGAACAGGGAATTCTCCCGTTCTGTTGCCAGTTGCAATAGACAGCCTCGAGGAGTTCGGAGAACAAGACCGACATAGCTAAATAAAGTTCGTATGGTAGACCATCGAGACCCGGAGATTTGCGTCTGCTGCATTGGCTGAGCGCTTCCCCGATTTCAGTGGCTGTGATTGGCCTTTCGCAGCACTCCGCTTCGCCCCTCGAAAGACGCGGTAGACCGTCGAGGTATGGACCGAAGTCCACATCCCCGTCCGGCCCCCCGCCCCCTCCGAACAGTCGAGCAAAGTGCCTTTGAAAGGCCTCGCAAATCCGCTCAGGTTCAAGGATCACCCGTCCATCCTGGTCTCGCAAAGACCGAATGGTGGATTTAATCCCACTCTTGGCTTCTGTCACGCGGGCCCAACTAACAGCTTTGGTCCCCTCGTTTCCTAAAGCACGTATTTTACTTCGGACAACGCAGCCGTCGTGCTTCGCGTCAAAGAACTGGCTCAACGCCGTTCTCGCCGCTAACACTCTGGCTACGTCTCCGCTCCTAATCGCCTCTTCTAGTTTATCTGTTAACTCCCTTTCCTTCCTATTTCTATTCGCCGCTAGTTCCTTACTGTAACCTATCGAACTTACTCTAATCTCTCTCTTTAGAGATACCCACCACCTACTGTTGACGATCGCTCCCGTCAACCGCATCTTAACTAAGCTACTAATCCGGTTCCTGTAATCTTTCTTTGCCGGCAAGGACAAGTTCATCTTCCAGTAACCTGGACCCTGTCTATGCGTTCTATCAAGGTTGACCACGCAGGTCACTAATTTGTGATCTGAATAGCCAGCTATGATCAATTCTGGACAACTAAATACGTCCCTATCCTTACTCCTAACCAAAAACCTATCTAGGTACGATCTAGATTGTCCACTGCGGTTTGCCCAGGTCCAGGTTGGCGCAGTTGGACAATCTAGTCGAAATCTATCGACCAGGTCGAATCGATCGAGTAACCCTTGAGGCTGCTACACCCCCTCTATCGGGACATGCCCCTGCATAGTCCCAACGCGCATCTAGGATTCCATTCCAGTCCCCCACTAAAAGCAGGGAACGCGACGTTCCTAGAAAAGTCTCCAGACGCTGGAAGAAGTCGGCTCTTTCAGCCCCGAAGGGGGCATAAAGACCGACCAGTCTGAAAGCCCCGCCTTCACCGCCTCCGACGTCCAGCACCAGTAATCGACCCCCCGGGTCCGAGTGAACAATCTGTACGTCGAGAGCCAGACGTTTATCCAGCAGTACGGCAACTCCCCCCCCCCCCCCGCCTCCGGGTTGACAGAGAGATGCGTGCATCTCAAAGTCATCGAAGGCGGGAGCCAGCTGTCGCACGCTGCTGATCCGACTCTCGCAAACAACCATCACATCTATACTTCGTGACCTGAGGTCACTTAGTAGCTTTGCTTGCTTCCAAGCTGAACCCAGGCCACGCGCGTTCAAACAGCCAACTCTCAATTGATCTATTTTGGTGTTGAAAGTGAAGAAAGAAAAGCACCTACTTCTCCGGGTTGTGTAATTTCCATGGCGTCAGGTGTGTTGGGTGGAGGGATGTTTTGTGGTGGTGTGGGGGTACCCGAGTGTGGTGGGGTTGGGGTGTTTGGAGTTGTGTCAGAAGAGGGGAGGTTATGGGGAAATCTTTCAAGAGGACGCGATTTAACGGTTTTAAACAGGGGGTGCTCACGTCCTGTCTAAATTGTTCTTTTAAGGAACGATAAAGGTCCAGAGGGACCTTTATCATTTTTAAATGGGTGAAGTTCTCTGTTGAGATAAAGTTTGGCCCTTCGGTCTGCACCAAAGGGCTATTGTTTATTAATTTAAACAGTTTTTTGTTTTCTTTATTTATATATGTGTATTGCAATGTCTTTTTTTGTGATGCTGTCAATGTTTCGGAGAGGGGAGGCGCAGATTTATTTTTGTTTGTTGAGGGTGGGGTGTTTTTGATTGGAGTTGGTGTTTGTGTGTGGGTTATTTGTGGTGTGCTGGGTGTGTGCTTTCTTTTTTTTCTTTTGACTTGTCTGAAGGCTTCTCCTTCTTCTTCAGAAGTTGGGGGAAACACTTCAGCGCTAGGTGGGAGGGACGTCGTGTCTGGTTGTTTTTTTTTTGCGGGAGAGGTAGATTTGTTGCTGTTTTTTTTATTATTTGTTTGGAATGCGTTTTGTGGTGGTGGTGGTGATGTTTGTGTCGTGCTTGTGGTTGGTAATGGTGGTGGTGATGTTTGTGTTTTGGTTGGTGATGGTGGTGGTGATTTTTGTGTCGTGCTTGTGTTTGGTGCTGGTGGTGGTGATGTTTGTGTTGTGCTTGTGGTTGGTGGTGTCTGTATTTTGTTTGCTGTGTGTGATATTAGTGTATTTTTGGAGGTGGGTGGTGTTGGTGTACTGTTTGTGGTGGGTGTGGGCAATAGTCCTTTTTGGGGGATACGTTTCGGGCAATTAGCCTTAATGTTTCCCCTTTCCGTGCATAAATAGCATGCTGGTCTTCTCCCCTCTACAATTATATCTATTGGGGTGAGGTCATCCAGCCAGATGCGATCCGGGATTTGTGCTATTCTTTCGGGCCTCATTTGGACTAGTAGGTCGAGGCCCATTCCCAGGAACGCATCTCCGGATGCCTTCCCCATTGACAGCACTGTTTCCTCGCCCATGTCTATGAAGCCAGCAATAGCCCACCAGAAGTCCATTGTGGGCAGCATTGTTTGTATTTTTACTCTCTGTGTTCTTCTACCCATGTAGGAGGGATAGAAGCTGTATGTTGTCGATGAGAGTGGGCTTAGGGAAAGCTTCTGCGCCGTTTCCTTGTCTTTTGTTAAGACCGAAATGCTGCCATAGAGTCGGTCCTTTCGTATGAAGAGAATATTCTTCATATAGTCTTTTAGGACCAACTCTATCTCCATTTGGCTGGGTTGTGCTGGCTTTCTTGTTTGGTTTGATTTTGTTCTGAAGAGAACTGTGTTCTCTGTTCTCGCTTTCTTGAATTCTGGGGGGGAGTTAATGGAAAAAATTCCGTTCTCCCCCAAAACAATGTGTTTCTTTGCTTCGGCCAGTTTTTCTCTGGCGGCAGTTAGGTCTATTGGTGTATATGTTATGAACTGTTTTGTTTTCTGGGCGAAAGTTGCCTTGTTGTTATTTGTATTATTATTTTCTGTTTGTTTGTCTTCCGTTTGCTCATTTTCCGTAATATTTGTTTTTTCATTTTCCTTGTTTGTTTCGTTGTCTACTTTTGTTGTATTTATTTTTTGTTCTTCAGACTTGGGGGGCGTGGCAGAGCTAATGGCAGACATGTCTGCCATCTTTTCCGCCATGCTGCCAAGAAAGAAATTTTACAGCAAAATAGATATTTATTTTACCCCCTAAAAAGGGGGTAAATGTAAAAATGTTTCCCTAAATAACAGGGGTTAGTGTTCCAAATGTGTTGCACTGAAAAATGTATCTGGTACTTACTATAGTAAGGGTTAATTCCGATGGAATAGCGGAGCCGATGTGAAGCGTGTCTTACTCTATCAAGATAGATAGATAGATAGATATGTTTCTTTATTAGCCACAGGGGCACAAAAGAAGGGGACAAATACAAAGGGGGAAGTTTACATACAATAAAAACGTGTGAAATATTATCACAAATGCAATAGGGGGAGACAGTTTATATGGGTAACACATACCCCTGAAAAAAATGTGCAACCCTCATCTCCAGGAGTACGAAGAGTTTGTACTCCTTTCCTCTCCTCCTCCTTTTCCTCAACCTACAGGCTGATATAGAGAGAAGGAACATTCACTCGGGCCATTCTCGCCACTTTCACCCACCTTTCATAAAACTTGCTGGGGTACAGCACCTCTCTCTCCATCCTGATTCTTCTTCCAAAGTGGTATTTGAGAAAAAGAATCAGTTGTTGGCCGGAGAGAAAGGTGTCTGACCTCAGCCCTTTCAACCTTGTCCACCATAAACCTCTTTCGCCATAGCTATCACACAAAGGAAAACCGCCTCTCCTTCGTTTTTGATGGAGGGCGGCGGTTTGATCATGACAATGGACTCGGTGGTCAACCGCATTGGTCCCACCCGCGACAATAGTCGTTCTACATAGCCCCACAGGTCAGTGACGCCCGGGCAGTGTATGAATGCGTGCGTGACGGTTTCTTCGTTTCGCACGCACCTCGGACAGATCTTTTTTGCAGGGTCCCTTCCCGGGCGCCCATGTCTGTAGAGCTTGTCTCGAACTGGTAGAGCTCCTCGGCCAGGGACTTTTGGAAGTTGTCCATCGGTCCCGGGCGGAAGGTCCTACCGAACAGACTGGCCAGTTCATCTTCCTCTACGCCTAGAGTTTCACCGAGCGCGTCGTCGCACTTGCTGCGGATCAACCCTCTATAGAATGACGAAGTGGAGTCTCCACTGATCGCCGGGTCCGCCTGCCAGAGGGCTGTGAGCGCCTGAGCGCATTCGATGTGCCAGTCGCCCATTTTCCTCGGTCTTTGCTTGACCCAGGACTGCAGCTCGGTCAGCGAGACGAGTCGTGGGAAGGCTCGCCTCACGAACGGGGCCCACACCGGTTGTCCGGTGAGGAATACGTAGAGATGCCGCAGCCTGAGCGCGTGTTTGCGCATCGTCAACCACGGCATCCACAGCCCTCCGTTAGAAGGGTGTTGGCAGCAGATGGATCTTCTCACCAAAGGAGCCCGCCTCTTCAAAAGGAATCGAAAGAGCGCGTGCTCCATTTTGGCGAGCGTTATGGCTGGACAAGGTACGACGGTCAAGCGGTAGTAGATAGCGGACGCTATAAAAGTGTTCGCCACCTCCGCTCGACCTTTCAAGGATAGTTTGCACTCGGCCCTCTTCTGGGTGAGTGCAAACACCTTGGCCGTCACTTCGTTCCAGTTCTTCTCCACCTGGAGGTCCGGACCAAACCAGACCCCGAGCAGCTTTACCGGTTCTTGCGTCCAGCGTCCGACGACGCCATCGGAAGGCATCGGTTTGCTCTCCACGATCCGAGTTGCAAACCGATGGACTTGTCTCGGTTCAGCTTCGCTCCTGTGAAACTTTCGTATTCCTTCAGTAAGGTGCCGACTTCCTCGATTTGCGAGGCGCTCGATACCATTACTGTCAATCCAGCCCCTGAACACGGGTCCGAAGCCTGCCGCCTCGAGCACCGCATCCAGGTAACGATGGTCAAACCTATCGAAAGCCTTAGACTGATCCAAGTTGATCAGGGCCCCACCGAAGCCGGGTTTACACCCTACCCTCTCTATGATGTATCGCATGAGGTGGAGGTTGTCGTGTATGGACCTGGTCGGGATTGCGCATGTCTGCGCTTCTCCCACCAGGTTCTCGACGACAAGCCCAGCCTCTTTGCCAACACCTTGGCCAAAATCTGTAACTCTGTGTTTAGCAGAGTTATGGGCCCGACGTTGCCTATGTCATCGCCCTTACTCTCGTCCTTCCTGATTAGTGTGACCACGCCCCCGGTTACAGAACTGGGAATTCTCCCGTTATGTTGCCAGTTGCAGTAGACCGCTTCCAGGAGACCGGAGAATAAGTCCGGCATTGCTACGTAAAATTCGTAGGGTAGACCGTCGAGACCTGGAGATTTGCGTTTGCCGCATTGGCTCAGCGCGTCCCCTATCTCAGCGGCTGAAATCGACTTTTCGCAGAACTTTGCCTCGCTGTCCGAGAGTCGCGGTAGGCCGTCGAGGTATGGACCGAAATCCATAGCCCCTCCCGGCGCGCTGTCCCTCCCGAACAGTTGAGCAAAGTGCCGCTGAAAGGCCGCACACATCTGCTTCGGCTCATATATCACGCGTCCGTTTTGGTCCTTCAAAGACTGAATCGTGGACTTGTTGCCACTTTTTGCCTCCGTCACTCGGGCCCAGCTAACAGCTTTGGCTCCCTCGTTTCCCAGAGCACGTATTTTGCTTCTGACAACGCAGCCCTCGTGCTTTGCGTCGAAGACTGGTCCAAGGCCGTTCTAGTTGCTAGCACGCTGGCTACTTTGCCACTTCTGATTGCCTCTTGTACTTTATCTACCAGTTCCTTCTCGGTTCTATTTCTATCAAACGCTAATTATTTAGTAAAAACTATCGAGTCTAATTTAACTGCCCTCTTGAGAGTGTACCACCATCTGTTGTTTATAATGGCCCCTGTCAAGTGCTGTTTAACTAAAGTGCTAATCCGTCTACTGTAGGCTTTGCTTGTCGGTAACGACAAGTTCAGCTTCCAGTAGCCGCGTCCTTGTCTATGGGTTCTATCAAGGTTGGCCATGCAGGTCACTAGTTTGTGATCTGAATAGGCAACCATGAACATTTGTGGACAGCTTAACATGTCCCTATCCTTATTTCTAACTATAACCCTATCTAGGTACGATCTAGATGTTCCGCTACGATTGCTCCACGTCCACAGTGGCGCAGTCGGAAAATCTAGTCGATATCTATCGGCCAGGTCAAATCGGTCGATTAACTGTTTGAGGCTGTTACACCCCCCTTTATCGGGACATGCTCCCACATAGTCCCAACGTGCATCTAGGATTCCATTCCAGTCCCCCACTAAAAGCAAGGAGCGGGACGTTCCCAGAAAAGTCTCTAGACGTTTGAAGAAGTCTGGCCGCGGTGTCCCGGATGGGGCATATGCGGCCACCAGCCTGAAGGCTCCCCCTTCACTACCGTCAACGTCTAGGACCACCAGTCGACCCTCCGGGTCCAGATGTACCGTCTGTGTTTACGAGGCCCAGGTGTTTCCGCAGCAAAACGGCAACTCTGTCCTCCCCCCCCCCCGGGTTGACAGAGAGATGCGTAGATCTCAAAGTCATCGAAGATGGGGGCCAACTGTCGCTTGCTGTGGATCCTGGACTTGCAAATGGCTACCACATCCATACTGTGCGACCTGAAGTCGTTTAAGAGTTTGCCCTGTTTCCAGGGCATCCCCAGGCCGCGTATGTTCACACATTCAACTCTTATATTGGCCATGTTGGTGCTGAAAAGTTAAAAGAGGAAAAGAGATCACTCACCCTTCGTCTCCTGGGGACCAGGCCGCACGATTTCCATGGGGGTGTTGGAGGGGTTGTCTGGATGGGTGGTGGTTTCCGGCGGGGTGGGGACGGAGATGTTTGGTGGGGTGGGGTCTGGTGGGATGGGGTGTCTGGGGTGGGGAGACATTTGAGAAGGATGCGGTTAAGTGGTTTCACGCAGGAATTCCCCACATCCTTCTCAAATGTTTCTTTTAGGGACCTATAAGTTTGTATAGGGACCCTAATTAGTTTTAAGTTCAGTTTTTTGCTATTTTTAATAGAGTGGGCGAAAGTTTTCCCTTCGGTTTTCACCGAAGGGTCGTTCGTAATGGTCTCCATTAGTGTTTTGTTTTCAGTGTTTATGTAAGTGTAAGTGTAATTTTCTTGTGTTGTGTTTGTTTTTGTCTGTAGTTCTTGTGTGTGCTTTCGTTTTGTTGTAGGTGTTTTGTTTTCAGGAGGTGGGGGTTTTGTTTGTGATATTTTTGTTGTTTGTGTTAGTGGTTGTATGTTTGTGGTAGTGTTTGCTGGTTTTTTGCTTTTGTGATGTCTTTTCTTTCTTTTCGAGCGATGGGGTTCTCCCTCGTCTTCACTGGGTGATGGCGAGATAGCCTCATCTGTTGTATCGTCTGTGTGATTGGGGAGGGGTATGTCTTGGGGAGCTGTTGTGTCTGTATGTGATTTTGCAGTGGTTTTAGGTGGAGTGGGGTTGGGTGGGACTGTGTTTGTTGTGGTTATTTTTGTGCGTTGGTGGTGTTTTTGTTGTTGTGGTGGTGTTGGTGGTTGTGTTGTTTTGATGGGTGTCGGCAGAAGAGCTTTTTTTTATTCATTAATTTAGGACAGGAAGCCCTCAGGTGACGCCTGCTAAAGCAATGGTAACATGAAGGCCGCCTACCCTCAACCTAAAAGTTTATGTAGGTGAGTCCGTCCAGGAGTACACGTTGTGGGATCATAGCTATTCGCTCTGGGCTCATTTGCACCAGAACTTCAATGCTAGTCCCATTGAATTAATCTCTGGGGGACTTTACTACTGACAGTATTCTGTCTTCATCAAAATTGATGAAGCCGCACAGTATCCACCATATGTTCACCTTTGGTGTGACACTCGTGATTTTGATCTTTTGTGTCCTTTTTCCCATGTATGTAGGGAAAAAGGTGTACAGGTTGGATACAATTGGCGACACAGAGTAATTTTGGGCCGTCAATTGATCCGTCATGAGTACCGAAATACTCCCAAAAAGTTTGCTTCGTTGAATGAATGCAATATCATTTATTGAATTTTTGAAAACCAGTTCAATTTCTTTCTGTGACAATTGGACTAGTTTTCGGGTAGACTTGGAAACTGTCCTAAAAACTATCGTTTTGAGAGCAGTTTCCTTGCGAATTTCTACCGGAGAATTGATGCTGAAAGCACCATTTTTTTCGAAAGTGACATATCTCCTAGCGTCCTTTAAAAGTTGTTCAGCATTTGTTATGTCGAGATATATCAGTTCCTCCTTTTTTTGAACTGTCTGTGCAAAGGAGATTTTGGGTTTCTTTGTGGAATTATCCGTGTTGGTGGTGTTGTCATTATTGTTGTTATTGTTGTGGTTATTCTTGTTGTCACCGATGTTGATATTATTCCTATTTTCCTTGGTGTTGTTGTTGTCTTTGATGCTGGTGTTATTGGTGTTGTCTTTATTTTTTTCTTTGTTGTTGTTATCATTGTTGTTTTTATCATCATTATTGGTGTTGCTGTTATTTTTGTTGTCATTGAACTGTTTGGTGTCATTTGTGTTGTTTGGATATGAATTTGTTTTTGCATTTTCATTTCGTCTTTCCATCTCTATAGTGTCTATTGAGAAGGAAGGGGAAGAAGACGATGTTGACTGCGAGCTTTGTAGTCATACCGCCTCTCCACCACCATTATCGTTGGACGCAGCGTTCATAACGTAATCAAACTTTTACAATATTTTTTCCAAGAATCGATGGAGAAACATTTTTTCAAACGGATATAAATGAGTTGACCCACCACCTGAAGGTCCAGACGGGGGGTTCAAGTTACACAATAATATAAAATTTAACTAAAAATTCACGTTTTTTTCTTAAATAAATTAACGGAAACTTCTCCGCGAAGTTACACACGTCTGATAGATAGATAGATAGATAGATAGATAGATAGATAGATAGATAGATAGATAGATAGATAGATAGATAGATAGATAGATAGATAGATAGATAGATAGATAGATAGATAGATAGATAGATAACTTTCTATTTATTTGGCACCAGGTCCTCAAAGATTGGGACAAATACAAGAGGGGGAGTTTACATACATTTCAAGGGACGTGCAAAAATATATAACAAATCAAATTCAACAATCGAAGTCCTCGATAGGGAAGGGGCGTTGACGTGGGTCGCAAACACCCCCTAAAAAATGTGCAACCCTCCTCGGGAGCACAAAGAGCGGGTCCACCCTTCGTCCACTCCTTCCTCTCCTCTCTCACCTACAGGCCTATATAGAGGCAAGGCCCATTCACTCGGGCCATTCTCGCCACTTTCACCCATCTTTCATAAAACTTGCTGGGGTAGAACACCTCTCTCTCCATTCTGATCCTTCTTCTAAAATGGTACTTGAAAAAAAGAACCAGTTGTTGGCCGGAGAGAAAAGTGCCTGACCTCACCCCTTTCAATCTTGTCCACCATACAACCTCTTTCGCCATAGCTATCACACAGAGGAAAACCACCTCTCCTTCGTTTTGGAAGGGGGAGGCGGTTTGATCGTGACAATGTACTCGGTGGTCAACCGGATTGGTCCCACCCGTGACAGTAGTCGTTCCATATTAGCCCCACAGGTCAGCAACGCCCGGGCAGTGTACGAATGCGTGCACGACGGTTTCCTCGTCACGCACGCATCTCGGACAGATCTTCTTCGAGGGGTCCCTACCCGGGGGCCCGTGACTGTAGAGCTTGTCCCGAACGGGTAGAACTCCTCGGTAGCACTGCCAAGCCAGGGACTTTTGGAAGTTGTCCATCGGTCCCGGGCCAAACGACCTTCCGAACAGACTGGCTAGCTCGTCTTCCTCCATGCCCAGAGCCTCCCCGAGAGCGTCGTCGCACTTGCTGCGCACCAACCCTCTATAGAATGTTGAAGTTGAGTCTCCACTGATTGCCGGATTCGCTTGCCAGAGAGTCCTGAGCGTCTGGACACATTCAATGTGCCAGTCGCCGACTTTTCTCAGTCTTTGCTCGGTGAGTGAGACGAGTCTCGGAAAGGCTCACCTCACAAAAGGAGCCCACACCGGCTGACCGGTGAGGAATACCTGGATGTGCCGTAGCCTTAGTGCGTGTTTGCGCATCGTCAGCCACGGCAATCCCAGCCCTCCGTTCAAAGGGTGTTGACAGCAAATGGATCTTCTCACCAAAGGGGCCCGCATCTTCCAAAGGAATCGGAAGAGCGCACGCTCCATTTTGGCGAGAGTTTTCGCTGGGCAAGGCACGACGGTCAAGCGGTAGTAGATGACGGACGCTATATAAGTGTTCGCCACCTCCGCTCGACCTTTCAGGGATAGTTTTCACTCGGCCCACTTTTGGGCGAGTGCACACACCCTGCCCGTTACCTCGTTCCAATTTGTCTCCACCTGGAGGTCTGGTCCGAACCAGACCCCGAGCAGCTTCACCGGTCCCTCCGTCCAGCGTCCGACGACGCCGTCGGAGGACATCGGTGTGCCTCTCAACGTTCCGAGTTGCAAACCGACGGACTTATCCCGGTTCAGCTTGGCTCCTGTTAACCTTTTGTATTCCTCCAGTAAGGTGCCGATCTGCCCGATTTCCGAGGCGCACGACCCCATTACTGTCACGTCATCGACGTATGCCGACACCGTTTTCCGCAATGCCGGTTCCAAGGTGATTCCCTGCAACAGCTCCAACTTCCGCAGTAGTGGCTCCAGAGCCAGCACATACAGAAGGGAGAAGAGAGGGCATCCCTGTCGGATGGATCGCGTGATTCGGAACGGTTAGGTAGCCGTTCATCTCTTCCCTCGAACAGGTGTTTCTGCTGTCCATTGCAGCAATTCGGCCCCTGAAAACGGTTCCGAAGCCTGCCGCCGCTAGCACCGCATCCAGGTACCGATGGTCTACCCTATCAAACGCCTTAGATTGATCCAGGTTGATCAGGGCCCCACCAAAGCCGGATTCGTTCCCAACCCTCTCTACGATGTATCGCATGAGGTGGAGGTTGTCGTGTATGGACCTAGACGCGATTGAGCATGTCTGCGCTTGTCCCACCAGGTTCCCGACGACAAGCGCCAACCTCTTCGCTAACACCTACGCCAAAATCTTTAACTCTGTGTTTAGCAGAGTTATGGGCCTGAAGTTATTTATGTTCTCGTCCTTCCTCACCAGCGTGACTACGCCCTTGGTCACAGAACTGGGAATTCTCCCGTTCTGTTGCCAGTTGCAGTAGACCGCCTCGATGAGATCGGAGAACAAGTCCAGCATCGCTACATAAAGTTCGTATGGTAGACCATCGAGACCGGGAGATTTGAGTTTGCCTCATAGGCTCAGCGCTTCCCATATTTCAGCGGTTGAAATCGGCCCTTCGCAGGACTTCTCCTCCCCGGCCGATAGCTGCGGCAGACCGTCGAGGTATGGACCGAAATCCATGGCCTAACCCGGCCTACCGCCCCTCCCGAACAATCGGGCAAAGCGCCGTTGGAAGGCCGCGCACATCCGCTCAGGTTCAAGGATCACGCGTCCATCCTGGTCCTTCAAAGACCGAATCGTGGACTTGTTTCTCCTTTTTGCCTCTGTCACTCGGGCCCAGCTAACAGCTTTGGCTCCCTCGTTACCCAGAGCACGTATTTTACTTCTGACAACACAGCCCTCTTCTTCGCGTCAAAGAACTGGTCTAGGGCCGTTCTTGACGCCAGCACGCCGGCCACGTTTCCCCTCCTAATCGCCTCTTCTACTCTATCTATCAATTCCCTTTCAGTTCTATTCCTATCTGATGCTAATTTCTGACTAAAACCTATCGATTCTATTCTAATTTCTTCTAATTTCTCTTGAGAGAGCCCCACCACCTGCTGTTGACTATTTCCCCCGTCAACCGCTGCTTAACTAGAGTGCTAATCTGCTTACTGTAAGCTTTGTCTGTCGGTAAGGACAAGTTTAGCTTCCAGTAACCGGGTCCTTGTCTATGGGTTCTATCAAGGTTGACCACTCCGGTCACCAACTTGTGATCCGAATAGTCAACCATGAACATTTGTGGACTGCTTAATATGTCCCTATCCTTATTTCTAAATAGGAACCTATCTAGGTACGACCTAGATGTTCCACTGCCATTAGTCCACGCCACAGTGGCACAGTCGGAAAATCTAGTCGATATCTATCGGCCAGATCAAATCGGTCGATTAACCGTTTGAGGCTGTTGCACCCCTCTCTATCGGGACATGCCCCACATAGTCACAACGTGCATCCAGGATACCATTCCCGTCCCGCACTAAAAGCAATGAGCGAGACGTTCCCAGAAAAGTCTCTAGGCGTTTGAAGAAGTCTGGTCGCGGTGTCCCAGATGGGGCATACGCTGCCACCAGCCTGAATGCTCCACCTTCACTACTGCCTACGTCTAGAACCACCAGTCGACCCTCCGGGTCCAGGTGTACCTTCCGTGTTGCGAGGCCCATGTGTTTTCGTAGCAGAACGACCACTCCGCCCCCACCCCCCGGCTGACAGAGAGATGCATAGATCTCAAAGTCGTCGAAGATGGGGGCCATTTGATGATCGCTGCTAATCCTGGTCGCTGCTGATCCTGATCGCTGCTGATCCTGGACTCGCAAATAGCTATCACATCCATTCTGTGCGACCTGAGGTCATTTAAGAGTTTGCCCTGCTTCCAGGACATCCCCAGACCGCGCACATTTAAACATCCAACTCTTATAACAGCCATGTTGGTGGTGAAGAGTTTAGAGTGGAGGAAAAGGAAAAGACACCTACCTGTCCTTCTCCTGGGGACCAGGCTGCACAATTTCCATGGGGGAGTCGGCGGGGTTGTTTGATGGGGTGGGGGTGTTTTGTGGAGGACGGATGTCTGGGGTGGTGGTGGGGAAACATTTCAAGAAGACGCGGTTGCTAGGTCTAGTACAGAGATTCCCCACGTCCTCGGGAAGGTTCTGTTTGAGCATTGTGTAGGTGACCCCTGGGACCCTAATCATTTTTAAATGCGGTTTAGTCGCCGCGTTGGTTAACATTTTCCCTTCGGTTTCCACCGAAGGGTCTTTGTCTATTGTTTGCACAAGTGTTTTGTTGTTTGTGATGTTTGTTCTGTTTGTGCTGGTGGTTGTGTGTTTGTTACATTTTTGTTAATGTGGTGCCTTCTTTTCTTTCTTTTTACCGGTTGAAAGGGTTCTCCCTCGTCGTCACTGGGTGACGTTGATAAAGGGTCCTCGTCCGTGTTTTGGGGGAGGGGTATACTTTGGGGTTTTGTTGAGGTTGCTTTTGTATTTGTTTTAGCTGGGGAGGGGCTGGGTGGGACAGTGTCTTGTGTTGTTATTTTTTCCTGTTGTTGTGGTTGTTGTGGTGGTTGTTGTGGTGGTGGTTGTGTTGTTGGGTGTGGGGTGAGCAGAAGCATGTTTTTTTTTGGGGGGGGGGGCATTTAAAAGGGGACAGGAAGCCCTCAGGTGACGACTTCTTGAACAGTGTTAGCATGAAGGCCGCCTGCCCTCAACATAAATGTTTAATAAGGCGACTCCATCCAGGGACACACGCTGCGGTATTCTTGCTATCCGTTCTGGTCTCATTTGGACCAGAACTTCAAGGCTATTGCCGCCGAATACGCCCCCGGCGGATTCGCCTATCTAAAGGATTGTGTCCTCATCTTCTAAGAATCCCGTTAGCACCCACCAAATGGTCACATTTGGCCTGATGCCCGAGATTCTTATTTTTGAGTTGTTTTCCCCAAATATGTGGGGAAAAAGGTGTATGCTTTGGATACAATTGGCGACACAGAATATTTCAGTGCCGCCAATTCATCTTGCATTAAAACAGATATGCTTCCATACAGTTTCCCTTTCTGTATGAAAGCAATATCCTTCCAGGCACTACTTAGGACCAGCTCAATTTCGATTTGGGACAATTGAGCCGGTTTCCTAGTCGTGTTCGAAACTGTCCTAAAGATTACAGTCCCGAGGACTGTATCCCTTCTAATTTCTTCGGGGGAGGTAATTGTGAATTCCACACCTTTCTCGAAATTTACACAATTCCTTGCTTCTTTCAGTAATTTCTAGGCATTCGAGATGTCCAGTGCCTTGTATGTCTACGTTTCTCGGACCGCTTGTGCGAAGGAGACTGCAGCTGTGGGTCCGTTTTCTTTCGTGTTGTTATCATTGTTGTTGTTGTTATTCGTGTTGGCTTGCTTTTTTCCTTTGTTGGTGTTGTCATTATTGCTGTTGTTGGTTGTGTTGTTATTGTCATTGTTGCTGTTGTTGGTTGTGTTGTTATTGTCATTATTGCTGTTGTTGGTTGTGTTGTTATTGTCATTGTTGTTCTTGTTTGTGTAATTGTTACTTTTGGGGTTTTCACCCATTTCCACAATTTTTTCTTTTGACTCCGTGGTGTCTTTTGCGGGAGTGAGGTGGGAAGGCTTAAAGCGTTGTGCTGCTACCTTCTCTCTATCACTTTCCTTGGGGGGCGTGGCATGCGTCGTATTAATGGCGTCCATTGTCACTAAACGACTTTTTATCGACAACTTATAACTATTAAATTTCGCCCCAAAAAGGGGCGAAATTTATTTTACCCAACGTCTGCAGGCCCAGGCGAGGGACACAACAAATAACAAGTTACTTAAACAGACCTACCGCTTCTAGTAATACATTCCGACAAAATGCAGGAGCGAAACAAAAACACGTCTATGTTCTCCGAGATAGATAGATAGATAGATAGATAGATAGATAGATAGATAGATAGATAGATAGATAGATATATAGATAGATAGATAGATAGATAGATATAGAGAGATATATTTATAGATAGATAGATAGATAGATAGATAGATAGATAGATAGATAGATAGATAGATAAATTTCTATTTATTTGCCACGAGGGCACAAAAGAAGGGGACATTTACACAGTGGGGGAGTTTACATAAATCGAGTAAAGAAAAAAGGAATAACAATAATAATATAACAATAAAAGTCCTCAAAAGGGAGGGGGCGTGTTGGGGATTGCACATACCCCCGAAAAGTGTGCAACTCTTTTCGCGGGGGAAGCCCAGAGAGGAGGCGCTCCCCCTTTCCTCTTCACTTCTTCACCTACAGAACAATGTAGAGAGAAGGCCCATTTACACGGGCCATTCTCGCTTCTTTCACCCACCTTTCATAAAACTGTCTGGGACCAAGCACTTCTCTCTCCATCCTGATTCTTCTTCCGAAGTGGTATCGGAAGAAGTAAACCAGGTGATGGCCGGAGAGAAAGTCACCCGACCTCAGACCTTTCAGGCGCGTCCACCACACAACCTCTTTCATCATGGCTATTACGCACAGAAAGACCGCCTCTGCTTCATTTCTGAAGGGAGGAGGCGGCTTGATGTTCACCACAGACTCGGCGGTTAATCGAATCGGCGCCACACGCGACAGCAGTCGTTCGACGTAGCCCCACAGATCGGCAACGCCCGGGCAGTGTACCAGTGCATGCGCAACGGTTTCCTCGTCGCGCACGCATCTGGGACAGATCTTTTTCGCGGGATCCCTGCCCGGGCGCCCGTGTCTGTAGAGCTTTTCTCGAACGGGCAGAGCCCCCCGGTAACACTGCCAGGCTAGGGACCTCTGGAAGTTGTCCATAGGTCCCGGGCCGAAAGTTCTACCGAACAGGCTGGCCAGTTCGTCCTCCTCCATGCCTAGCGACTCTCCAAGGGTGTCGTCGCCCCTGCTAGCCACCAACCCTCTATAGAATGTCGAGGTGGATTCTCCACTGACAGTCGGGTCCGCTTGCCAGATAGCCGTGAGCGCCTGGGCACACTCAGTGTGCCAGTTGCCCAGTTTTCTCGGTCTTTGCTTCACCCAGGATTGCAGTTCGGTGAGCGAGACGAGCTGTGGGAAGGCTCGCCTCACAAACGGGGCCCACACCGGCTGACCGTTGAGGAATACCTGTAGATGCCGTAGCCTCAATGCGTGCCTACGCATCAACAGCCACGGCATACCCAGCCCTCCTTTCGAAGGGTGCTGGCAGCAGATGGATCTCCTCACCATGGGAGGCCGCTTCTTCCAGAGGAACTGGAAGAGCATGCGTTCCATGATGGTGAGCTTTTCCTTGGGGCAAGGCACGACGGTCAGGCGGTAGTAGATGACGGACGCTATGTAAGCGTTCGTCACCTCCGCCCGACCTTTCAGTGATAGTTTGCACTTGGCCCACTTCTGGGTCAGCGCAAACACCCTGCTCGTCACCTCGCCCCAATTCTTCTCCACCTGGAGGTCCGGTCCGAACCAGACCCCGAGCAGCTTCACCGGGCCCTCCGTCCACCGCCCGACGACACCGTCTAACGGCATCGGTTTGCCCCTCCACGTTCCGAGTTGCAAACCGACTGACTTGTCCTGGTTCAGCTTAGCCCCCGTCAGCCTTTCGTATTCCTCCAGTAGGGTGGCGATCGCCCCGATTTCCGAGGCGTCCGCCACCATTACTGTTACGTCGTCGGCATAGGCCGAGACCGCTTTGTGCAATCCCGGTTCCAGGGGTATGCCCCGCAGCAACTCCAACTTCCGCAGCAGTGGCTCGAGAGTCAATACGTACAGAAGGGAGGAGAGGGGGCACCCCTGTCTGATGGATCGGGTGATTTGAAACGGCTCCGAGAGGTAGCCGTTTACTTTAATCCTAGAGTAGATGTTGCCACTGTGCATGGCAGAAATCCAGCCCCTGAAAACGGGTCCGAAGCCCGCCGCCGCTAGCACCGCATCCAGGTAACCATGGTCGACCCTATCGAACGCCTTAGATTGATCCAAGTTGATCAGGGCCCCACCAAAGCCGGGTTCGTAGCCAACCCTCTCTATGATGTATCGCATGAGGTGGAGGTTGTCGTGAATGGACCTGGACGGGATAGCGCATGTCTGCGCGTCTCCCACCAAACCACCCACCACAAGCGCCAACCTCTTCGCCAACACCTTGGCCAAAATCTGTAACTCTGCATTCAGCAGAATTATGGGCCTAAAGTTACTTAAGTCGTCCCCCTTGCTCTCGTCCTTCCTCACTAGCGTGACCACGCCCTTGGTCACAGAACAGGGAATTCTCCCGTTCTGTTGCCAGTTGCAATAGACAGCCTCGAGGAGTTCGGAGAACAAGACCGGCATAGCTAAATAAAGTTCGTATGGTAGACCATCGAGACCCGGGGATTTGCGTCTGCTGCATTGGCTGAGCGCTTCCCCGATTTCAGTGGCTGTGATTGGCCCTTCGCAGCACTCCGCTTCGCCGCTCGAAAGACGCGGTAGACCGTCGAGGTATGGACCGAAGTCCACATCCCCGTCCGGCCCCCCGCCACCTCCGAACAGTCGAGCAAAGTGCCTTTGAAAGGTCTCGCACATTCGCTCAGGTTCAAGGATCACCCGTCCATCCTGGTCTCGCAAAGACCGAATGGTGGATTTAATCCCACTCTTGGCTTCTGTCACGCGGGCCCAGCTAACAGCTTTGGTCCCCTCGTTTCCTAAAGCACGTATTTTACTTCGGACAAAGCAGCCTTCGTGCTTCGCGTCAAAGAACTGGCTCAATGCCGTTCTCGTCGCTAACACTCTGGCTACGTCTCCGCTCCTAATCGCCTCTTCTAGTTTATCTGTTAACTCCCTTTCCCTCCTATTTCTATTCGCCGCTAGTTCCTTACTGTAACCTATCGAACTTACTCTAATCTCTCTCTTTAGAGATATCCACCACCTACTGTTGACGATCGCTCCCGTCAACCGCATCTTAACTAAGCTACTAATCCGGTTTCTGTAATCTTTCTTTGTCGGTAAGGACAAGTTCATCTTCCAGTAACCGGGACCCTGTCTATGCGTTCTATCAAGGTTGACCACGCAGGTCACTAATTTGTGATCTGAATAGCCAACCATGATCAGTTCTGGACAACTAAATACGTCCCTATCCTTACTCCTAACCAAAAACCTATCTAGGTACGATCTAGATTGTCCACTGCGGTTTGCCCAGGTCCAGGTTGGCGCAGTTGGACAATCTAGTCGAAATCTATCGACCAGGTCGAATCGATCGAGTAACCCCTTGAGGCTGCTACACCCCCCTCTATCGGGACATGCCCCTGCATAGTCCCAACGCGCATCTAGGATTCCATTCCAGTCCCCCACTAAAAGCAGGGAACGCGACGTTCCTAGAAAAGTCTCCAGACGTTGGAAGAAGTCGGCTCTCTCCGCCCCGAAGGGAGCATAAAGACCGACCAGTCTGAAAGCCCCGCCTTCACCACCTCCGACGTCCAGCACCAGTAATCGACCCCCCGGGTCCGAGTGAACAATCTGTACGTCGAGAGTCAGACGTTTATCCAGCAGTACGGCAACTCCCCCCCCGCCTCCGGGTTGACAGAGAGATGCGTGCATCTCAAAGTCATCGAAGGCGGGCGCCAGCTGTCTCACGCTGCTGATCCGACTCTCGCAAACAACCATCACATCTATACTTTGTGACCTGAGGTCACTTAGAAGCTTTGCTTGCTTCCAAGCTGAGCTCAGGCCACGCGCGTTCAAACAGCCAACTCTCAATTGATCTATTTTGGTGTTGAAAGTGAAGAAAGAAAAGCACTTACCTCTCCGGGTTGCGTAATTTCCATGGCATCAGGTGTGTTGGGTGGAGGGATGTTTTGTGGTGGTGTGGGGGTACACGTGTGTGGTGGGGTTGGGGTATTTGGAGTTGTGTCAGGGAGAGGGGCGGTTATGGGGAAATCTTTCAAGAGGACGCGATTCAACGGTTTTAAACAGGGGGGGCTCACGTCCCGTCTAAATTGTTCTTTTAAGGAACGATAAAGGTCCAGAGGGACCTTTATCATTTTTAAATGGGTGAAGTTCTCTGTTGAGATAAAGTTTGGCCCTTCGGTCTGCACCATAGGGTTATTGTTTATTAATTTAACCAGTTTTTTGTTTTCTTTATTTATATATGTGTATTGCAACGTCTTTTTTTGTGATGCTGTCAATGTTTCGGAGAGGGGAGGCGCAGATTTATTTTTGTTTGTTGAGGGTGGGGTGTTTTTGATTGGAGTTGGTGTTTTTGATTGGAGTTGTGTGGGTTATTTGTGGTGTGCTGGGTGTGTGTTTTCTTTTTTTTCTTTTAACTTGTCTGAAGGCTTCTCCTCCTTCTTCTTCAGAAGTTGGGGGAAACTCTTCAGCGCTAGGTGGGAGGGACGTGTTGTGTGGTTGTTTTTTTTTTGCGGGAGGGGTAGATTTGTTACTGTTTTTTTTATTATTTGTTTGGAATGGGTTTTGTGGTGGTGGTGGTGGTAATGTTTGTGTCGTGCTTGTGGTTGGTAATGGTGGTGGTGATGTTTGTGTTGTGGTTGGTGGTGGTGATTTTTGTGTCGTGCTTGTGTTTGGTGCTGGTGGTGGTGATGTTTGTGTTGTGTTTGTGGTTGGTGGTGTCTGTATTTTGTTTGCTGTGTGTGGTATTAGTGTATTTTTGGAGGTGGGTGGTGCTGGTGTACTGTTTGTGGTGGGTGTGGGCAATAGTCCTTTTTGGGGGATACGTTTCGGGCAGTTAGCCTTAACGTGTCCCCTTTCCATGCATAAATAGCATGCTGGTCTTCTCCCCTCTACAATTATGTCTATTGGGGTAAGGTCATCCAGCCAGATGCGATCCGGGATTTGTGCTATTCTTTCGGGCCTCATTTGGACTAGTATGTCGAGGCCCATTCCCAGGAACGCATCTCCAGTTGCCTTCCCCATTGACAGCATAGTGTCTTCGCCCATATCAATGAAGCCAGCAATAGCCCACCAGAAGTCCATTGTGGGCAGCATTGTTTTTACTTTTACCCTCTGTGTTCTTCTACCCATGTAGGAGGGATAGAAGCTATATGTTGTCGACGAGAGTGGGCTTAGGGAAAGCTGAACCGCCGTTTCTTTGTCTCTTGTTAGGACCGAAATGCTGCCATAGAGTCGGTCCTTTCGTATGAAGAGAATATTCTTCATATAGTCTTTTAGGACTAACTCTATTTCCACTTGGCTGGGCTGTGCTGGCTTTCTTGACTGGTTTAGTATAGTTCTGTATATAACTGTGTTTTCTGCTCTGGCTTTCTTGAATTCTGGGGGGGAGTTAATGGAAAACATTCCGTTCTCCCCCAAAACAATATGTTTCTTTGCTTCGGCCAGTTTTTCTCTGGCGGCAGTTAGGTCAATTGGTGTGTATGTAATGGATTGCTTTGTTTTCTGGGCGAAAGTTGCCCTGTCGTTATTTGTATTATTTTCTGTTTGTTTGTTTTCTGTTTGCTCATTTTCCTTAACATTTGTTTTTTCATTTTGTTTGTTTGTTTCAATGTCTAATTTTGTTGTAATTATTTTTTGTTCTTCAGACTTGGGGGGCGTGGCAGAGCTAATGGCAGACATGTCTGCCATCTTTTCCGCCATGCTGCCAAGAAAGAAATTTTTCGGCAAAAATAGATATTTATTTTACCCCCTAAAAAGGGGGTAAATGCAAAAATGTTTCCCTAAATAACAGGGGTTAGTGTTCCAAATGTGTTGCACTAAAAATTTATCCGGTACTTACAATAGTAAGGGTAAATCCCGATGGAATAGCGGAGCCGATACGAAGCGTGTCTTACTCTATCAAGATAGATAGATAGATAGATAGATAGATAGATAGATAGATAGATAGATAGGGGCAGAGAAAGAGAGAGTATTTGTCACAGCAATAATAAACAAGTTTGATTTAAAAATTAAGCGGCTGTGGTTACAAAAATAACATCATCAAAACTCACGTGAGACAAATACAGAAAACTCGGAAGAAACAAACACATCGACAATTCCTATTCATCGGCAGCCTTCTAGGGATCATATACAAAGTTGAAAACGAAAAGAAAAAACCAGATACGTGGGACGAATAAACGAAGTCACCCCCTTTCTCTTCAGCAACGCTCTAGTCATTGCAATTTCGTTCATGACAGTGATATTGCATAATAATTGTTTCTACTTTTGGCACAAGGCCACCAATTACCCCAGTGCATTACTGTAGCTTTATTTTTTCGACCCCGTGAGGATGAAAGGCAAAGTTAATCTTGGCGGGATTTGAACTCAAAACGTAAATGGCCATAACTCTATGCTGCAAAGTATGGTGTCTGACACTCTATTGACTTACATTTTTAACACGATAACTTACTTTCTTCTTGCTTTTTTACTTACTTGCTTTTTTTCCCTTTTTTTCTTGTTTTTATTTGTTTCACTCATGTTTCACGTGCACTGAGAGGCACTACACATTTTCCCTAACGTCACGTAAAATTGCATGTTGTTGTTTTGTAACTTAACGGTTATAAATAAATGTTTTGTCTCTCGTCTCTTATTCCTTTGGATAGCGTTTGGCTTATGTCAGAACTGTGTATGTGTGTGTATATGTGTGTGTGTGTGTATGTGTGTGTGTGTGTGTGGGTGTGTGTGTGTGTGTGGGTGTGACAGCTCACACCAATGCAGGTTTAGCTGGCCTCCTCCAAGATATATCTCGTTGGAGGTGCCTTGGGTGATTTAATGATAGGGACCCTAGTCCTACCATCTCCTTTCTACAGCTGAGTAAACTGGAGCAGCGTGAAATAAAGTGCCTTGCTCAAGGAAACAACACATCACCTGGTCCGAGAATTGAACTCACAACCTTTCGATTGCAAGCCCAATGCTCTAACCACTAAGCCATGCGCCTTCACTGCGACCAGACACTGTGACCCCGGATGGACCAGCAGTACCGTTGGAAGGTCTCGAAACTGCCGAAGTTCATCTCAACAACCGATGACCATGGAGTTCTGTGTCCTTCATTTGAATATATATTCTTTTAAGGTTTCCTCTTAAGAAATTATTTTTCGTTTTGTTTTGTTTCCGATCATTGTCTTGTCCTTTCTTTGTTAATTTTCTTAAGTTTATATATATATATATATATATATATATATATATATATATATATATATATATATATATATATATATATATATATAAAGAAAAAGAGATGAAATCGAAAATGCAGCTGAAGTCTTATTTTTTAAAAAAATATATATATTTATTTGGTTCCTTTACCGGTTTCGCAGTTCTTCTGCTTTTCAAAAGGTGAGTTGAGATGGAGGGTCTGTGGTTTTTCTCACATGTGAGATGGAGGGTCTGTGGATTTTCTCACATATGAGATGGAGGGTCTGTGGTTTTTCTCACATGTGAGAAAAACTACAGACCCTCCATCTCAACTCACGTTTTGAAAAGCAGAAGAACTGCGAAACCGGTAAAGGAACCAAATAAATATATATATTTTTTTTTTAAATAAGACTTCAGTTGCATTTTCGATTTCATCTCTTTTTCTTTATACTTTCACTCGTGTAGGACACCTCGGTTATTTTTCATTTTGTAAAAAAAACCTCACTTTCTAATATATATATATATATATATATATATATATATATATATATATATATATATATATATATATATATATATATATATATATATATATTTATTTATTTATATATGGTTTTTATTGTTGTTTAACCACAGGTCACTGACTGTGTAGTAGAGCTATGATCAAAAGCCTTTCAGCAGTGGCTACCACCCATTTCTCTTTACTAACGTACTGTCATAGAATTCACTTCCGCAATGCAAACATTCGTTTCCTTTTAGCACGCAATAACCATTGGTTTGAAAAGATTTGCGAGCATTGACTCAATAATAATGGGTTGATTCTGAAGGGGAACTCTTCTGTAATAGATTATATAGAAGGCTTATATATATATATATATATATATATATATATATATATATATATATATATATATATATATATAGTACATGATGTATGTGTATATATATTATATATATATATATATATATATATATATATATATATATATATATATAGTACATGATGTATGTGTATATATATATTATATATATATATATATATACGTATACGATAAGTAAGGCTGCTGGGGGAGTGTTTTGGCATTTTGACAAATTGACGTTTTAACATTTTGGCATTTTGACGTATTCCTCGTTCTTGATGCTGTTATTATTGTGGTTGTTGTTGTTGTTGTTTTTGTTGTTTTTGAACTTTTTCTTAATGTTGATGACGATGATGTTGA
>OZ024741.1:54728864-54741364 GCA_964016885.1 Eledone cirrhosa
GATAGCAAGAAACTGGGAGAGAGTTCCATAGAAGAAGTAGTGGTCAAGAAAGCAAGAAACTGGGAGAGAATTACATAGAGGAAGTAGTGGTCAAGAAAGCAAGAAACCGGGAGAGAATTCCATAGAGGAAGTAGTGGTCAAGAAAGCAAGAAACTGGGAGAGAATTACATAGAGGAAGTAGTGGTCAAGAAAGCAAGAAACTGGGAGAGAATTCCATAGAGGAAGTAGTGGTCAAGAAAGCAAGAAACTGGGAGAGAGTTCCATAAAAGAAGTAGTGGTCAAGATAGCAAGAAACTGGGAGAGAATTCCATAGAGGAAGTAGTGGTCAAGAAAGCAAGAAACTGGGAGAGAGTTCCATAAAAGAAGTAGTGGTCAAGATAGCAAGAAACTGGGAGAGAATTCCATAGAGGAAGTAGTGGTCAAGAAAGCAAGAAACCGGGAGAGAGTTCCATAGAAGTAGTGGTCAAGAAAGCAAGAAACTGGGAGAGAGTTCCATAGAAGAAGTAGTGGTCAAGAAAGCAAGAAACTGGGAGAGAATTACATAGAGGAAGTAGTGGTCAAGAAAGCAAGAAACCGGGAGAGAATTCCATAGAGGAAGTAGTGGTCAAGAAAGCAAGAAACTGGGAGAGAGTTCCATAGAAGAAGTAGTGGTCAAGAAAGCAAGAAACTGGGAGAGAATTACATAGAGGAAGTAGTGGTCAAGAAAGCAAGAAACCGGGAGAGAATTCCATAGAGGAAGTAGTGGTCAAGAAAGCAAGAAACTGGGAGAGAATTACATAGAGGAAGTAGTGGTCAAGAAAGCAAGAAACCGGGAGAGAATTCCATAGAGGAAGTAGTGGTCAAGAAAGCAAGAGACCGGGAGAGAATTCCATAGAGGAAGTAGTGGTCAAGATAGCAAGAAACTGGGAGAGAGTTCCATAGAGGAAGTAGTGGTCAAGAAAGCAAGAAACTGGGAGAGAATTCCATAGAAGTAATGGTCAAGAAAGCAAGAAACTGGGAGAGAATTCCATAGAGGAAGTAGTGGTCAAGAAAGCAAGAAACTGGGAGAGAATTCCATAGAAGTAATGGTCAAGAAAGCAAGAAACTGGGAGAGAATTCCATAGAGGAAGTAGTGGTCAAGATAGCAAGAAACTGGGAGAGAATTCCATAGAAGTAATGGTCAAGAAAGCAAGAAACTGGGAGAGAATTCCATACGCGAGACAGAGGTCAGAAAAGAAAGAAGCCAAAAGGGAATTCCATAGACAAAATACTGGTAAAAAGAAGCGAGAAGATGAGTATGTGCGCAGCAGTAGAAATCAGTTGTTTAGCAGACGTTAACATAATGTTAAAGATAAAATAAAAAAGAAAGCAACGTTACCAAACAAATGATAAAACTATACATACTATAGCTGGTCTCTGAATTTAGATTTATATATGTATCTATAGGGGCTTGTTGCTGTAATGTAAGTAATCTTAAGATTGTCGTCTGTAAAAAAGCAGACTAACACGCTTAATTAGGATAGTAAAATACCAAACCATTAATGGATGAAATGTGAAAGTATGTATGACATTCATTCCAGACGTTTAGCCTGCAGTAGGTACATATACACACTGGTGGGTATACAACTGTATATATGCATAAATCCAAACGTAACACACCTGTATTCATACATATATGATTATCTGTTTAATGTTGTCTATGTTCAAATGGAACGAATATGTTATCTGTCAGAAATTGAGATAATCTTTCTTTTATTGGTAATTAAAGAAATATAACCAGTACATACATAAATACACACACACGCACAAACACGTGTATATATTATGTTTTGTATAGAAATGGCTTCTACAGGACTAGAACTGTCTCATTCAAAAGAAATCAAATATATATGTGTGTGTATGTGTGTCTGTGTGTGTGTGTGTGTGTGTGTGTGTGTGTGTGTGTGTGTGTGTGTGTGTGTGTGTGTGTGTGTGTGTGTGTGTGTGTGTGTGTGTGTGTGTGTGTGCATACACACACACAAATATATGTATGCATACATACACAGAGGACACAGTCGCACATATGGCAGTTAAGATTATTCATTAAATTCAAGAGGAATAACATCTCCACCAGTAATTCCACAACTACAAGTCTTGTTAGATAACGGGATATTCTTCTGAAGATATTCAATGAAGACACATTGTATTCGAAATCGTAGGGATAAATGTCTAAAATCGAATTTACCTTAAAAGGACTTGCTAAAAAAACACCAACATCAACAACATTAGTGAAGAATCGAAGAAAAACATCAACCACAAAGGAAAACAGAATATTTAAATTGTAGTTGCAGAAGGAACCGAAATTATATATCGTTTTCTTTTTACTTGGTGTTACGAACTCAATAACGACCTGTTTAATACATACATACATACATACATAAATACATACATACATACATACATACATACATACATACATACATACATACATACATACATACATACATACATACATACATACATACATACATACATACATACATAGTAACACTGAAGCAACATTTTTGACAGAGGAAAAAGGTTGGCAACAATCTTGCCCAGGTTTATGAGCATGAAGAAAAAAATATCATTAGGATAGCCACTGATCTGGAGGAGAGATATGGAATAAAGCCTGATATAAATCTCTCACCCAGAGAAATCGGAAGATCCTATTCAATGTTCAAACAAGATGAAAAAATTGAACAATTTACAGAAAAAGTTGTGCATGGTTACTTGAGACGCAAAACACAGACCATAGAGGGGATAAAAAAGCATGGCATGGAGTTCCAACAAGTTTATGACATCACACCTTGAGGGATATCTCTATGCAAGAACTCCCTACCAAATATCTGCTGCACAAAAGAGGAGGGCCATCAGCTGACAATAAATGTAGGCTATGTAAAACAAAGATCGAAGATGTAAGCCACATTGCCAGCTGCGAAAGAATGTTATCTCGCTACTACCTCCCCATGAGACACGATGTGATAGCTAGAACCATCTGGAAAGCACTTCGGAAAACAAAATTGAAAACAAACGAGGACGAATATATTGAGACAGATGGCACTAAGGAATACTGGTGGAACCTGAAAATAAAAACTGCCACTAAATTAAAGCACAACCGGCCTGATATTATTGTTTGGGATCACACATTGAAAACGTGTTCTGTTGTGGAGATCAGCTGCCCACTTGATGTAAACGTAGTCAGAAAAATACAGGAGAAGTAGGACATCTACGGACCATTGATGAGGAGTTTACAAATCCAGTATCCAAGATACACCTTTAGCTTCATACCCATCATTATTGGAGCTACGGGTTATATACCAACCCGCTTGGACCAATGTATAACTGAACTTGGATTTGCGGACAAAGAGCGCAACTCCCTAATTCATAGTCTACAAATGGCTGCGACAGCTGGCACCTTCAAAATTTGCAAAACATTCTTGCGATTCAAGGGATGATAATTTCTTTTCTTTTACAACCTAGCCACTAGGAAGGTGGCCGGTCAAAAATATACTCGAAATTAAGAGAAAAAGATAACATACATACATACACAAATGGGATGAAGAAAAATCTTGACCTGATTACAATATTCTCAAAGGATATAGGAATGGAGATAAATGTTCATATATGATTGTAAAGCGGGAAAAAAACTACAACCCAATCTAACAACATTTTTATCAATGGCCTAAATGTTTCGCTAATATCTGACGAGAACTGCTACAGATACCTGGGGATAGATTAGAATATATACTATAATGGCATTTGCAATAAGGAACGTGTAACCAGGGAATATTACACATGATTAAGAAAAATATGGTCATCGGAACTTTCTGCACACAATAAAACAGTGGCTCACAATGTGTTTGATGTGCCTGTCCTAACACCAACGTTTGGAATACTCAATTGGACGATAGACGAAATCCGAGCCATTGACGTTAAAACTCGAAAAATCCTAAATAACACCGGTAAATTGCACATCAATAGTGACATAGACTTCCTCTACTTGAAACGAAAGCAGGAGGCAGATGCCTAACATCAGTCTAGACAGCATTTGAGTGTCGCATCATAACCCTCAGACAATATTTACGAACCTCCAAGCGTAGGAGCCCATCTATTGGATAAGTCTGTCTGCATGAGACAGATAAAATCATGAGAGTCAGGAAGGAACTCCTTGAAAGATATTCCCTGCATGATAATCAAAACTCACACCCAGGGAAATTGCCCAACAGTACCGCAGTGAATCCATTGATGAAAAACTGCATGCGTATCAGCAAAAAATCGTCCATGGATATGTTGCCAGGAAGCTCCAGAGTGAGAGTAATATAGATAAGCAAAGTACCAACAACCGCTATATTGGCTCCCACTTTGAAGGATATGCTTTTGCCATGCAAGAACAGGAAATCAACACAAAATACCTGATTCACAAAAGAGATGGGGATGTAGGCAAAACACCTAGATGTGACAAGTGCAGACTCTGCAGAATTAACACCAAAGATGTCACCCATGTCATAAGAAGCTGTCCAAAGATGCTATCGTGGTACTATCTACCTATGAGGCATGATGTAGTGGCTGAAACACTGTACAATGCAATTCGTAGAAAAGTTAGCCCCGACAATAAATACATTAAATGCTACAGGAATGTGGAAAACATACATATACATAATATGAAAGAGTACTGGTGGAATGTTCCAGTAAAAACCCCAATAAAATGCACATATAACATACCAGATATAATGATATGGGACAGGACAAAGAAGGCATGCACAGTAGTGGAAGTTAGCTGCCCAACAGATGCCAATATAATATTAAAGATTAGCGGAAAGAAGAATATCTATGTAGAACTAAGGAGAAATAGCAGACACTCCACCCTGATTACACCTTCATATTTATGCTTGTCATTATTGGGGCACTGGGTATGTTAGTAACTGCCTCAATACAAATCTTGAGAAGCTAGGCTTCACAGAAACAGAAAGAACACAACTAGTTAGGAAATTGCAAGTACAATCCATTAATGGAACAGTAAAAATATGCAAAACACTCCAAAGATTCTGCATCTAATAACTGCATATACACATGTACAGATACAAAGCATATACACATGCACACATACAACTCCAAACATACACATCCACACATACATTAACATCCATACCTACACATGCATGCCTGCAGACAAGCATACATATCTACCTAGTTGATGTTGTGTAACTTCCAATGAGAGAGTCTTGTGTCTATGTTAGAAACCAACTCTCTCTCTATTGGCAAAAATTTGTGAAATTATAAAACCAGAACATACATACATTCGTATTGGCCTGGATTTGTTGTTTGGGATCACATATTTAATACATTTTTTGTTTAGCTTGCCCACTCGATCAATGTGGTAAGAAAAATACAAGAGAAGGAGAGTACCTACATTTATGAGGAATTTACATATCCAATATCCAAAATACACGTTCAGCCTCATGCCTCATATTATTGGAGCAACAGGTTATATTCCTAACTGCCCGGACGAAAGTATCACTGAACTTGGATTTGTGGAGAAACCATATAGCTATTCAATTCATAAGCTACAAATTGCTGCGATATATAATTTGTAAAACATTCTTACAATTCGAAGGATGAACGATTGCACAAGGGACGACGTAATTTCCTTTTTTTTTACAATCTCGCCTCCGGAAAGTCGGCATTCAAAAATAAACTCAAAATTAAGCGAATGAGAAGACAAATAAACATTCGATATAGTTTTTGCAGTTTCCGTCTACCAAATTTTACTTACATGACATTGGTCATCTCAAAGCTATTCCAGAAAATGCATATTTTAGACGTGCATCGGATCGAACCCGGAATTGCGTGATTGCGTAACGAAATTCTTAATTATACAGTCTTGCACTCACCTCCATATATATGGTTGTTTTCTGCAGTTGATAGGTAGCTGAGCAAACAGTTTTTTTATATCGTCTTTGACAAATATTTTTGTACGATTAGCGTTAATCTCGCTATCTCTGCCATGTACCACAGTCCGTTTGATTTGATATTTTCAGATACCTCTCTGGTGTGTGTTTGACACATTGGCCATGTAGAGACTTTTCTGGCCATCGTCTTAGCATATTTTCTAATTCCATTCCATATTCAATTTGTTCGTTTATTATTTTTGTTAACTTGATTTTTATTGCTGTTGTTGCTGTTTCATCATTCTTCTCATAACTGTCAGTTACTTCATCCACTTTTATTTTCCCGATATCAGTGTGTGTGTGTGTTAGTGTGTGTCTGTCTGTGTGTCTGCGTGTGTATGTATTTGCGAAACTTAAATGGAAAACAACACAGCAAACGATACAGTACAATGAAGATGTATATTACTTTAACCCTTGTTATAATTGCAAAATAGTCATAAAGTTTCAGACGGTAGTCGTTCATCAAGAGATAGAATGAGAAATAAAAAAAGAAATAGAAAGATTGAGGAGAGTGAGAAGAGGAAGAAACGAAGGAGACAATTATTTGATAAAAAGCAAGTGTGCGTTCAGTCAGCCACACACACACATACACACACACACACACACACACACACACACACACACACACACACACACACACACACACACATACATATATACATACATAGATACATACATACATACATATATGTTGTTGTTTCGATCGTGTTTTGTAGCTATTTGTAATTATTATTTGTCTTTAGTTGTTAGAGTTTGTGTGTTTTTTTATCCAATCCTATTTATTTTGTAGTAGAAATCCTCTCCTTCCTTGTATTCTTGGCAAATTTAATCTTTGTGTCGGATTTTTAGTAGTTATTCAAAATGTAGTCATTATTTTTCTTGTTTTCCTGTCCAGTCTTGTTAATTCACCTTAGCTTCCAGTTCAGAATATTATAACTATAACATATTACTGAAATAGCGAAAGTTTTCACAATTATTTCCTTTTTTCTGTGTGTCGTGGTGGTAATTATATATATATTTTTTCAAGCAGTAATTTAATGCGCCTTTAATATTTCTTCCAAACGATGTGTATTATTTGTGTGTGTTACACAACATCGGGTTCATTAAATGGTAAGTATTTGTATGATTGTGTTTGGTCTTATTCTCTTCTCTCCGTTTTTTTTTTTTTTATCTAAAATAATATTATTTTGTTATTGCATTGGTGCACTTTCATTTATATGAACCCAGCTTCAGGTTCATTTCTCTACAGCATCCATTCAGCCATATGTAACATGGTTATTTCCAATTGTTTGCATCTAAAATATACACGAGCTCATCCAAATACAAGAGATTGTCGCTTGCCTACATTTCCCATTTAAATCCGAATACAGACTTGTTCAGCATGTTATTAAAAAAAGTTAGATTGAGAGAGAAAATCGTGTGAAAAGAGAAAACCTCTTTGGTATAATTCGCAGAGTTTTATGGTTCAGTTGACTTGGAATCTAACAAATGCCTTCATATAATCCATCCATGCATTACCAACCTTTTTTGTCATTTGCTGTCATTGTGTTGGTTTCCATGATTTTCACTGGTGTTTACACCCACGTCAGCCTTTGCAAGACATTTCGTTTCGGGGGTGGCGGTGGGGTATTGTTGTTTTTTGTTCTGAAAGTGTGTTTGCTGATCTCCTAGATCCTGTGTCAACAATATCTTCTTATGTGCATGAGATGCACCTGGAAGCGATGAC
Organism: Eledone cirrhosa; assembly: GCA_964016885.1. Classification (NCBI taxonomy): domain Eukaryota; kingdom Metazoa; phylum Mollusca; class Cephalopoda; order Octopoda; family Eledonidae; genus Eledone; species Eledone cirrhosa. The sequence goes on from OZ024741.1 coordinate 54,736,539, forward strand.
TAACCTCTCTGAGGCTGAGGTCACAAGAGCAATTAAAGAGCTCAAATGTGACAAGGCCTCAGGAGAGGATGAAATTCAACCGATATATTAAAAGCCTTAAATAGAGAAGGTATTCTTTGGCTGACTCGTTTGTGTAGGTTGGCCTTGATATATGGAAAGGCGCCTAAACAATGGCAATCGAGCAAGATAATCCCAATGTTCAAATAGGGAGACAAGAGAGATTGTTCCAATTATAGAGAGGTCTTTCTGTAAAGACTTCCCGATAACGTCTGTACTAAATGTCTGGTAAAGAGTCCAGTCTAGCTGATAAAATGTGTATTTCACCCCGGAAGCAGCACAGTCGTCCGAAACATTCACACTGCGGCAGGTCCTTGAGAAATCGTGGGAGTACTGCCAAAAGGTGTATTCTTACTTTGTAGACCTCGAAAAGGCACATGACTGCGTTCCACCAGACCTGTTGTAGAAGGTTCTGCAAGAGTTTGGAATCGATTGAAGGGATGTTGCTGCCTTGATGATTCTATACACTTAATATTTGTGTTTGGATAAATGGTGCTAAGTCGGAAACAGTCAATCAATTATTATAAATTGCAGTGAAAACCGACAGGTCAGTGTGTTCTTTATTGGCAGCATGGCCCTCTCTCTCTCTCTCTATATATATATATATATATACAGAGAGAGAGAGAGAGAGAGAGAGAGAGAGAGAGAGAGAGAGAGAGAGAGAGGAGAAAGAGAGAGAGAGAGAGAGAGAGAGAGAGTGAGAGAGGGTTGAGGACATTTCCATAAATTTAGTAGGAGACGCATAAGTCATGAAGACAAAGCTATAATTGTGAAGAAAATTGGCATGAATAGTCTTGAGACACCTCTTGATGCATCTACCCTTAGCATCGATGACTGTTTCGATACAATCTCTGAACCATGGTCATGTTTGAATCAGGTCATCTCTACCTATTTTGGACATTGTGTTAGTTAGAACGGACTTCAGAGATTTTATAGTGATATAGAAGTGTTAATTGACACTCTCCTCGACTACGCTTCATACGTAGTAGTCGACCGTATTCAGGCGCCATATGTTTGAGGTGCCGTTAGCGTGTAGATTGTTACTCATCCACTCTCATGTCGTCTTTGGCTTATGTGACGGTGCAAGTTTTGTTGATCCAAAGGCTCATAACCCTCTCCAATGCATTCCGAACATCAGCAACATTGACTCTTAAAACAATGCCTCCTCACAAATGAGGAGGCATTACATCACGTTTGTTGTTCGAAACTCTGCGTGTCGGAAACTCTGCGTGTCGAAAGCTTGCGTGCATGACCACAGGAAAAACTTTAGTGTCTCTGCATTACAATCTGTTAATCTTTCAGTTAACCTTTGGGTCCTGATCAAAGTTTTTCTCATCCGAGAAAAACCAAAGCTTTCCAGACTCATGATGTTTCAATTACTCCACAAGGGGTTTGCGCGGATCAGAAGGTTATCTTTTGACTTTGCAGACATGAAATGGTCCCTCCATTCCGCATCATATATGACTTATCGATAATTTTGCGCTCCTCTCGTACACGTCTGGGTGTTCTGGCGGTATTAGGACCATTAGTAGGTTACTTACATTTAGCTACGGTTGTGGAAACCTAGTCAGCGGCTTCTAGCTCATTGTAAAATTCGAAAACCAGCCAGGGAAGAATGGAAGTGAACAATCTCTAAATAACTATGCTCTGTATTTAACGTAACGATTACAACATACCTTTTCATTTTCTGAGTTAGTTTGATGTTTGTTAACATATATCTGGAAAGATACGATGCTCAGAACAAATGAGAAAAGGTGCATGTGTGGGTGAGTCTATATATGCATTTTATTTTCATTTTCTTGTAAGTGTGACAACAGTCCTTCTCTGATCTAACATAGTTCAATGTCATCTCGCTTTGCTGAAACTGTATAGACATTGTATAGACTGTATAGACGTTGTAACATAATAAACAATCAAACATTAAAATATCTTTGTGAACTGTGAAGATCATTAGATTATACACACACAAATCACACACACACACACACACACACACACACACACACACACACACACACACACACACACACACACACACACACACACACACACACACACACACACACACACACACACACACACACATACACACACACACACACACACACACACACAAATATATATCAAGATAAGCAGAACAAGTAAAATTCAACCAATTCTTCAAAATAAATCAAAATTAATTTACAATTAAAATTAATCAAAATTAAAAAATATAATATAAATATTTACCTATTCGAGTGGCTCTTACTGTACAGTTTCACTTTGCAAAACATTAGATATCACATGGATATTAATGGAAAAGCAAAGATCATCAGAGAAGCATTTTCCTTTCCTAGGGATATATACATACATACATACATACATACATACATACATACATACATACATACATACATACATACATACATACATACATACATATAATAACAGTCAACGCGATCAGTCGCATATTTTGGCGTGGGAGACTATTTATTAAATTTAAGATGAATACTATCTCCGACAGTAATGCCACAACTACAGCCAGGTTGAATAACTGGTTATTCTTCTAACTATCCCTTCTGAAGACACCTTTTATTCGAATTCGTAGAGATATCCGACTAAATACATAATTCATTTTACAAGGATTTGCTACAAACAGCATGGCTGAACACAACATCAACAACAAAATTAAGGAAGTATCCAAGACAAATAACAAGGAAGGTAATCAAACTTTATTCAGTTGTAGCTACAGAAGAAACCGAAATTATAAATCGCATATCTCTTGGAGTTGCGAACTTAATAATGATTTATTTAATTGTTATAAAATGGCAAAAAACAATCCCTCCATTCGCTATATGAATAGAATGAAGCTACACTGGGACGAAATGCACCCAGAGCTAAATTATTTCACAGCGAAACAATTACGCCAACAAGCGACGTTTGTTGAACGTAAAAATAAGATAAATATTATTAATTGTAAGTCCCCCACAACAAACATGGAATCAACACGTGCTACAGGTCGCCATGCTACTAGGCTTCCTAGCAGCCAGGTCGAACAGCGCCTTGAAACAACTATGCCTGTAAGAAACTTGAGACCAGCTGTACCATCTAAGTCTACCTCGAATGCTGGGGAAAACACTGTCGATAATAATAATAATCGAAGAAATAATAATAATAATCGAATAAATGTGACACCACGTATACCATCCGAGTCTACCTCGACTGTTGTGGAAATACTATCGATAATGATAATCAAAAGTATAAACAATTGAAAATTTCCCTCAACGAAATCTTGCAGAGAGAAATCAACTCATGTATCATATCTCTTGCTGAACGTGTTAAAATGACAATGGTGAATAAAAAACCAAATAATGAAATACTACGTGTTATTGACGAAATAGGGGATGAATATTTACGACAGATAAAACCCCAACATTTTGGTAAATCAACGCCTGTTTATATGCCTTAGCAATGACAGTGAAGCATTATCTTGGTGATAGCAGAGATATTAAGTAGAACAAAACACCACCAAAAATACCATCATATATAACTAAAATAGAAAAAAAGAGTGCTGACCTACGAAAAAACATAGGACATGTGACAATGCTCCTTACATGCAAACAAACACAAAAAAACTCACTCCTCACCAACAAAGAGTGAACAATAAAATAGAGACGATGTTTGGTAACAGTAGACCCAGAACTCTCCAATATAAGCTGATCACCCTCAAGCAAGGATTGAGAGCTGTTAGCGAAAACCGCCGATACCTGAAGAAGGTAGATGAGAGAAAAATGCTTAATAAAAGATTCAGAAGAAACCAAACATCAGTCTATAGAGATATGAAGGGCAAAATAATAAGTGTCACTGAGGCCCCATCCCAGAAAGACATAGATTCCTTTTGGAGAAAAATATGGGGTGAAAAGAAGAATTTCAACCAAGATGCAGTGTGGCTAAGAGAAATCCGAAAGAACTATTGCAACTACAACAAAAACATACGAAATAAGTGAGGGTACCCTTGAGACTGTGATAGAAAAACTCCAAGATAAGAAAACACCAGGAAGAGAAATGATTGTCGGCTACTGGTACAAAAAACTAATATTCTATCGGAGGTATCTTACTGACCTCTACCAACAAGTTCTTAAGGGAGATACACTTATACCAGAATGGTCCCCAAGAACAAAGACACCCACTTGGCAAAAAACTACCGACCCATCATCACTGATGAACAAGCAACTGGAAAGAAAAGGTTTTGGGGATGTGCTGAACAACTCCTAATCAACAAAACTGTGATGTCGGAGGTGCGACAACTTAGGAGGAATATGACTACAGTCTGGCTGGACTACAGGAAAGCTTTCGATTCTGTTCCCCACTCTTGGATGATAGAGGCCCTCCAACTTGCTAAAGTCCCAGTCATTATTGTCAGAGCCATAGAAAGGCTGTCTTCTTCTTGGGCTACTATCCTAAGGTTAAAGACAGAGAGGGAGGACTCTATTTTCACTGATAAAATAAAATATTGCAGGGGTATATTTCAGGGGGACAGTCTCTCTGTGATATTATTCATCTTGTCATTAAACACATTGTCCTTTCTGATCATTGGCTCACAGGAGGATAGAAATACGAACCTAACCCATAACTTCTTTGTGGACGATCTGAAACTCTATGCCAAGAACATGGATGGGATGAAGAAAAATCTTGACCTGGTTACAACGTTTTCAAAGGATAAAGGAATGGAGTTTGGCCAAGATAAATGTTCATACATGACTGTAAAGCGGGGAAAAACAACAACCCAA
>OZ024741.1:54746364-54773864 GCA_964016885.1 Eledone cirrhosa
ATCGTATATTTCTTTATTTTATAGCATTTTATTAGACATTATTAGTGTGGTAACAGATATCATTATTTTAGTCGGTTATGGCTTTCTTGCTTTATAAAGACGTTTAAATTCATTATAAAAATTTAATAGATGAATAAAGTTGACTACTTGTCCTTATAGATGTGTGTCGAGGGAGATACTGTGTGAATCAGTGTGTTGGTGTGAGTGTGTATGCGTCTGTGGGTGTGTATCTGTGTGTTTGCTTGTGTATTTATGCTTTTGTGTGGTTCTATATATGTTTGTGTGCGTCATTGTGTATGTGTTTGCGAGTGTGTTTATGTGTGTATGCATGTGTGTCTGTGCGTGAGTGTTTTGTGTTTATGCCAGCGTGTGTGTGTGCGTGTATGTGTGTGTTTATGTGTCTGTGATTGTGTATCGAATCCTCTTAAGAAACGCTCTCTCCATATTCCGAAACTTTGTGAGCATATATCATATATATATATATATGTGGAGGGTTTTATTTTCTGTTTCAATAATTAATTTATTCATTTTCATCAAACAATAAACCTCGTCACCGTACAGAAGTGAGTGTATATGTGATAGTCAATGTGTGTGGAGAGTTTGTGTGTGTATATATATATATATATATATATATATATATATATATATATATATATATATATATATATATATATATATATATACACAAACTCTCCATTTATATATGTGTTTGTATGTGTGTGTGTGCGTGTAGTTTTATGTGCGTTTGGATCTAATCTCATAAAAATATGTAGAAATGCTTAACTAATTAAAACAAATTCCATAAAAAGTCTGCCTGTGGAATGAAATCGATAAGACAATATTATATACTAATATAGAAACATAGGCTATCTCCAGATCCCTCTGCAACTACAGAGTTCGGGGTTCTGTCCCTCTGTACAGCACTTTAGGCAAATATAATCATTTGCGAGAGCCTCACCATGTAATTAATTTGGTAGACGAAAACTGCAGTAGCTCGTTGTACACACACACACACACACACACACACACACACACACACACACACACACACACACGCACACACACATACACAGACGCACACACACATACACAGACGCACACAACACACACACACACACACACACACACACACACACACACACACACACACACACACACACATACACACAAATAAACAAATAAACAAACACGCACGTATTTTAATAATTTGGCTGGTGATAACAGTACTTAAACTCGAATGTCAAAGCAGCACCGCGTTTAGCGATTTTTAAACACACCGGGCCAATTAAACATTTGTTAATATTTGGAATAAACCCTACTGTATAACCTATCCATGTTATTCTTCACTCCTTCATTTTATATATATATATATATAACAAAGGAAATGTGGTAAGGAACCAGGTGGACCATAACGCACCAAAGTAATCAATACTTAGGGTAGTAGAGTGGGTAATAGGAACGAGTAGGACCCCGACGGCTGAGCTCAGGCCGTTTCGACGGCTAATTCTGGACGCATATATATATATATATGCCAATTTCTGTCTGTCTGTGTATCTGTGTATAACCAGTTGGCGCCTACACCAGTGATGAAACTTTAGACACTTGTTAAGCTAATATTCAGAAACAGGTTTGGTTAATTGGATTTTAATAAAAATTAATAATGGAATCCCTGGAGACATCTTTACAATGGAGGAGGAGAGAGAACACCTGTTTCAGTGAGAGAGGAGGAAGAGGAGGTACTAGTACTGTATGTTAAACACTCCTTCCCACCACTCCCCTTCCTCCTCCCGTAACTGAGTCCTCCAAAACGAGGCAACAACTTATTAGAAATATACATAAAGAAATGTCCAACAAAGCAGACGACAATCTAATTTTGGTTGACGACTGAACAGATGTCTCTGTATATATATATATATATATATATATCACATCCACTGATATGGATTCTGAACACGTGTACACGCTTAGGTCACATTAAGGTCAACTGCAGGAATCGGGGATAAGTTACAGAAAAGTGTGATGATCAATGACCTGGAAGTTGGCTTACCACGAGACTAGTCCGAAGAATAAAACCCAAATCGTATGTTGACGAATATTCGTACTCCCGACATGTTAATTGTAACATGTCGTCTTTGAGAGTAGAGATTATTTTGTCGATATTTCGAGGTGTCGAATCGTGGGAAGATTAACACGAATTAAGAAGATATAACTTCTCCCCCATTATTGACACTTTGCAACAGTGAACGTTACAAGGCCCTCTTTAGGGCCAACATTTCTGATTGTTTATCAGACTTATCATGGTGTGTTTTCTCGGGTTATGTCTACTATAGGGGGAAAACGTGATGGTTTTATTGAATTGCTTCATTCATTCGAAGGGCTTTACAAACGGTGATATACAGGGTTCTTGAACAGTACCTGAATATGTTCACTCGGTTATAATTTCTTCAATAATTGCGATGACTTCCTCAGTTCTTCTGTGTTTGTTCTTGAGCGCTAATGCAGTAAGTTTGCTATTCTTATACATAAGTTTGTTGAATAAGTTCGATACTCTGCGAGCTCAAACTTCCCCGGCTTATTCACTCTGAATGAAGAAAGCTGGATGGAAGAAGGACTTATGACTTAAACAGCTATTGGTAGTTCCACACAAAAAATTAAACTGCCATAAACACACCTAGCAAAGGTTGCTATTGAAAATCCAGTATGGGCATCCAGTGTCGCTACCATTTTCATGCGCACTCTGGGAACTGCAAATAACCCACCTTTCCCGGTATTATGTGACACAAGTTACGTGACATAAACACAGAAACAAACGTAACGATTGAATGGGGAACCTAATGATTGCTAAGGGAACACTTCACTTTAACTAATCAGCTATACTGCGTCCACAGTAGAAGAAAAAACAAAAATGAAATAATTGTTTCTACTTTTGCCAGCAATTACCCTAGTGCATACTGGTGCTTTTATTTTTATCGACTCCGCAAGGATGAAAGGCAAAGCTAACCTAGGCGGGATTTGAACTCAGAAGGCAAAGGGCCATAACTTTATGCTGCCAAGAATGAATAATGAGTTCTAAGTTAGGCAGAATTTGGCCTAAAGGGGAACGTTGATTAAATCGATTCCAGTACTTGGTTTTTACTTTATGTTATCGACCCCTGGAAGAATGTAAGTCAAATTTGAACACAACAGGATTTGAACACAGAATGTGAAGAATCGTAACAAACACTGCAAATTATTTTCGTCATCGCTCTAAAAATTCTACCAATTTCCTACCCTCACAAAAACTAAATCATTATTTCTAATATTGAGGTGGATTGGCAGTATCGGTAGAGGATCGGACGCCATGCTTTCCAGCATAGTTACGTCCCTTTACGATCTGAGTTCAAATCCCGCCGAGGTTGACTTTGCCTTTCATCCTTACGGGGTCGATAAAATAAAGTACCAGTAATGCACTGGGTAATTGCTGGCCTTGTGCCTAAAGTAGAAACAATTATTTCTAATATTGAGGGTAGTGTACTGGCAGTATCGGTAGAGCGTCGGACACTATGCGTCGTGACAAGGAGTTATGGCCCTTTACGTTCTGATTTCAGATCCTGCTGAAGTTAGCTTTGCCTTTCATCCTTACGGGATCGATAAATAAATTACCAGTAATGCACTGGGGTCGATTTAATTGACTTCCCCCTCCCTCAAAATGTTTCACCTTCTACCTAAATCAGAAACCATTATTTTTTAATATTGCTACAAGGTAAGCAATTTGAACGACTGGGAAAGTCGATTATATCTAGTATTTTTTTTTATTTTATCTACTCCGGAAAGATAAACATCAAAGATTTGAACTCACAACGTAGAAAGTGGTAACTAAAAACCACAAAGCATGTTTGTCCAACGCTCTACCGATACCACCTGCGTGTGTGTGTGTGTGTGTGTGTGCGTGTGTGTGTGTGTATGTGTGTGTGTGTGTGTGTGTGTGTGTGTGTGTGTGTGTGTGTGTGTGTGTGTGTGTGTGTGTGTGTGTGTGTGTGTGTGTGTGTGTGTGTGTGTGTGAATTATCGATTTAAAGCCTTTTCAGAATGATTAGACTTGTGGCGTATTGGTCATTAGCTCAACAGAGTCCGTTAAGCATTCATTACCTTCAAACGTAGAAACGTTTATTGGGCATATAAGAATTCTAGTCCTTGAGAAGGACTAGAATTCTTAAGAAAGTGTACATGCTGGTCGTGGGTGGTAGTCACAGCAGGCAACTATCTTATATGTATATAGCTATGTTACTTGAGTTATCTCTGAGTGGATATGATAACCGTCTATTGTTTTATAGGATATAAAACCGAACGTATGTAACTACTCCTCATCTATATAATAACACTAAAAAAATACTCAGAAAGAAAGAAGAAAAGAATCAAAGAAAGAAGGAGAGAGGAAAGAAAGAAAGAAAGAAAGAAAGAAAAAATTAAAAGGATGCATGAAGGAAAAAAGAAGTATTAATGGAAACCTATAAAAATTGAATAAAGGGAAAATGAAAATGCAAAAGAAAGAGATTAAAAAAGAAAAAAAGAAAGAAAGAAGAAATGAGTGACTGAATGGTACGAAATGGAAAAAAGAATGAAAGGAAAAAAATTAAAGAAAGAATCAATCAAACTGCGGAAGCAAGAAAGGAGGAACGAACGAACGAAAGGACGAACGAAGTAAAGAAAAAAGTAAAAAGAAAGCAACAATGAATTAATGAAGGAATGAATGAACCAATCAATTCCTCAAAGAAATAAGGAAGAAAGAAAGAAAAGAAGGAGGGATGAAAGGAAGTAAATTGGCAAAGAATGAAGAAAATATTTTTAAAAAACATGAAAGCACCGACAACAATATCCAATAAAAACAACAGCAATATCAAGAACAAAATTAACGAATAAATATACTAAAATGATTGCCCTGTGGTATTATTATTATGTTGATAGGGTAGATGGAAGAGAAAGAGAGAGTGGCAGAGATAGATGAAAGGAAGAGAAAAGTAGAGAGTTCTGTTAAAGATAGAGATGTCGTCAGTTAGTGAGAGAGAAAGAGAGTGAAAGAGACAGGGGAAAAAGAGAGAAATGTAGAGAAAGCAAAAGAGAGATGCGTTAAAGATAGAGGAGAATACACTTATATTCGAACAGTTTGTTTACGATCACAGATATCACTATATTAAGTTATCTTTGACATCTAAACCTTGAATCAAAATGGCGAATCTTCACTTTTTCGGTGTTTTTTCAACGTCGAAGGCGACAGAGATCAAATTACGTCATTTAATCCGCCATCTTTTTTCTATCCGTTTTTTTCTTTATCTTTTCAAACCTTCAAGACATTTAATATTATATTGATATATTGAATTTCTTCTAATCGTGTATTATGTAAGTTTGTGTTTGTGTGTCTTATACACATATACATATATATAGAAATATTTATGTGTATGTGAAAATATGTGTATATATGTGGCTTAGTGTATATTATGACACTCTCTCTCACTCTCTCTCTATATATATATGTGTGTGTGTGTGTGTGTGTGTGTGAGAGAGAGAGAGAGAGAGAGAGAGAGAGAGAGAGAGAGAGAGAGAGAGAGAGAGAGAGAAGAGAGGGCGTGTCTTTGTGAGTATGTGGGTATTAGTGTGTGTGTTTGTGCGTGAGACTGGTTGACTGGTTGAAAAACTAAACTAAGATTAACGATAACATTCGCTTTATACAAGGTGGTGGTGATGATAGTGGTGTTGGTGGGAGGTCGTCGTCATTGTGTTTATGGTGATGGAAACGGTAACGATGATCATGAAGTATATTGTGGCAATTATAACAATAATGAAAATTAGGTCGATAATGAAGAAAAGTGTTTATGATAATCAACGTTTCCAACAAGTTATTTTTGTTATCGTCTATCCCCAGGTCAGCCCTTATCGAACTGACGTACGATCAAACTCATAGCAGCCACGATCATCTCGACTTTTCTACCGCAACTTTTCTATACTCTAAATTATATTATCTACTCACCCTTTTTTACGGCAGTAATGTTTTCTTTGAAGTATATTTGGCTGCTGTTTCTAGCACGCCGAGCATTCTAATATACCGGTTGTTGTTCCATGGTTATCTTTGAAGCTTTCTGTCAACATGCGTGATTTGTTGCGGGAGAGCTATACTATTACCTGGGTGTGAGATTTTTGATCATCATTCAGAGAATATTTTTCATGAAGCTGCTACCCTACTTTCATGGTGTCCTCTGTTTCGTGTAGACAGACATTGTCTATGGATGAGCTTCTATGCTTGGTGATCAGTAGATGTCGGAGTGATATAATGCGAGATTCTACAGCTGTTAAGTCTCTGCTTCAATGTTTAGGGTTTAACGTTTAAGGTATAGCCAATCTACGTCACTGTTGAAGATGGTGCCAGTTAGAAGGTTTTAAGTTTTAACATCAATGGCCGGGATCACATCTAGCGCCTGTCAAATAGTCTAAATTCTGATATTTTTACAGGTACGGAAAATATAGAGAGGTGCCGCCTTTATTAGCTGCCTTTCAGCTAGTTTTCAGCAAATGAATGTAATCTTGGAAATATGTTTTGTGAAGCATTTAGTTGGCGGTCTGTGTCCCAGACTGCCGCATTATTTTCTAAAAGGAAATTCTATTCTTTATGCATTGTTGATGTTTTGTTTTCAATATATTTTTTTCTTTTTTTTTAAAGGCAAGTATAGTGGGAAAATTAAAAGCATAATAGCCATTTTGGTGCTCCGTTAAAACTCGTGGAAAGTATTTATAGAAAAGGCACAGAGGGGCAACATTTCGACAATGCAATAGTGATTGAAGACGACAGGATCAATAATTTTAACGATCCTTCTTTGGATATTATCCACATACCCAAGTGACACGGTGGGAGCACAAGACCAGATGTGACGACTGTACACAATACAAGGCCGAATGGTAGAGTCATAAAGGTATCCGGGCAATAATATCCACTCTACTCGTAATTTTGTCCCAGTTGTTAAGCTGGCTGAAATAGAAACACACGCATGTTAAGAGGACTGTACACCCAAGTGCCTTTATTGTAGTGTTCAACACCTCTATCTACGGGCTGACTGACACTATAGCCGTCACATCACCCACATATACTAACATAGCTTTCCCACATCCCAATTCGAACGGTAATGCCCGCAACAACTTAAATTTCTAAAGTAGTGGCGAATAATAACAACAAATATTTGTTTCTACCTTTGGCAGAAAGCCAGCAATTACCCAGCACATTACTGGTACTTTATTTTATCAAACCCGTAAGAATGAAAGGCAAAGTTAACCACGGTGGGATTTGAACTCAGTTCGTAAAGGGACGTAACTCTATGCTGGAAAGCATGGCATCCGACCCTTTTACCGATACTGAAGAAGAAGAAGAAGAAGAAGAAGAAGAAGAAGAAGAAGAAGAACAACAACAACAACAACAACAACAACAACAACAACAACAACAACAACAACAGCAACAACAGCAACAACAACAAGGGACCGATAAAGGGGGAGAAGAAGAAGGGGCTGATAAAGTGAAAAAGGATAGAACTTTTGAAGATGATATGCCGGAGGCGGACTGCATGGCTTGACTTTATGAAAATCGAAGATGCTGTCAAATATTCTGTACATTCACACCTACACGTACAGTTATATATGTGGTATATGTGTGTGTGCATGTGTTATATACGTATATGTACATGTATATATATATATATATACACATAAGGATATATATATATATATATATATATTATACATATACATACATTTACATATATATATCCTTATTTGTATAGGTATATATATATATGCGTGAATGTGTGTATATATATATATAGTACATGTATGTATATTTATATATATATATATATTTTAAAGAGAGAGTAGAGGAGTAAGAAAGAGAGGGAAATGTTTGCCAACTACATTCTAAAAAGCGACATCACACCACTGCATACCCATATATACATGTATGTACGCATGCGTGTAAAGTACATATGCATTATACATGAATGTACATACATATATAGGTATGTATATACGTACATATGTATATACGTGTGTGTGTATGCATGTATGTATTTATGTGTGTTTGTACTTATGTGTGTATTATACATTATATATGATTATGTATGTATGTCGTACGTATGTACGCATGCATGTATGTGTTTATATGTATATATATATGTATGTATGTACGTATGTATGTTTGTACGTGTATGTATGTATTTGTGTAGGTATGTGTATGCATGTATTTATATATGTATGTGTATGTATGTGTTTGTATGTGTATGTATGTGTATTTATATATGTATGTACTTATATGTATGTATCTATCTACGTACGTATGTATGTATGAATGTGTGTGTGTATGTATGTATGTATGTATGTAAGTACGTATGTATGTATCAATGTGTGTATGTACGTATGTACGTATGTATGTATGTGTGTATGTATGTATGTATGTATGTATGTATTTATGTATGTATGAACGGAATTTTGCAGCAAAATCACTTTGCTCAGCTGATGACAAGTTATAATAATGACTGAGGCGGAAGACAAAGGACCAAAGAAATTTGTGTACGGACATACAAAAGCACTGAAGTGTATTGGTATTGAACTCATGAGGTTTACAATTACCCCCTGCGGCTAGTTGGAAATCGACCAGATCCAATATGAGAAATAATGCAGAAAAAATGATTGGCGGTGAGGATAATCAAGAAACGAAACTTGATAAAGTACAACGGAAGAGAATATATTTATCAACAATTAGAATTAGCTCTTGGCAGCGAGTAAGTGTAATGTTAAAAACAAAATAGTTGCAATAAAGACTGACACGCAAGTTGTGTTGACACAGGCAAAGAAACAAACGAAAAACTTTAAGATGATTAGATCAAATATCAACAACGTATTTAAATTGTACTCCAAGACCAAACCTTTCTTCACTTCTATAGATTCAAGTATAACAAGTACTTATTACGTTCATCCATACTAACTTATAATCCGCAATATCTACAGCACTATAAACTACTGTTGTAACCTGTATTAGGAAGAGTATTGCTACGTCACACAATGCATATATATACATACATAGATATATATATATGTGTGTATATATATATTGTTTTTTTTTCTTTTATTTAGGTTAAAACTGGTCATTCCGTGTGGTCAACCTCGATGTAATATTATGGAGAGCACTCAACGTAATGTAACTCACCCGTCTTCGTTTGTGTAGTTGGTGGTGCGAGTACGGAGTTAATTATTATAAAATAACAGGAGGCTTGACTGGTGTAAATCCTTGAAAGGTTTATTATACTATGATCATTTCAATGACGGGGTTCCATATGAATCCGGTGACATCAGCAGGTAATTCAAAATATAACAAAGGAATATAACAGATAAAATCCATGGTGCTGAAAATCAGAGACAAGAGAGCGACCGACAATTTAGCAGCTTCTACCTCAGTCGGCCGCCCTCAAGTGTTGATTATTAAGTCTACTTATGACCATCTAGTGTGTGGGCGCAAGCTTGTAATGTGCTACTACCATCCCGTCAGATGGAAATCTCAGCGTTGACGCCAATCAGGCTGGTCATGCGTGTTCGAAATTGCCGCGAAAAATATTTTTTCAAAGAACAAATATCTTCAACAAAGACATATATAAGTTTCTTTTATTTGCCACTAGGGCATCAAAAGTGGGACAAGTACAAAGGGGGGAGTTTACACAAAAAGGCGTCCTCAATAAGGAGGAGGCAATAACAAAATATAAAAATAAAATAAGATATAACAAAAAATAAAATTTTTAACAAAATCCTCAATAGAGAGGAGGCGCCTTGGGGGGTCGCACACACCCCCGAAAAAAGTGTGCAACCCTTTTCCTCAGGAGCACAGAGAGGGGGTGCTCCCTCGTTCCTTCCTCTTTTCCACCTACAGGCTTATGTAAAGAGAAGGCCCATTCACACGGGCCATTCTCGCCACTTTCACCCACCTTTCATAAAAACGACTGGGGTGCAGACATATATAGAGAGTAAAAAAGGGACAGAGTGATAGAGAGTGACAGAGAGAGTAAAACATAGAGAGAGTGTGCGTGAATGAAAGAGAGAGAGAGAGATTGACAGAGAGAGTGTGTGTAAGTGATATAGAGAGAAGGTGACAATTTACAGAAGGAGACTTATATGAAAAACATTAAGTGAAAAATAACGATAAATTTTCAGGGTAGTATATAGAGTAAATATTACGCTTTTGCTTAGCGGTCAATAACCAGCGACGACTGCGGACACCCCGCCAGCCAGCCCCACCCACGTACCAGCCATTCCGAGTAATATCGTCTAGCGAAAGAAATGGAAATTAATTTTTCCGAGCACTCCAGGAATGTAACTGTCTTAGGCGTCGGATGTGTTGCGGGAAGTCCCCCAGCGCCGGCTGGCCATCGTATATACCAAACGGTTCCTATTAGATCACACAGGGTGGGAATTTAGTTAAGTGCTAGTAGGAAGAGGCATGATACGGGTATTTTCTATATATATATATATATATATATACATATAGGAAATAGCCGTCGAAATGGCTTGAGCTCTGCCGTCAGGGTCTTGAATAATTTCCTATTACCCACTCTACTACCCTAAGTATTGAGTACTCTGGTGCGTTATGGTCCACTTGGTTCCTTAACAGACTTCCTTCGTTATATATATATATATATATATATATATATATATATATATATATATATGCGTGTGTGTATACATACATATATGTGTGTGTGTGTGTGTGTGCTTGTGTGTGTGTGTGTATGGCTCTACAGGATGTAAAAATGCTATTTTGCTTGGAACAGCTGGAATACTCCGGAGGGTACTCTAAAAATAAGGAGTGTTACCTCAGTTCACTGGTAGTGAGCAGATAACACTGTAATACATCTCCAGCCTTAGGAGCTGAGCGAAGAAACAATAATAACAATAATAAATAGTTCAAATAACGGTGTAAAGGAGGCTGGAAGAATATTTGTCTATTGAATAAGGTGAACAAAAACTAGCGAGTCAGGCTCGTGTAATAAGAACTAATGGATGGATAAGCGAGTTAGAATTGGAGAAACTGATTAAAGATTAAGATTAAAATGGAAATTAGAGTAGATTAGGCAAATGAAACTGTAGAAAGCGGGGCGAATCAGGTAAATGAGAAAATGAGGATGAAGTGGTTGGGGGACTTGAGGAAGGACCCAAGGAATCTTATCCGAGCTATTGCAGCACTTGTTGAGGAAAGATTACAACTAACGAAAACAAAGCAGAGTAAGTAAAAGAACCATGGTGGAAACGTCGCATTGAAAATGACGTTACGGTTAAGGCAAGATCTAAGTAAAATTGAGGAATAGTTTAGAGGAAAATGGAAAAACAGAAAAACGACGGACCGAGAAATAATAGACATGTAGTATAAAATACGTAAAAAGAGATTCTATATGGAACAATTAAAACAGGATTTTGTCGAGAACCAGAAGATATGAAGATACGTGAACAGAAATAAGCAGTGATAGGCGAATGGGTTGTTCCAACATAATACAAAACAATTCTTCCGCGATTGGAAGGAGACAATGGAAAGGATCCTGTTCCTATTGCTTACCAAGCCAAGGACTTCTTAAATGGGTATGGTGAAACACTGTGATTCACAGACGGGAGGTCGAGTATATAGAAACCATCAAGAGTTCCAAAGACGAAATAAACAGAGAGTTGATATGAAAAATCAATAAGTTAAGGCGCCAAACTGGAAAACTTCCTGTCCAGATGTGATGCATAGCTTTTGGCTGAAGAGATGCAATTTGGTTCATGAAAAACTGGAAACTCAATTGAATGAATGTATCAAGAGAAGTGCAGTTTCCTCTTGGATGGTAACAGAAAGAACAACGCTTATAATAAAAAATAAAAGTAAGGAGAATGCTGTGGGAAATTACCGTCCTAGAGTATGACAGAACACGATATGGAAGGTACTTACTAGAATATTTTCGAAGAAGGCAAAGACCTTTATTTTACAGGAAGAAATATTACCAAGGAAACAAAAAGGATGTAGGAAAAATTCTCGGGGTAACAAGGATTACCTGGTCATCGATAAGACAGTTTTGAGGCATTGTAAAAATAAACATAATACCAGCATTTCTATGGCTTGGATTTACTTTAAGAAAGCATATGATATGGTAGCTGGTTCTTGGATTATTAAATGCCTGAAGATGTTCAGAATTGCAAACATTACAAATTTTCTTCTGAATAGTATGCTAGAGTAGAAGACTAAGTTATATTCGAGTAATGTATTGGAGAAGTAGAAATTAAAAGGGGTATCGTTGAATGGGATTCATTTTCATCATTATTATTTGTCATTACACTTGTACCTATAACACTAACACTTAGGAAATTTAAAATGGGTTACCGATGTGGAAATAAAGGACCATTCATAAACCACCTTAGGTTTATGAATGACCTGAAACTGTTTGAGAAGTCTGAAACCCAGATAGATTATTTGGTTAAAACAGTCCAGATATGTAGCTGTGACATCGGTGAGGGATTTGGGATCTACAAATGCTCTGTGCTCAATATGTAAAGAGGAAAAATGCAGCCTGTAGTGGATGAAGGTTGCCATCGGGGGAATCGGAAGATGGTGAATAGAAGTATTAGGGTTTTGTAGAATCGGGTGACATGCAGAAATGAAAGAAAAATTTAGAGAGACAAATCTAAAAAGGGTAATATTTATTTTTAAATATAATCTGAATGCAAGAAACCTAGTCACTGCAATGAATACCTTGTCAGTTGCAGTGATTAGATATAGTGCATCCATTCTCAGGATGAAGAAGAAATAACAAAGTTGTATAGAAAGATGAGAAAGATAATGACATTGTATGGACCTTTACACACCAAAGTGAACAATATGAACAAATTGTTCATGAAGAGAAAGAATGATGGTAGGTGCCTCGTCAGTATGGATTATTGAATAAAGAATGAAAGGAGAAAGCTTGCAAAATATTTGGTCAATAGAAACGAATAGTTGTTGCAACATGCAGCAGAAGATACGGTTATATATGCAGATGAAATGGCTGATAAGGAAGTGTTTAAATAAACAGTTGAAGAGAAAGATCTTCTGGAAATGAGAATGCACGAGCAATTTGAAAGAAATACATAGAATATCCAGAATAAAAGATCATGGAAATGATTTAAGCAAGGTTATTTGAGAGATACCACTGAAAGCCTTATAACTACAGCATAAGACCAATCTTTTGATATCAATTCGGTTAAATATAACATCTCCCTTACTATCCTCCGGAGAAACAACTTCTCCATTCTGTCCGCAGGGGCTGTGGGGAGGCCAGCACGTGGGACCCCATTTTCTCACCATATGGAGAGATGAGAGAGGGTGAGAGGGATGGAGGCGATGACAGTGGGAGTTCGGCTCTTCCACGTTCGGATCATATCCTTGTGGTTGTGTTCATCAAGCCCTAGTGCAGTAATGAAATAAATGTAAAGATAATTAACATGAATAAAACTTCTGACACCCAGAAATGCAGGTCCTGTGAAAAGAATGCGGAAAATATCGCCCACTTGGTAAATGGATGCGAGAGCCCGCGCAAAAAGAATACAAGCGGCGACATGATAAAGTCTGTTCGCAACTTCATTAGTTGCTATGTCGAAATACCAATATGAAGTAAAAAGATGTAATTCAATTTTATTTTATTTGATTTTATTTCATTTTGTTTCATTTTTTCTACCACCATGGGATAATGGTCTTGCCTCTCTCTCCGGGCAGTTGAAATCTCTCGCTCACCCTCTCTCTCACTACTAGCTGTGTCTCTTACTTTTGTTTTTACTTTATCTACAGCACATCCATAATCAGCCACCCACCCCAGTGCTGCCACAACGCGTAGAAAGAAGTACATCTACCTATGTATGCTGGGGTTTCCCCTATCTTGTTCGGCAAGTGGGGAAAAGAAGGATGTAGCAGCCATTGTCTACCCACCCGGGATTTGAGGGCGAGGTAAGTTCTACGCAATCGGTGTTTACATGCGGTTACAAGTTCGTCTTTTTTTATTACGTGTTGTTCCTTCGTAAACAGCATTTGTATTGTTTCCTCCGAGCATAAGTTACGCGGACGGCGTCCTCCCGTCTAGGAGTTAGCCCTGGACAGTACCTGCCGAACAAGATTGGGGAAACCCCAGCATACATAGGTAGATGTACTTCTTTTCTTTTTTCCCTTTATCTTTTCTTCTCACATCCTTCCACTCCCTCTCCTTTTCCTTTTCCTTTTTCCTCTTTCGCCTACCTTGAGGCAGCCCATCGGGCTTTTGTAGCCTCAGTACCCCCACCCCAGTAAATTCTATATAGGATTTGCCGAAAATGCAATACCAGCTATAAATGTAGCACCTGCTTTAGACTCTAGTTCTTTTATTATTTTTTATTATTTAATTTTTTAATATTATTATTATTTTTATTTATTATTTTTTAATTTTTTAATCTCAATTTATTAACCTTTTAATTTTATAACTTCCCACTCTCGGATTCCTCCAGATTTCTTTTTTTGCCTGCGTTCTAGCTAGCCTAATTTCATACACACTCCTTAGAATTTGCTGTATAGAATTCACTTTCAACGCTTGACCGGTTCCACCCAATCCCTCATTGCTGTACAGGCAGTTCAGCCACCCCCACCTTCCACCCATCGCCATGAAAGATTTAATTGTGTTTACAATACATTTTAACCAATCATTTTGACAACAACAAACTTCCCATATAAGGAATTACCCCTTGAAATGTTCGGCTATTTATTACCACGCTATAAATTCTAGTTTAGTCCAGAAATAGCCGTCAAAACGGCTTGAGCTCTTGAACATTTTCCTATTACCCACTCTACTCCCCTAAGTATTGAGTACTCTGGTGCGTTATGGTCCATCTGGTTCCTTACCAAACTTCCTTCGTTATAAATATATATATATATATATATATATAGAGAGAGAGAGAGAGAGAGAGAGAGAGAGAGAGAGATGGGGGGGTAGAGAGAAAGAGAGAGGGGGAGAGGGAGATAGAGAGACCCAATAATATGCTGGGATTAACTTACCGATGGACTGGAGCCCTGTCCAGTGGGGAGTCTTGTATTCTCAGTTAATTAATGCAAATAAAACCGAGACAAGTTCCGACCTTGGGACAGACTTTAATTTTTTTATATACTATTGAGAAAAAACAAAAATATTAAATGGAAATTATTAGAAAAAATACAGCCAGTCTACGTAGCTTCATGCATATGCTTTCTGATAATATTTTATAAAGTGTCAATCATATTGCTGTATTTCTGTGAATGTAACAATTTTCTAGAATAATCTCGCTATAAAAGACATACGAAGAGAGGATACAGGATATGACATTTCGTTATTTGCATCTTTTATCGATCTTTCCTTGTCATTTTAATATTTTGGGGGTTGAACTCCAATTTAACCTGTGTCAAACTTATGGTGTCATTACTATCTCTCTTTGAATTTAAATAATTTTATTAAAATATGTCGGAAGGTCTCTATTTTTCAATGTATGTATCTATATATGTATGTATGTATGAATGTACGTATGTATGCGTGTATATATGTAAGCTTTTTCATGTGTAGGCTTATATGTATGTAAATATGCATGAACATAGGTTAGCGTGTTTGTATGGATGTATGCAGGTAGGTAGGTTTGTATGTTCTCTCTTTCTCTTAATTTAGAGTATATTTTTGACTGGCCACCTTCCTGGTGGCAAGGGTGTAAAAGAAAAGAAATTGTCATCCCTTGAATCGCAAGAATGTTTTGCAAATGTTGAAGGTGCCAGCTATCGCAGCCATTTGTAGACTATGAATTGGGGAGCTGCGCTCTTTGTCCGCAAATCCAAGTTCAGTTATACATTGGTCCAAGCGGGTTGGTACATAACCCGTAGCTCCAATAATGATGGTGTATGTATGTATGTACATAGAGGTGTATGTATGTATGTATGTATGTATGTATGTATGTATGTATGTATGTATGTATGTATGTATGTATGTATGTATGTCAGGTCACCAGTTGGTGCTACTGGTAACATGTATCCCAGTACAACCTGTCTCATGGTCGGGTCGTTGGCGACTAAACTAGCAACCCCACCAAGGTTCCTTGGTGAGGAGGGTGACTTTGGACATCCTGCAGGACTAAAAACAAAACCTGTCAAAGGGCAAAGGAGCTCTTAAGAGTCAATGGCCATCCAAAATCACCGGGAGAAATTACCCCTTAGTCTTTGTCAAGGCAGAATTCTAGGAGAAGGAAAACTCTGATATAACACCTGCAACCCTGATGGTATCCAATGATGTTGACTTGTTCTTCTTTTTGGTAAATATCATCTTTGTGCAGTGCCTTTGCTCACTATAAAAGCTTCATGGCACAGGCATTGCTTTATACCTAGAGATCTCTCTGCACTTGTCGTCACATGGTACCATGGGCCCAGCACTATGTGTCAATAGTTGTCACAAGTGTAGTGTTTGTACCAGAGTTTTCAAGCCGCTGGCTGGACTGAAAAGTCACACTCGTTCAGCGCATCGGTAGGGGTTTTCCTACATGGATATAAAGTAGTGGCCGTACTCGAAAACGAGTTGGCAGCCACCATATATGTATGTATGTATGTATGTATGTATGTATGTATGTATGTATGTATGTACGTATGTATGTATGTATGTAGGCATCTAGATTGTTGTCATGGCACTTTATAAATTGAACAACATGATAAGAGGACAGAAAAAAACGCTCGAGGACTATAGAAAGTATGAACGACGATGGCCTGGGATCGGCTCTTGGTGTTGACGAGGGGAGTCTGAACAGGCTTTTCAGCAGGACTTTCAGATCGGTCATTATAGAGAATTTTCAATAATCATTGGCATTGCAGTGCTACAGAGAACACTACCAGTTTGGGACAAGATCCACAGACACAGAAGTGCTAACAGCCGCAAATGTCCGAGATGCTCGCAAGGAGACGAAACCGTTCTGCATACTATGGCCTAGAACACTTGCATTGCAGTGTTACAGGCTTGTGTCGAACAACTACTAATACGTGTAGGACAGATCTGCCTATCATCCGGGTTCATAGTGAAGATTGAGTCGGCACATTCTTGTTCCTCTGCCTGATAGGTACGGCAAAAGAGCTATATGGGGGACTAACAGTATTGAAGACAGGAAACTTCATCTCCTGCCAAGCCCTCATCAACTCCTACAAATTCTTCATGAGGAGGAAAGTGATGGTAGATAGGGAGGGGCTGCAGACTAGTGTGTTTAATGAAAGATGGCTGAGATATACAAGACTGACGTAGTACATAGCCCTACACTGCATTTCTAAGCAGGAATAAGGAAACCAACAATGGGCACTTTCAATGCCCGGAAGGCAACAGAGTAACCCGGGAGATTTATATGGTGTTTACACTGGAATTATCCTAAAGTGTAGTCCCCCGATATTGGGGAAGCGGCCCTTGTTGGCATCCATTATAATTATTAACATTGCCGTTCATCCTTACGGGGTCGATACAATAAAGTACCAGTAATGCACTTAGGTAATTGCTGGCCTTGTGCCGAAAGTACAAAAAATTATAATTATTGTTTTCTATTGTCATGTATTACAATTTCTGTTATTCTACTTCAAAAATCCTCCGGAGGAACCCCATTTCGGCTGCTTGTATTTGCGATCGCATTCTTTGGGTTATTACCCAAGATTCATGACAACAGGTAAGGGATAGGACAAATACCCAATTGAAGATAGTGAGTTAGGATTTTAAACATCCCTCTCTTCTGATTAACGAATGCCAAAGCTGAAGCATTACTGCACCAGCTACTTCAATTCTTGCCCTCAACTCGGCCACCTGCCTTCAATCACTCATGAACTTGGCTCCGAAATACTTGAACTTCTCCACCTCCTTCAGTGGAACTCCATTCACGTGTAGAGTGCACTGCGCGGGTCCATTAGTACAGCGAATAACAGACATCAACGTCATATATATATATATATATATGAAAGACGTAAAATAAGAAAATTATAAAAATCAACTTACTTACTAAAATTTCACTCCAACTAATTAGTTTCTGTAAGGGAATAAACATGGTTTCGGAATGAAACCACAGAGAAAATCCTTACGTCATCAGGGAGTCTATTCTCAGCTAAGTTCCCAGGAATGCGTGGACACAGGGAACTTATACAAAAATAATTCAGTGGATGGAAAAAAGCGAGCGGGGACTAAATTCCAGGACATACAAAAACCCACGCAACGTCTGTACACATACGAACGTATACACCAAATACACATAAAACATATATAAAAATATATATATATATGTGTGTGTGTGTGTGTGCGCGCGTATACATATAATTATATAAACGTATATAAATATACACATATAAATACGTATATAACGCGCGCGCACACATACCTACATGTAAATACGCATCTGACCGTTAAACGTACGTCAACCAAACGCAAAGTACGCATATACACACACCCAACATACGTGCAAATTCGCATACACACACAAACGAAAATCTCACGTATACTCATAACCATTTACACATGTACCAGTACATATAATATATACGCTTATAACAAATACAAGCAAATAAACGTACGAGAAAGTATACGTATCTTCATAAAACATACAGGTAATATATACTTACCTATAAAAATAAGTAATGGTATAAACATAATATACCTAGCTACCACATCAAGAGGTAAATTACCCGCATATAGTTCGTACTATCCGTTAGGGTATAATATGGGGCTGTAATACAGAAAAGTGTGTGAACTTTATGCTTACAAGCCGAAATTGCTTCAGATTGTTTGTTTAAGATGTGGTCATTGGCGTAGAGTATTTCCAGGGCTTCAGCGGCGCAGAGGTCACATGGTCTTTTATTTCCATTATACGATCTAGCTTGAGCTAGGATCTCCCAGTGTAACCTATATTGGGTGTGGTTGTCTTTTAGACTCCAGATATAAACTGTAATGAAAAGAATGGGTATGCATGTAAAGACGCTGCTTGAATTTATTGGCGGTTAACCCTATGTAGGCCCTACGGCACGTGGGTGTTTCAACCTTACATTTGTAGACAATGTTACTAGAGAGGCATTTCCCGGATAGGGGGCAGTCAACCCGATTCATATAATTACAGTTAGTACTAGCTACAGGGTTGCACGTGTTACTACGGCTAGGTAATTTAGCTAAATTTGAAGCAGTGATGTTATGTGCAAGGTTAGGAGTCGTAGAGTAAGGAATTTTAATGGTATTTCTATTAAAAATATTAATATATTTATGTGCTGGGGGTAAATCCTTCATAATAAGGCAGTGTAAGATCTTAGCTAATGGTGTGGCCACCTCCATATCATATGGTGGGTTATACCATATATTGCGTTGGGATCTATTTTTCCTAGGTCTATGCTCATACTCGATATACGCTACCTTATGACAAATCCACTCCGAGCAAGAGCTTCATTGTAATATGTGGAATAGTCGTTGAAAATATGCTCGTTTGTAGATAGACGGGAAAGCCTCAAAGAAACGTTTCTTACAGGTTCTTGGTTATGCTGGCAGGATGGTTAGAATGCTTACTTATATAATTAAGCGTATCATTCGGCTTTCTATACGGGTAGTGCAAGCCATTCGACAAATTGAGGGTAACGTCGAGGTAATTAACGATGGAGAGGTTGGCCTCAACCTGTATGGAGAGGTTGAAGCCTTTAAAGAAATCTGTGAGTTCTTTTCTGAACCTGTCGCAAGCGCATGGGCCGCACTCAGTCATGGTCAAAAGACCGCCATCACGGTACAAACCACCGCCCACGTTGGGGAATTCTTCCTTGATAGAGAAAAGAAGAAAAATGCCGATAAGATCAGTAGCCTCCGCAGAATCGCTGGCACCCATACTCACGTCGAATGGGGTACTATTAGATTTTTTAATCCAAATAGAGTCGTTGAAATTAATCACCGAGTTACGGGCATTGAGGATGACATCAACTTCGAAATCCTTAACCACTGTGAGCGTTTTAGCGAAATTGATAGCTCTAAGAAGAAGTGGTAAAGTGATGGAGGCGTAGTAATTATTGATGTCGAATTGGATAAAACGGCAATGTTCCTTGTTGCATATGCCGTGGAACCAATCAATCACCGCGAAAGAATTGTTCCACAGTGCAAGAGGTGTCAAGATTCTAATTTCAGAAATAATTCTATCTAAAATCCTTTTACTAAGTCTAACTAAATCGAACTTCGTAAGGTTAATAAGCCGAATGGCGTATTATCTTCGTTTTTTTTTCGTTCTTTGCCAGGGAACGTGTCCACGAACTAAAGTATCGTCTTCTTGTCTTCCTTCGGTTACAACGTTTTTCGAAATATTTACTTCTGCGTTCACAGATTGATTTTTTAGTTTCAGAAGATCCCGTTAAAGTTGAAAGCAGCGAAACTTTAATCTGTTATTTCAATAAATTTTAGCTCTACGGTTCTTATATATTTGATATATATTTCTCCTTATCGAGCCCTCTTTGGATGTTAGTCTTCAGATTTATTATTATTACTATACACACACACATATATATATATATATATATATATATATATATATATATATATGAAGTTGATGACTGTTAACCGCTGTAGTAATGGACTTATTATATTTTGACTAAATAGGCTAGAAATGTGGTCCTATAATATGGGATGGTCTTAGGGAAGATATAAATATATAAATAAATATATTTTTCGAATAATAATAATTGTTTCTACTTTAGGCACAAGGCCAGCAATTACCCAGTGCATTACTGGTACTTTATTTTATCGACCCCGTAAGGATGAAAGGCAAAGTCAACCTCGGCAGGATTTGAACTCAGATCGTAAAGGGACGTAACTATGCTGGAAAACATGGCGTCCGACCCTCTACCGATACTGCCAAATAATAATAACATTCGATTCGTTTAAAATTTTGCAAACAAGCCTTAAATTTATAGCCATGTCAGTAGAATCAACACTTCATTCTTGCTCTTATGCTTGTTTGCAAAATTGCAAACGATTCGAATGTTATTATTAATATTCGAAAAATTCAGATTACATTTATTGTATTCAGCCATGTAGAGCGAAATTTTCCTTTTATATTTGTGTGTGTATGTGTGTGTATTTATATATACAAAGATAGATACACTATATGCCGACGTACAAGTCAATCCGACGCATAGGTCGACTCCTAAATTCTGATGTGTAATTCAGGCTATAAGCATATAGTCGCCGGGCAGACGATCCCCCCCCCCCCCAAAAAAAAGATAAGGTAGTACTTCAGTCGCAAATGAGTTCTAACTCATTGAGTAAACCAGCCTGCCCTAACTTTAACAAACTTATGGTAACCTACCCTATGATATGGCAAGTCATTGATATAATTATAATCTCTACGTTAAATAGATGTAACAAATATGACATTCAGTAGAAAATAATTGTGATGGACTGCTAGAGTTATGGTAAGTGGTGTACAACGAGTGTTAGGCAGGCAGTTTCACTGTTTACGCCTCACTGGCAAAGGTTCAGATTTTATATTCGCCCGAAGCAGTGTAGGTCGGTGGATTGGACGCGTTCCATTAGTATATTGACGGCCGGGAGTGCCGGGACCGAGGTGTAGAGAGCGACTACATCAAGGCTGAAGGCATATCTGTTATTCCTTCTGGTGTCGGGATCCATTTGATGCAGGCGCCTCAACACCTCCTCGGAGCTGTTAACGTGTCCCGGCAAGGTGTCGCTCTCTACACCTCGGTCCCGGCAGTCCCGGCCGTCAATATGCTAATGGAACGCGTCCAATCCACCGACCTACACTGCTTCGGGCTCACCACCACGGACATCCACCAACTCCTATCCATCGTCGTCGACAACACCTACTTCGGATTCCTTGACCAAATATACCAACAAACCTCGGGATTGCCCATGGGATCAAGTCTATCAGGTGTGCTAGCGATCTCCTACATGGACAACCTCGAACGAAAGGCTCTCAACGCCTGCCACCCCAACGCCGTAGCCTTTTTCTCAAGATACGTGGACGATATCCTCATCCTCACATCTTCCCAAGACAAGGCGAACAGAATCTATGAGACGTTCAACAACACGGACGAGAACATTGACTTCAGTGTTGAACACCCCAACGAAGACGGGTCACTTGCCCTCCTCGACTTCTGAATCAACATCACGGAACAAGGAGGGATCCACTGCAACTTCTACCGAAAGGCAGCCTGTAGGGACCTATTCGTTCACTACAAGTCCGCCCTCCCTAACAGTGCCAAAAGAGGATACATCACGAACGAGATCGCGCGAATCAAAAACAGATGCAGCGATCCCGCCAGTGGTGTCACTCATACCAAGCGATTCCTCGAGGTGCTGGAGACGAACGGGTACCCTACCTCGATCACAGACAGAATAGGAGACACCAGACGCAAGAGACAGAGAAGCACCCAAGGCAAGTGCTTCCTTAAAATGCCACACCTGGGCGAGAAAACCACCAACGCTATCCGCAAGGCTATACGGAGGGAGGGCCTCGACATCCACCTGGCCCACTCGGGCAACTCCCTGCGAAGATGCCTCTCCAGAAAACCCGAAAAATCTACTGACGCATGCTCCCTCAGAGACTGCCCGATACGCCATGCCAACTGTTGCCTACGCACATACGTCGTGTATAAGATAGAATGTGACAGGTGCAACCAATACTACATAGGTAGCACAATTCGACCTTTGCACATCCGGATCAAGGAACACATTAAAACCACGGCCTCGTCTTTCCGGAAACACATAGACAAATGCGGAAACAAAGACGGAAGGCCCATTGTCACAATTCTAGCGACTGAAAGAAACATCGGCACGTTACGTATTAAGGAAGCACTTCTTATCAAACAACTGCAACCGCAAATAAACAACCGATTAGAGAGAAGCGAAATGAAATGGCTGGTTTAATTTAACAAGCGATGCAACAACACACAACACACGCACACACACACGCAAACGAGACAACTACACACACACACGCACACACACACACAGTAGCATTCCACCATACGAACATACTACACTGCCAATACAGATGAACAAGGCAACATCACACGCACACACACACACACACACACACTCAAGCGAGACAACAACACACGCACACACACACACAGTAACATTTAACAAACAGGCAGAGAATGGACTGACAGCTAGCGCCATCCCACTCCCTCATTCGGCCGCTGACCTCTGTACGACCGACCCCATTTCACGCGCACGCGCGCTAGGCCGAATACCTCAGATATTCAAATCAACAAACAGCGAAAGACGCGTTCCGAGTTGTCCGACAGACAACCTTTTCCCCCACCCCGGAAAAAACCCCAGTTGATGGATGTGAATCCGAAATATATAGGGACTATTAAATCTCTCCCAAGGTAACTCTCTCTCTTGTGTTGTTATTATTATTGTTATTCTTTTACTCTTCCCTTCATTCTACACATCTCACACATCTTATACACACCACGCATCTCAACGTACACCCACTTACATATCTTTCCCTCCACCACCGGACCTTGTTACCCGGAGATTTACCCATTTGCATTGTCGAGGCTTCCAAACGACTTATAAATATTTACTTATTGTTCCACAATGCTTCAAGCAAACTTCAATACTCTCATATATATATATATATATATATGTGTGTGTGTGGGTGTGTGTCTGTGTGTATGTGTGGCATAAACGCAAAGTAACGATTGCTCAGTGCATCAATATGTCAAGTAGAGTAAATGTTTATCGACCGGATTTAAACAGTAACACAAACTAGGAAATATATATATATATATATTTTTTTTTTACATATTATTCTATAAAGGTTTGATTGTATTGAATTTATTACTCATTTATCGTGCTTACAAGATGATTGCAACTCCTGAAAGAAACTTGAAGTACTGGGAATGTATCTCGAGTTTATATATAATATAGGGATGTATGTATGCATATATATATATATTTTTTTTCCCATATCTTACGTTAAATAATTGTTTCTACTTTAGGCACAAGGCCAGCAATTACCCAGTGCATTACTGGTACTTTATTTTATCGACCCCGTAAGGATGAAAGGCAAAGTCAACCTCGGAGGGATTTGAACTCAGATCGTAAAGGGACGTAACTATGCTGGAAAGCATGGCGTCGGACCCTCTACCGATACTGCCAATCCACCGCCCTTACGTTAAATAATATTTTCCATCTTGACGTAATAGTCACTTATATGTATGAATTACTGTTGGCTTCTTGCTCACAGCTTCTTGCTCACATTAATTTCTCTATTTTCATTTATATATATATATATATATATATATATATATATATATATATATATATATATATATATATATATATATATATATATATATATATATAAATATATATATATATATATATAAGTTAAAGGGATATTCAATTTGTTGGTAATTCAACAAATATAAATGTTTATAACTGATTCAAAGCACTCGACGGGTTTTCTGGAGTATAATATTCAATGATATTAAATTAATGGAAACTATATTTATAAAACCATATTTATTCTATTATATATATTTCAAGGGTACCAAAACTTTGGTACACCCTCATCAGATAAAATACAAAGTTTGTTTTATAAATATTGACATAACCAGAAAAAGATACCTTAACGGTTCAAGATTTTCTGGATAGAAAACATCAACGGTTAAGGTAGCTTTTTCTGGTTATGTCAATATTTATAAAACAAACTTTGTATTGTATCTGATGAGGGTGTACCAAAGTTTTGGTACCCTTGAAATATATATAATAGAATAAATATCGTTTTATAAATATAGTTTCCATTTATTTAATATCATTGAATTGTATACACACACACACACACACACACACACATATATATATATATATATATATATATATATATATATATATATATATATATGATAAAATGGGGAGAAAAATACTGCTGGTAGCACATGGATAACATGTAATAAAATAAGTCCCTCATCAGTGATTTGCCGACGATCATAGATATTTCATTTCATTAAAAATCATATACCTCACGTCGGTGCAATAATAACTAAATTAAGTTATTAGGACAATTAAAACGCGTAAAGCGAGTGAGACAGGAAAACAACAAAGAGTAGAGCTAACCGTAGAAGGAAGGAAACAAGCTTCATAGTTATTCTGTTAGCATAAGCTAGGTGAATATATGAGCGTTTAGAAAAAAGACCTTTCGCGAACGAATGCAATATATATATATATATATAAATATAAATAAAATTAAAAAATGTGGAGAAGGAGCACACGAGTTGGAATATATATATATGTGTGTGTAATTAGGGATAAAAAGTCGATTATTAGGAAGAAAAATAGTTGTTATTCCTTTTATTTATTTCTCTTTTTTCTGGGTTAGAAAATGTTTAAAACAAAATATTTTACTTTGTGTGAAGTGTTAAGGTATTAATTAATTTATGTATTAATTAACAGGGCATTTATTTATTTATTTATTTATTTATATAATAATTCTCTATAAATTCGAATTTATAGA
This sequence comes from Eledone cirrhosa, assembly GCA_964016885.1. Classification (NCBI taxonomy): domain Eukaryota; kingdom Metazoa; phylum Mollusca; class Cephalopoda; order Octopoda; family Eledonidae; genus Eledone; species Eledone cirrhosa. The sequence goes on from OZ024741.1 coordinate 54,771,918, forward strand.
CAAAATATTGTTTGTAAATTTTGGTCCCGTTCTTTTCTCTTTTATACTGAAGTAAGACGATTTAAGATATATTTTTGTTGTTAGCATTAGTCAATTAGGGATAATTGTTTCTACCTTAGGCACAAGGCCAGCAATTACCGAGTGCATTACTGGTAGTTTATTTTATCGACCCCGTAAGGATGAAAGGCAAAGTCAACCTCGGCAGGATCTGAACTCAGATCGTAAAGGGACGTAACTATGCTGTAAAGCATGGTGTCCGACCCTCTACCGATACTGCTAATCCACCGTCAATTAGTCATATATAAATTAATATATGATAAACACTAATTCAATTATATAAGTGTTTGTATTGTAAATGACCAAGTTAGCTAGATTGAAAAATACTAATTAGAAAGTACCAGTAATGCACTGGTTTATTGCTGGCCTTGTGCCTAAAGTAGAAAATTTAATTAGAATTTTTCAATCTAGCTAACTTGGTCATTTGCAATACAAACACTTATATAATTGAATTAGTGTTTATCATATATTAATTTATATTAATTTGTAATTTTGTATTTCACGGCTCAGAAATATCTCTTTCTTTGAGCTATTTAATTGTAAAAGACTGTTTGAGTTTATATAACTCTATATATAGTATATATATATGTATATATATATATATATATATATATATGTATATATGTATATATATACATATATATATATATATATATATATATATATATATATATATATATATATATATATATATATATATATATATATTATATATAGTAATAATAATAAAATTGAAGACTAAAATCCAAAGAGGGCTCGAAACATAAATTGCACAAAACTTTCCTGTATTACAGCCCCACGCTATGCCCTAACGGATAGCACGATCTATACGTGGATATTTTACGTCTTGATGTGGGAGCTAAGTATATGTTTTGTTTATTTCTTTACTCATTTGCAAAATATACTACCCGTATGTTTTGTGAAGGTATGTATACCTTCTCGTACGTATATTTGACTCTTATGGCGTATAATTTTTACATATTCTGGTATTTAGGGTTTGGCTATGTGTATACGGGATTTTTGCGTCTGCGTGAGTATGCAGGTTCGTACGTATGGTGGGTGTGTGTATAGGTGTACTTCTTGTTTTAGTTGACTTACGTCTCCGAACATTCGTGTATTTATTTGTAGGTATGTGTGTGCGCTTGTTATATACGTATTTATTTACTTATAATTATTTATTTATTTGTACACAAGCATACACACAGACACATATTTATATGTGCGGGGTTTTGTATACCTATGGTAAGGTTTTGCGTATCTGTTTGCGTGTATGTATTTATTTGTTTCTATTACTTCTGTATTGTATTTATTTACTTTGTTCTTAACTCTGTAGCGGAGATTCATTTGGTCTCCTAGTTAGAATTTTAGTCTGCTATACCATTTACGTGGTTTTGTCTTTGCGTGCTATTGTTCTCCACGCTCCACATATGACTTATTATCTTCGTTTTTTCGTTCATTGCCAGAGAACGTCTCTATGCACCACCTAAGAGAACATTAGTCTACGACCTCTTTTATACCACAAACGTGGTTCTGTCTTTGCGCGTAATTGTTTTTCACCGCTCCTATTAATGACGTATTATTCGTTTTTTCCCGTTCTTTGCCAGCGAACGTTACCACGAACCAAAGTATCGTCTTCCTGTCTTCCTCCGGTTGCAACGTTTTTTGAAATATCCAGTTCTGCGTTTACAGATTGACTTTGTTAGTCTCAGAAGAAGATCCCGTTAAGGGTGAAAGCAGCGATTCTTTGCTTAAACTTTAATCTGTTATTTTAATAAATATATATTTTATATATATATATATATATATATATATATATATATATATATATATATATATATATATATACAATATTAAATAAATGGAAAACTATATTTATAAAACCATATTTAT
>OZ024741.1:54778864-54791364 GCA_964016885.1 Eledone cirrhosa
ACAGGTATCTACCAACCTTACCATACGATGGTTGCCGAGCACTGTACGGCGTAATTCGGGCTGTTTGTTTACAAACAAACCGAACATTATAATAAATGTTCAGTAAACCCATACGTATATATATATGTGTGTGTGCATGTATGTATATATATACATACTACTGTGCGTCTGAACACATATGTGTATGTACGTATACTTACTTATATTTAGGTATCAGTCGTACTAAGAGTGAGAAATGAAATTTCGTTTCATTCTTTTCCATTTATCGTTTTCGGTATGCCCGGTCGACTAACTCACTCGATATGCAAATTAGGCTGCTTAGCCGTTAATATGCATAAGGAAAGTATATACTTTCAGACGTTCAATCATCTGATAGAAAGGTATACGATGCTGACGATAGCTAATAAGCTTGAAACTAGTACATCGTCCCTGTGTCAGTGCTGAACAAAAGAGCGACGATGGTTGCCGAGCACTGTACGGCGTGATTCGGGCTGTTTGTTTACAAACAAACCGAGCATTATAATAAATGTTCGGTAAATCCATACGTACATATATATAAGTGTGCATGTATGTATATATATACATACTACTGTGCGTCTGTACACATATATGTATGTACGTATACATACTTATATATATATATATATATATATATATATATATATATATATATATATATATAGTTATACTTTGGGAGGGTTGCCGATAAGAAACACACGCACCAGTTGTATCACTCCAATTTATTATAAATTAATAAAAACAAATATTTAATTTAAAAAAAAAAAATTTTTTTTAATTTATAAATTTCTGGTTGGTGGGTTGGTTCCACAACCGGACGGTTGTTCATATATTGTAGAACCAACCAACCAACCGGAAATTTATAAATTTCTTTAAAAAAATTTTTATTTTTTAATCTTTAAAAAATTTTTTTAATTTATAATATGGAGTGAAAGCAACTGGTGCGTGTGTTTCTTATTGGCAACATGACCCTCCCAAAATATAACAATATCGGTTTCAACACACGTTTCCAGATAAAGAATCTTGCTAAAGAAATTCAGAAACAAAATATATATATATATATATATATATAAATGGAGTCCAGAAATAGCCGTGTAAACGGCTTGAGCTCTGCCGTCAGGGTCTTGAACACTTTCCTATTACCCACTCTACCACCCTAAGTATTGAGGACTCTGGTGCGTTATGGCCCTTGTGGTTCGTTACCATTCTTCCTTCGTTGTATATATATATATATGATATTCAAATCAACAAACAGCGAAAGACGCGTTCCGAATTGTCCGACAGACAACCTTTTCCCCCACCCCGGAAAAAACCCCAGTTGATGGATGTGAATCCGAAATATATAGGGACTATTAAATCTCTCCCAAGGTAACTCTCTCTCCTGTGTTGTTATTATTATTTTTACCCTTTCACTCTTCCCTTCATTCTACACACCACGCATCTCAACGTACACCCACTTACATATCTCTCTCTCCTCCACCGGACCCTGTTACCCGGAGATTTACCCATTTGCATTGTCGAGGCTTCCAAACGACTTATAAATATTTACTTATTGTTGCACAATGCTTCAAGCAAACTTCAATACTCTCATATATATATATATATATATATATATATGAAAAGCTCCGGACGTTTCGACAGCTAGTACCCACTCTACCACCTTAAGTATCGAGTACTCTGGTGCGTTATGGTCCACCTGGTTCCTTATCACACTTTCTTCGTTTTATACAAACCTTATATATATATATATATATATATATATATATGTATATATATATATAATTATATATATATATATATATATATATATATATATATATATATATATATATATGTAGAGAGAGAGAGAGAGAGAGAGGGAGAGAGAGAGAGAGAGAGAGAGATAGATAGATAGATAGATAGATAGATAGATAGATAGATAGATAGATAGATATGTTTCTTTTATTTGCCACCAGGGCATCAAAAGTGGGACAAGTACAATGGGGGGAGTTTACAAAACAAGGCGTCCTCAATAAGGAGGAGGCAATAACAAAATATTAAATAAAATAAAATATAACAGAATAATATATATAACAAAATCCTCAATAGAGAGGAGGCGCCTTGGGGGGTCGTACACACCTCCGAAAAAAGTGTGCAACCCTTTTCCTCAGAAGCACAGAGAAGGGGTGCTCCCTTGGTCTTTCATCTTCCTCACCTATAGTCTGATGTAGAGTGAAGGCCCATTCACACGGGCCATTCTCGCCACTTTCACCCATCTTTCATAAAAACGGCTGGGGTGCAGCACCTCTCTCTCCATCCTGATCCTTCTTCCGAAATGATATCGGAAGAAACTGACCAGTTGTTGGCCAGAGAGAAAGGTGTCTGACCTCAGTCCTTTCAGACGCGTCCACCATACAACCTCTTTCGCCATGGCTATTACGCACAGAAACACCGCCTCTCCTTCGTTTTTGAAGAGGGGAGGCGGCTTGATCGTTACAATAGACTCGGTGGTCAACCGGATCGGTCCCACCCTTGACAGCAGTTGTTCGACATAGCCCCACAGATCGGCAATGCCCGAGCAGTGTACCAATGCGTGTGCAACGGTTTCCTCGTCGCACACGCATCTGGGACAGATCTTTTTCGAGGGGTCCCTACCCCGGCGCCCGTGTCTGTAGAGCCTTTCTCGAACGGGCAGAGCCCTTCTGTAGCACTGCCAGGCCAGGGACCTCTGGAAGTTATCCATGGGTCCCGGGCTGAATGTCCTACAGAACAGGTTGTCCAGTTCGTCTTCCTCCATGCCTAGGGCTTCTCCGAGGGCGTCGTCGCACCTGCTAACCACCAGCCCTCTATAGAATGACGAGGTGGATTCTCCACTGACAGTCGGGTCCGCCTGCCAGAGAGCCGTGAGCGCCTGGGCACACTCGGTGTGCCAGGCGCCCAGTTTTCTCGGTCTTTGCTTACCCATGATTGCAGCTCGGTGAGTGAGACGAGTCTGGGAAAGGCTCGCCTCACAAACGGGTCCCACACCGGTTGACCAGAGAGGAATATCTGGAGGTGCCGTAGCCTTAATGCGTGTTTACGTATCATTAGCCACGGCATCCCCAGCCCTCCTTTCGAAGGGTGTTGACAGCAGATGGATCTCCTCACCATAGGAGCCCGCTTCTTCCAAAGGAATTGGAAGAGTGCGCGCTCCATTTTGGCGAGCGTTTCCCTTGGGCAAGGCACAACGGTCAGGCGGTAGTAGATGACGGACGCTATATAAGTGTTCGCCACCTCCGCCCGACCTTTCAGGGACAGTTTGCACTCGGCCCACTTCTGGGTCAGTGCAAACACCCTGTTCATTACCTCACCCCAGTTCTTCTCCACCTGGAGGTCTGGTCCGAACCAGACCCCGAGCAACTTCACCGGGCCCTCCGTCCAGCGCCCGAAGATGCCATCGGAGGGCATCGATCTGCCCCTCCACGTGCCGAGTTGCAGACCGATAGACTTGTCCCGGTTCAGCTTAGCCCCTGTAAACCTTTCGTACTCCTCCAGTAAGGTGCCGATCGCCCCGAAATCCGAGGCCGTAGACACCATTACTGTTACGTCGTCGGCGTAGGCCGACACCGCTTTCCGCAATCCCGGTTCCAACAGGATGCCCTGCAACAACTCCAACTTCCGCAGCAGTGGCTCTAGAGTCATTACTTACAGAAGGGAGGAGAGAGGGTACCCCTGTCGGATGGACCGCGCGATTTCGAACGGCTCCGAGAGGTAGCCGTTCACCTTGACCCTAGAGCAGATGCGGCTGCTGTGTATGGCATTGATCCAGTCCCTGAAAACGGGTCCGAAGCCTGCCGCCGCTAGCACCGCATCCAGGTAACCATGGTCGACCCTATCGAATGCCTTAGATTGATCCAAGTTGATCAGGGACCCACCAAAGCCGGGTTCGTTCCCAACCCTCTCTATGATGTATCGCATGAGGTGGAAGTTGTCGTGGATGGACCTGGACGGGATAGCACATGTCTGCGCATCTCCCACCAGGTTGCCCACGACAAGCGCCAACGTGTTTGCTAGCACCTTGGCCAAAATCTGTAACTCTGTATTTAGCAGAGTTATGGGCCTGAAATTATTTACATCGTCCCCCTTGTTATCATCCTTCCTCACTAGCGTGACTACGCCCTTGGTCACAGCACAGGGAATTCTCCCGTTCTGTTGCCAGTTGCAGTAGATCGCCTCGAGGAGATCGGGGAACAAGTCCGGCATAGCTAGATATAGTTCGTATGGAAGACCATCGAGACCCGGGGATTTGCGTTTGCGGCATTGGCTCAGCACGTCCTCTATCTCAGCGGCTGAAATCGGCTCCTCGCAGGACTTCGCGTCCCTGTCCGAGAGACGCGGCAGGCCGTCGAGGTATGGACCGAGTCCACATCCCCAACCGGCCCCCCGCCCCTTCCGAACAATCCGGCAAAGTGCTTTTGAAAAGCCTCGCACATCTGCTTAGGTTCAAGGATCACCCGTCCATCCTGGTCTCGCAAAGACCGGATAGTGGATCTGCTCCCTCTTTTGGATTCTGTCACGCGGGCCCAGCTAACAGCTTTGGTCCCCTCGTTTCCCTGAGCACGTATTTTGCTTCGGACGATGCAGCCTTCGTGTTTCGCGTCGAAGAACTGGCCCAGGGCCGTTCTCGACGCTAGCACTCTGGCCACGTCGCCGCTTCTAATTGCCTCTTCTACACTATCTACCAACTCCCTTTCCTTCCTGTTTCTATTAGAGGCTAACTCCTTACTAAATTCTATAGAGATCCCCACCACCTGCTGTTGACGATGGCGCCCGTCAACCGCTCCTTAACTAAAGTGCTAATCCGGTCCCTGTAAGTCTTACTTGCCGGTAAGGACAATTTGAGCTTCCAGTAACCGGGTCCCTGTCTATGAGTTCTGTCAAGGTTGACCATGCAGGTCACAAACTTGTGGTCTGAATAGCCAACCATGCGCATTTTTGAACAACTTAAAAAGTCCTTATCCTTAATTTCAACTAAGAACCTATCTAGGTACGACCTAGATGATCCGCTACGATTTGCCCATATCCAGGTTGGCGCAGTGGGACAATCTAGTCGATATCTATTGGCCGGGTCAAATCGACCGATTAACCCTTTGAGGCTATTGCACCCCTCTCTATCGGGACAGGCCCCTACGTAGTCCCAGCGTGCATCTAGGATACCATTCCAGTCCCCCACTAATAGCAAGGAGCGGGACGTCCCTAGAAAAGTCTCCAGACGATGGAAGAAGTCCGGCTGCATTGACCCGAAAGGGCCGTAGGCGGCTACCAACCTAAACGCTCCGCCTTCACCACTGCCAAGGTCCAGAACCACTAGTCGACCCTTCGGGTCCAAATGTACCATCTGTGTTGCGAGACCCAGATGTTTTTGCAGCAGGACGACAACCCCACCCCCACCTCCGGGCTGACAGAGAGATGCGTGCATCTCAAAGTCATCAAAGGTGCGGGCCAGCTGTCGCACGTTGCTGATCCGGGCCTCGCAAATAACCATCACATCTATACGTTGTGAGGTCCTGAGGTCATTTAGAAGCATTGCTTGCTTCCAAGTTGAGCCCAGGCCACGCGCATTTAAACAGCCTACTCTTAGCATAGCCATGTTGGTGGTGAAGAGAAAAGGCACTTACCTCTCTGCGTCCCGGGTATCGGGCTGTACAATTTCCATGAGGGTGGGGGATGGGTTGTTGGGTGGGGTGGTGGTTTATGGCGGGGTGGGGTCGGATGTGTTTGGTGGGGAAGGTGTGTCTGGTGGGGGTGGGGATGACTTGGGTGGGGGTTCCTGTGGTGGGGAGGCCTTTGTAGAGGACGCGGTTGATTGGTTTCACGCAGGAATTCCCCACGTCCTCTATGTTTCTTTTAGCGATCTATAAGTTCCTATAGGGACCCTGATCAGTTTTAGGTTCATTTTTTTGTTTTTGTTGGAGCTATCCAAAGTGTTCCCTTCGGTTTTGACCAAAGGGTTGTTTCTGATGGTCTCCATCAGTGTTCTATTTTCTTCGTTTATGTAAGTGTATGTGTACTTTTCCTGTGTTGTGTTTGTTTTTGTCTGTGGTTCCTGCACGTGTTTTCTTTTTGTTGTGGGTGTGTTTTCGGGAGGGGGAACTTTTGTTTGTGATTTTTGTGCTGTTTGTGCTGGTGTTTGTGTGTTTGTTTCGTTTTTGTTCATGCGGTTCTTTCTTTTTATTCTTTTCACGGGTTGGAAGGGTTCCTCCTCATCGCCGCTGGGTGCCGTCGATAGGGGTTCCTCATCCGTGTTGATGGGTAGGGGTATGTTTTGGGGTTCTGTAGTGTCTGTGTGTGTTTTTGTATTTGTTTTGGGTGGGGAGGAGTTGGGTGGAATATTGTTCTCTGTTGTTTTTTCTTGTTGTCGTGGTGGTGGTGGTGGTGGTGGTTGTTGTGTTGTTATTTGTGGTGTTGGTAAAAGTGTTTTTTTTTTGTCAATTGAGGACAGGCAGCCCTTAGGTGACCTCTGCCTGCGCAGCGGTAACATGCGGACCGCCTACCCTCAACCGAAATGTTTATGTAGGTCTGTCCATCCAGAAGTACTCTCTGTGGGATTTTCATTATACGTTCTGGGCTCATCTGCACCAGAATTTCGATACTAGTCCCACTAAATATATCTCTGGAGGATTTTCCTACTGAGATCAAAGTGTCTTGTTCAAGGTCAATTAGGCCATAAAGTATCCACCAAATATTTACTTTGGGTCTTATACATGTAATTTTTATTTTTTGCGTTCTTTTCCCCATATATGTAGGGAAAAATGTAAAATGAGTGGACACAATGGGCGCGATGGAATATTTTTGTGCTGTTATGTTGTTTTTCATTAGCACCGAGATGCTGCCGAAAAGTTTGGCTTTCTGAATAAATAAAATGTTATCCATGTGGTTACTTAATACTAGCTCAATCTCACTCTGAGATAGTTGAGCTGGTTTTTTTGATGCATTTGAGATTGTCCTGAAAACCACCGTGTTCAGGGCATTTTCTCTCCTTAGTTCTTGTGGTGAATTTATGCTAAATGACCCATTGGGTCCAAAAGTCACATATTGTTTAGCATCTTCCAACTTTTGTTTCGCGTTGGTTAAATCCAAAAGTTGAAATATTTCTGGGTTTTTTTACGGTATCAGCAAAAGAAATTTTGCTGTTGTTGTCACTGTTGTTTGTATTTTCTTTGGTGTTTGTGTTGACATTTTTTTCCTTTTGATTGGTATTGTTGGATGTGTTTTCAATTTTTTCATTTTCTGTATTTTTTGGTGTCTGTTGTGGGCTGTTATTTTCATTTTTTGTTGTGTGAAATTCCCTTTCTTTACGAAAGGAAGTGTTTACTACATATGTGACGTTTGTGTTGTTGTTGTTTTTGTTGTCTTTATTGTTGCTGTTGTTGTCGTTGTTGTTGTTGTTTTCAGTTTCTTGTATAGTTGTGGCTACATCAAGTTGTCGGTCAACAGGTGAAGAAAATTCTTCCTTTGGCTGACCTCTGCCTTTGGCATCTGCTGCTGTGACAGTGGCAGGGGGAAGCTGTGAGTATGACTTCCCTTTTCTTTCTTTGATTGTTGGTGAAGATGCTTCAGCCATTTTTCCCAAAAAATGATTTTTCGAAATTTTTGAAAGATAAAATGTTTACAACACTATTTCGCCTAAAGGCGTAGAATATTTTGAGAGACTGACCAGATCAAAATTTGACCTGGCAGTCCCTCTACAAAATGGTCCGAAAATGAAAGTTTACAGTTCACAATTTCCAGATAAATTTAAACGAAACTTACCGAGCGAGGTCAGCACATGTGTCCATCGTAGATAGATATATTTCTTTATTAGCCACAGGGGCACAAAAGAAGGGGACAAATACAAAGGGGGAAGTTTACATACAATAAAAACGTGTAAAATGTTATCACATCGTAGATAGATAGATAGATAGATAGATAGATAGATAGATAATTTTCTTTTTATTTGCCACCAGGGCATCAAAAAGTGGGACAAGTACAATGGGGGGAGTTTACATAACAAGGCGTCCTCAATAAGGAGGAGGCAATAACAATGTATAAAAATAAAATAAAATATAACAAAATAGATTTTATAACAAAATCCTCAATAGGGAGGAGGCGCCTTGGGGGGTCGCACACACCCCCGAAAAAAGTGTGCAACCCTTTCTCCTCAAGAGCACAGAGAGGGGGTGCTCCCTTGATTTTTCATCTTCCTCACCTATAGTCTGATGTAGAGTGAAGGCCCATTCACACGGGCCATTCTCGCCACTTTCACCCATCTTTCATAAAAACGGCTGGGGTGCAGCACCTCTCTCGCCATCCTGATCCTTCTTCCGAAATGATATCGGAAGAAACGGACCAGTTGTTGTCCAGAGAGAAAGGTGTCTGACCTCAGTCCTTTCAGACGCGTCCACCATACAACCTCTTTCGCCATGGCTATTACGCACAGAAACACCGCCTCTCCTTCGTTTTTGAAGAGGGGACGCGGCTTGATCGTTACAATAGACTCGGTGGTCAACCGGATCGGTCCCACCCTTGACAGCAGTTGTTCGACATAGCCCCACAGATCGGCAATGACCGAGCAGTGTACCAATGCGTGTGCATCGGTTTCCTCGTCGCACACGCATCTGGGACAGATCTTTTTCGAGGGGTCCCTACCCCGGCGCCCGTGTCTGTAGAGCCTTTCTCGACCGGGCAGAGCCCCTCTGTAGCACTGCCAGGCCAGGGACCTCTGGAAGTTATCCATGGATCCCGGGCTGAATGTCCTACCGAACAGGTTGTCCAGTTCGTCTTCCTCCATGCCTAGGGCTTCTCCTAGGGCGTCGTCGCACCTGCTAACCACCAGCCCTCTATAGAATGACGAGGTTGATTCTCCACTGACAGCCGGGTCCGCCTGTCTGAGAGCCGTGAGCGCCTGGGCACACTAGATAGATAGATAGATAAATAGATAGATAGATAGATAGAGATATAAGGTTTGATTACAAAGGTCACCGAGAGAAACCACAGTTGAATAGGTTACTCAATAAGTTAGTAAAGAATAAACATATTTATTTTGTATAGAAATGACTTCTAGAAGTCATTTCTATAATTGAAATAATATTCTTGGTTATTTCATTCGAATACAACAGTTATTGTCTCTCAGAAGTTATCTATATAGAGTGTATATATATATATATACACATATATATATATATAATTAGAATTAGAAATAGAAGCTTTCGCCGTATTTTTTTACTAAAGAAAGTCTAGCCTGATAGTGGGATTTAGAACCCTCTAAGAAATGGAAAAAGATGAGTGTTGGCGTACATGGAGGTCGAACTCACATCTTTGCTTATGCAAACCGCTTTGCTACCATTACACCACACATCATGTGATGTGTTGGTTAATGGTAGCACTTTAGTCTGGATAACCAGAATGTGGGTTCGACCTCCATGTACGTCAATACTCATCTTTTTTCATTTCTTAGAGGGTTCTAAATCCCACTATCAGGCTAGACTTTCTTTAGTTAAAAAATACGGCGAAAGCTTCTATTTCTACTTTCATAACTCACTCGCTGTTTCAAAACAGATTTACTTGTCATATATATATGAATTGGATACTGGACGGACATAAAAATTATGAACAAACTTTCTACAGGATAAATACGCGGAACTAAAAACAACGATAAACCCCTATTTTTCTGCAGCAAATTGCATTTGCACAGAGGCCTTGAACGAACACCCCCTCACTTCATCAGATAACGATTTTTTATATCCACTTTAAATGGACAAAATTGACAATCATCTTAACCACTTATACCTTCATGTCCATACAGTTTACCTTCCTCGTATATGTTTCTCATATATATCTCCTATCTCATTTTGCATCTATGTATTTTTTTGTATTTTTTTGTATTTTATATTTTGTATTTTTTGTTTTGATTCATGTGATAGAGATATTAACTATGTATTTGCCTAACTACTACGTTTCATACTGTAATTTACCCTCCGTTCTATTGTACAGTACTATCGTTCAATGTATGCATAATATATCTGCAACATTGATCCCCCTTTCAAAACTTCTTACTATAATTTAAACATCTCCCTATTTATTAGTTATTATATGTACATATATTTTTTTACTTACTTCAATCAAGATTTTAACTTCTAAAATTTTTTTTTAATTTTTGATTTTTAATTTTGGATTTTTAATTTTTAATTTTAATTTCTAATTCTCAATCATAATTTCCACTGTGAAACCATAATACCTAGAAATAAGTATATATTCTCTTAGCGGGTGATGGTCAATTCTATTGTCCATGCTGAATTTAGGGGTAGTATTGAGACCATTGAAACTCATACTCTCCCACACCCACTAGCTTCAGGCCAACTGCCACTGGCAGGGTGACTAGCAGTAAACTATAACCGTGTCATATTACAGACCTGGATGGGGTGATTGTTTGGTTGAGAGAGGGAGACCTGCCTAGGCGAGTTTCGTAGAACTTTGGGGTATTTGATGGTCGACTTCCTTCGGACCTGCGCCTGCGCAGACCGGTGGGTGTGAATTGGGACTCACAAGGGAACGGGTGAAGAATTCAAGAGCACACGCTTTGTCCGTTCCCATGTCGATTCAATTTGGATTGCCTCGGAAACATAACCTTATTATGTAAGAAGCTGTCTGATGATGTCACGGCACTGGGCACACCGAAGCGTGTGGTCACTGTCGTCATTGAAATATGTATCACAGCATAATCATTAAAGAACTTTAACATCTGAAAGTACTTCGCTTTTTCTTATTCGATATATACTCCGTCACTCCTATGTGGAAAAAGTATGTTGATTTCTTGAATTGAATTGCATCAATATTTACCTTAAGTATATACATATATATGTATATATATATATATATATATGTATATATATATATATATATATATATATATATATGTATATATATATATATGTATATATATATATATGTATATATATATATATATATATATATGTGTATATATATATATATATATATATATGTGTGTGTGTGTGTGTGTGTGTGTGTGTGTGTGTGTGTGTGTGTGTATGTATGTATGTATATATACATGCAGTATATATATATGTGTGTGTGTGTGTGTGATACAGTAAATGAAAGTTGAAGAATCTGCTAATATTTTACCAAGGCGATTTAAGTTCAATGTGTTATTCAGGTTAGAATGTGCAAGGATCAAAGTTCAGATTGTAATTCAAAGGGTTATGATACTGGTAGATGAAGACATGAAATTCACAGGGAATAAATAACACTCTGTAATACGTGTTTGTCCTTGGGTAGCAACTATTATTTCCTATTTACTCATGCCTAGCAAGTATGGAAAATGGCTAATATTTCCTTAAAACTTTGTTTTTATGGCCATGATAATGATATTTCTAGATTTACCTAATCCCATTGGGAAAACTGCCAAATGTGAACATTCTCGTTCTAGCAAAGTTGAAATTAAATGACATAGGATTAAAAAAAGTAACATTTATTTATTCTAAGATTAGAGAAAAAAACTTGGAAGGAAGTTGGTTTTCGGGATTTACGCTTAAGCTGCAAATTGCTTTCACGAATTAGCCCCCATATATGTTTCCATTATATGATTCTTGGTAGCGACGTTCAAAGTCAAGTATACCCTCTTCAGAGTATGCTCGCATGATACCCTTGAATTAAATAAGATGAGCGTCAAGGATATGTACTTTGAGGGACATCCAGCAACCTGTTTTGCCGAAGTTCTTTACCAGGGTCTCAACAAGCTCCACATAATGTTCGCCCTTGTGATTCCCCATGAAGCCCCGAACCACTGCAACAAAGTTGTTCTACGCTGCCTCCTCTGTCTTAGTGAGCTTCTTACAGAATTCTTTGCACTCCGTGATCTTCCTTATTTGTGGTCCGACGAAGACACCGGCTTTCACGTTTGCCTTAGACAACTTAGGGAAGAAGTGACGAAGGTACTAGAAGGCTGCCGAGTCCTTATCTAGAGTTGTGTCAGACTGTTTCATAAGGCCAATTTTAAGTGAATTGGTGGGAACAATACCTTCCAGGGATCAACCAGTGGCTATCCAAATCCCAAATGCAAAGTTAGAGGAGAATAATAGTCTTTTCCTGTGCTTTCTATGCAGAAGAAAGCAGGAAATAGCACTTATTGACCAAAGACATAGTGTAATCAATTCAGAAGAAATACTAAAGTATCTATTCAATTACAATCATTTATTTCTACAATCGTTTCTATAAGGATAACTGTAGTACCACTCAAATGAATTAATTAATCAGTCAATCAATTAATTATTCGTATGGCACAAAAACATCCCCACTTAAAATACATATAACTTCAATCATTTCATCAGAAACTGATGAAATACAATACATCAACAAACCTAATTCGCAGCCCATACATAACAATCTTCAAAATCGTATAGTAGAACCGGCGCATAGGAAAGCATTTCTATGCAATTGCCACTTACCTGACAAATGCCCTCTACTAA
>OZ024741.1:54796364-54798864 GCA_964016885.1 Eledone cirrhosa
TGGAAACATTTAGTAGATTAACTGACTTTCACATTATTAAACTATTTTTGAAATATATCTTAACAAAAGATTTGATATAAAATTATGATAGATGAATATAGACATTTAAAAATAATCCGCTTAATATCGTTAACTAATGGATAAGGGTTAAATCGAATGATATTTTAAAATTCAAATAAAAATCAGTGTCTGGGGAGTATTTTACGATCTGTGTGGACAAACGTCAATTCAAAGCTTCCCATACACAGCATATGTTCAGCATATTTTTCCACGAAATGGCCCTTACTAGTCGTTTGAATCCTTGTTAGTTCACGGCATAGAAGTCTGTTTAAATCCGTTAAGCGCAAGTCATTTAATTATTTCTACTAGCAGAAAAATTACCTTTCACGTGGTTTTCTGCTAGTGTACATATTGATATTGTATGCAAATATATATGCATGTATATATGATACGTCAAATAAAATTGTAATTGAGAATATGTACAGAAATTGAAGAGAGACTGTGTTACACTCTGTTCTGTAATCAGTAAATTAATCCACGATACATTTAGAAAAGACGATATTACATATAAACTGCATTGCGGTGAAATGTAATGAAAACGAACAAGAAGAAAATTAGCGACAGAAATATAAACTTTATATAACGATGCAAATATATGAACGTTTATATAAGCGATGTAATTAGTGTTATGTTATAACGGACGCTAACCGGAAGTGTAGACATTTGAAAATTTTAAAAGAATTGAATCTTAAAATAAGCAATCATTATATATAAGAATATTTATGTTTAATCAACAGCTACGAAATTTAGTACATAAATTATGTATATAAATTAGTATATAAATTATTTATTCAAAGACGGTGGTGGATTGGCAGTATCGGTAGAGAGTCGGACGCCATGCTTTCCAGCATAGTTACGTCCCTTTACGGTCTGAGTTCAAATCCCGCCGAGGTTTACTTTGCCTTTCATCCTTACGGGGTCGATAAAATAAAGTACCAGTAATGCACTGGGTAATTGCTGGCGCTTGTGCCTAAACTAGAAACAATTATTTATTCAAAGTAATTTAACTTATTTTACTAACAGGATAAAAAAATATATTCAGGACACACTCCCGCACTCCTCCCTTTATTAGATTATGATTATTCAAGGTTTGTAATTTTGGCCGTCAGTCAGAGGTTCGTTTCATGTTCGAAGCTGATACTAGATTTCACTACAGTGAACAATCGATCGTTGACAGATCGATCAGTAGTGAGTGTAGTGTTCAGATGAATAAGCAGCCGTCACGAAGAAAGACAACCTTTAGTGAAGCTCACCGCCGTTCAGTTGCGGTACATTTTAGAGCCACAAGCCTGTTTTAACCAAAAATACCTATAATCAAAGGTATTCCAGCCATCATCATTTCGGCCTTCTCTCGATTATTGTCTATCTAAAAGGTATGTTGATGTATACGTCCCTTTTCGAGACGGTGAGATGCATTTTGTGTGGAATTTGGCCGCTGTTTGTAAAATGTCCGGAGATCTTTTATGGGTTCCCTTGAGTCCGTGGTTTTATATGACAGCGGTAACGATAGAAGTTACAGATCTAGAATGACCTCAAAGTCCATAGACCTTTTATGGGTTCCCTTCAGCAAACCCTGTAGCTTTACGTGAGTTGTATAATATTTGTTTTCACTATAACGTACTGTGGCTCAATATAACGTAGTGTGAGTCAGTATAAGGTAGTGTGATGCAATTAAACGTAGTGTGGTGTAATGTAATGTAGTGGTGTGTAGTTTAATGCAAGGTGGTGTAGTATAAGGCAGAGTGTTGTAGTGTGGTATTGTGTAATATAGTGTGGTGCAATTTGAACGTAATGTGTTACAGTGTAGTGTTGTTTTGCGCTGCGCGGCGCGGCGCAATAAAATGCAGTTAGTATAGAATGGTCCATTTGGTAAAATGGCAGCATTAGCATGAGTTTAGAGTTTACTATGGAAGACTAGAAATGAAGTAGTTAACAATGAGGTACACAATTACTATAACAAAGGAGCATGTGCAAGTATAATAGCGAAGAAAAGACGAAATATGTGAGGGTGTCGATGCTGCTATTGGTTACATTAACCTATTTATGTCCATATTTCTAATGTAATAAACTGCCAGTGTTCGATTAATTTTGAAACTAATTAAGAATGTTGAAGGTTATAGTTAAAAAAAACATTTTTCCATTATTAATTGGTATATTGGACTGAAGTTTAGAACATCATTCAACAAAAAGGTTCTTACATAAAATTACAATAGAAGGTTTTAATTTAAATATGAACACTTTAAAAATGAAAGCGGTCTCGGGTGGGTTAGTGTTAAAGAATTCACAGGATGATTTGTGAACTTCTTTACTTTTTTATGGTGGGGAATGCTGAAGAGGCAATTGTGTATCAAAAAGGTTTCTCTGTGTAGCACTAGCATCATATTCCGTTGGTGAATTTTGTGTATAACTAAATATGGTATAAACTTAAAAGACAAATATT
>OZ024741.1:54801364-54806364 GCA_964016885.1 Eledone cirrhosa
ATTCACACTTTCCCTCACACACATACACACTCTTTAACTATCTATTCAACTATCTATCTATGTATATATATATATATATATATATGTCTGTGTGTGTGTGTGTGCGTATACACATACATACATACACAGTGGCGGATTTAACAGGTGGCGAAGGTGGCAAATGCCGACTGGGCCCCTGCCGACTGGGCCCCTGCCGACTGGGCGCTTGCAAAAAAAAAAAAATTGTAATTTGGGCGATATCCAAAAATACCTCCCCCATGCCTAGGGCTAAATAACTTCGCTGTTCGCTGCTGATATGAGGCTAAATAACTTCGCTGCTGGCTGCTGAAATGAGGCTATTCCAACAAATTTACATTCCCTTTTTTTTAGCCGTTAAAAGAAATATAGATTTATTTATTTATTTGAAACGTTTTGGTTAGTTTCATTGTTTTGTTTTTTGGCGATATTTTTGTTAGTTTCTTGTTTTTTTTTTAGTTTCTTTTTGATTTATTCCTTGTGACTGAGTGCTTTGAACGTTCAACAGATAAATTGGAAGAACTCAGATGCGATCACAAATTTGAACAATTTGTGGACCAGGCAAAGAAAGCCTGGAATGACGTGGGATTTGATGCATTTGAAACTGATTTTAAAATAACGCGAGTAAGGAGAAGAAAGATTATGGATGGTGAAGTTTGTGGTGTTGAAAGACTAGCTACTGCTTCAGATAGATATCGCACTGCAATTTATTTTCAATCACTGGATAGTATGATTGGGGAGATGAGAGCCCGAACTGAAGGAATAAAAAAAATATCTTCAATCTTTGGATTTTTGAGTCCAAATCGACTGGCTAAATGCTCAGATGATGAACTAAAAACACATGTAGCAACATTGGTAGATAACTTTCCAAATGAATTCACACTGGAACTCAGAAATGAACTCTTTTCTTTCATTGGCCTCTACTTTTCACAGCCAAACGCAGCTTTAAAACAAAGTGGGGTTATGCCATATCTGAAATTTTTACTGAACAATGACTAGTGCGATGTCTTTCCCGAGTTTGAAATTCTGGTAAGGCTATTTCTCACTTTACCAATTGGCATAGCAAGTGCGAAACGCTCTTTCAGTGTTCTACGAAGAATTAAAAATTATCTTCGTTCAACGATGGGCCAGGAGAGGCTATCCAGTTTTGCCCTGCTGGCAATTGAAAACAAAATTACTAAATCAGTAAACTTGGACCACGCTATAACTCATTTTTCAACTGTTAAAGCTCGCAGAGGTCTGCGCATGTAAAAGCAATTTGTGTAAAAGACTAACATATATACAACTTTGTTACTTTATTATTTGTTTACAGTACAGCACATCTGTTTGTTTGTTTCAAATAAAGTGTACTTGTAATTTAATTGTCTTCTTAATGATTATTGGTAGCTAAATGGGAAATTAAAAAAAAAACTTTTTCAATACTCGCTCGAAAAGAAGGTACTTTAATTTTCACTCTGGGACCTCCTTACTGACCAATGCCGACTGGGCCCTATTCCTTAAATCCGCCACTGTACATACATACATACATACATACATACATACATACATACATACATACATACATACATAAATGGTGGCTGCCAACTCGTTTTCGAGTACGACCACTACTTTATATCCATGTAGGAGAACCCCTACCGATGCGCTGAACGAGTGTGACTTTTTAGTCTAGCCAGCGACTTGAAAACTCTGGTACAAACACTACACTTGTGACAATTATTGACACATAGTGCTGGGCCCATGGTACCATGTGACGACAAGTGCAGAGAGATCTCTAGATATAAAGCAATGCCTGTGCCGTGAAGCTTTTATAGTGAGCAAAGGCACTGCACAAAGCCAGTCCAACTCTCTTAACCAAGATGATATTTACCAAAAAGAAGAACAAGTCAACATCATTGGATACCATCAGGGTTGCAGATGTTATAACAGAGTTTTCCTTCTCCTTGACAAAGACTAAGGGGTCATCTCTCCCGGTGATTTTGGATGGCCATTGACTCTTAAGAGCTCCTTTGCCCTTTGACAGGTTTTGTTTTTAGTCCTGCAGGATGTCCAAAGTCACCCTCCTCACCAAGAAACCTTACATACATACATACATACATACATACATACATACATACATACATACACCAACGTTTGGAATACTCAATTGGACGATAGACGAAATCCGAGCAGTTGATGCTGGAACTCGAAAAATACTGAACAACACCGGAAACTTCCACATCAACACTGACATAGACCGCCTTTACTTGAAATGTAAGCAGGGGGGCAGAGGCCTAACATCAGTCCAAACAACATTTGAATATCGCATCATATCCCTCCGACAACATCTACGAACCTAGAAGCGTAGGAGCCCGCTTCTCGAGCAAGTCTATCTGCATGAAACAGATAAGATCATGAGAGTTGGGAAGGAACTACTTGAGAGATATTGCCTGTGTGATAATCAAAAACTCACACCCAGGGATGTCGCTCAGCAGTAACGCAGTGAATCCATGGATGAAAAACTGCATGCCTATCAGCAAAAAAATCATTTATGGATATGTTGCCAGGAAGCTCCAGAGTGAGAGTAATATAGATAAGGAAAATAGTCTATTTTGGACCAACAAACGCTATATTGGCTCCCACTTTGAAGGATACGCTTTTGCAATCCAGGAACAGGAGATTAGCACGAAATACCTGATTCACAAAAGAGATAGGGATGCAGGCAAAACACCAAGATGTGATAACAAGTGCAGACTCTGCAGAACTAACATCGAGTATATCACCCATATCATCAGCAGCTGTCCAAAGATGTCATCGCGGTACTATCTACCTATGAGGCATGATGTAGTGGCCAAAACACTGTACAATGCAGTTCGTAAAAAAGATAGCCCCGATTATAAACACATTAAAATCTACAACAATGTTGAAGACATCCATGTACATAATATGAAAGAGTACTGGTGGAATGTTCCAGTAAAAACCCCAATAAAATGCAGGCATAACAGACCAGATATTATGATATGGGACAGGGAGAAGAAAACATGCACAGTAGTGGAAATTAGCTGCGCAACAGATGCCAATATAATATCAAAGATTAGTGAAAAGGAGAATATCAATGCAGAACTGATGAGAAATCTGCAGATACTCCACCCTGATTACACCTTCAGATTTATGCCTGTGATTATTGGGGCACTGGGATATGTTAGTAACTGCCTCAATACAAATCTTGAGAAGCTAGGCTTCACAGGAACAGAATAACACAACTAGTTACGAACTACAAGTACAATCCATTAATGGAACAGTAAAAATATGTAAAACATTCCAAAGGTTTTGTATCTAATAACTGCATATACACATGTACAGATACAAAGCATATACACATGCTCACATACAACTCAAAACATACACATCCCCACACACAATAACATCCATATCTACATATGCATGCATACATCCATATCTACCTAGTTGATGTTGTGTAAATTCCAATGAGAGTCTTGTGTCTATGTTAGAAACCGACTCTCTCTCTATTGGTAAGATTTTGTGAAATTATCAAACCAGAACATGCATACATACATACATGGTGGCTGCCAACTCGTTTTCGAGTACGGCCACTACTTTATATCCATGTAGGAGAACGCCTACCGATGCGCTAAACAAGTGTGACTTTTTAGTCCAGCCAGCGACTTGAAAACTCTGGAAGAAACACTACACCTGTGACAATTATTGACACATAGTCATGGGCCCATGGCACCATGTGACGACAAGTGCAGAGAGATCTCCAGATATAAAGCAATGCCTGTGCCGTGAAGCTTTTATAGTGAGCAAAGGCACTTAACAAAGCCAGTCCCTCTCTCTTAATCAAGATGATATTTACCAAACAGAAGAACAAGTCAACATCATTGGATACCATCAAGGGTTGCAGGTGTTATATCAGAGTTTTCACTCTCCTAGAATTCTGCCTTGACAAAGGCTAAGGGGTCATCTCTCCCGGTGATTTTGGATGGCCATTTACTCTTAAGAGCTCCTTTGCCCTTTGACAAGTTTTGTTTTTAGTCCTGCAGGATGTCCAAAGTCACCCTCCTCACTAAGAAACCTTGGTGGGGTTGCCAGTTTAGTCGCCGACGACCCGACCATGAGACAGGTTGTACTGGGATACATGTTACCAGTAGCACCAACTGGTGACCTGACATACATACATACATACATACATACATACATACATACATACATACATACATACATACATACATACATACATACATACATACATACATACATACAGATCCCTCCGTTGGCTATATGAACAGAATGTAGCTATACTGGGACCAAATACATCCAGTACTAAATCACTTCACAGCCAACAAGCTAACAAGCAACGTTTGTTGAATGTAAAAGTAGCATGAAGATTATTTATTGTAACATGCTATCAAGAACACGTGTTACAGGCCGCCGTGTCACTAGACTTTCTAGCAGCCAGTTCTCTGCTTTTGAAATCCAAGAAATAGAAAATACCTGATTCACAAAAAAAGATTGTAATGCAGGCAAAACAGCTACACTTGACAACAAAAGCAGACTCTGCAGAATTAACAACGAAGATGTTACCCGTGTCATAAGCAGCTGTCCAAAGATGTCATCACGGTACTATCTGCCTATGAAGCATGAAGCTGTGGTCAAAACACTATACAATGCAATCCGTAGAAAAGATAGCCTCGACAATAAACATATTAAAGGTTCAGCATAATATGAAATAGCACTGGTGGTATGTTCCAGTCAAAACACCTATGACATTCAAACATAAAAAGACCAGATATAATGATATGGGACAGGAGAAAGAAGGCATGGAGAGTAGTAGAAGTCAGCTGCCCATAGGATGCCAATATAATACCAAAGATTAGTGAAAAACAGAACATATATGCAGAAGAAATGAGAAATATCCAGATGCTCTAGCCGGACTATATCTTCAGATTTATAACCGTGATTATTGGGATTCTGAGATGTTACTAACT
>OZ024741.1:54811364-54821364 GCA_964016885.1 Eledone cirrhosa
TAATAGCATTATGTTGATTTTGGTTTAGAATTACACTGTTTATTTTAGCGATGTTTTGGGCCATATTCATGGTTGTAGAATAAGACAGTGTGTGAGTGCTTCCAATCTATTGTAAAACTCATTCTTTGATGTATACATTGAAACTTGTTTAACTTTTAAATATATATATATATATTTATATATTTATATATATATATATATATATATATATATATATATATATATATATATATATATATATATATATATATATTTCGTTTCTGAATTTGTTTAGCAAGATTCTTTATCTGAAATCGTGTGTTGAAACCGATATTGTTATACTTTGGGAGGGTCATGTTGCCAATAAGAAACACACGCTTTCACTTCAATTGCTTTCACTTCAATTTATTATAAATTTATAATAAATTTATAAATTTATAAATTTATAAATTTATGGTTGGTTGGTTGGTTCCACAACCAGATAGTTGTTTATATATTGTCATAGTTCTTTCGTCACACACTCTGTGACCTCTTCAGTGACTGGGGATTCCTTTCTTTGTTTCTGTGCCTCTCCTTTGTTCTGTCCTACGCCATTTTGTTTTTGTGTGTGTGTTGTGTGCTCAGTCTGCGCATGCGCCACATCCGGGTGTCTGTGTGTGTTTATGTTCATTTATTTATTTGTTTATTTACATGTTACTGGTTGGTTGTTTGTTCTATGTGTGTGTGTGTTTTCATTTTGTCCTTAATTGTAAGTTGTGATGTTGCTGTTCCACTCATATTTCCTATTTAATTTTGGTTGTAATTCTTTTATGTTTATTGCCTCTGTAATTTGTCTAAACATTGCGTCTTTTCTGTGTGTAGATTCTATTTTTATTTCTAGGTTCTCTAATTTACCCTTGTGTTCTATTTTAGCATGTTGGTAGAGTACAGATGATTCTTTACTATCTTGAAGGTCTCGCCAGTGTTCATTTATCCGTTCCCCTACACTACGAGCTGTCTCACCTATGTACACTATATTTTTGTCTCTACATTGTCCTTCGGTACATCTTATGCTATACACTACATTTCTAGTTTTACAGTTAATATGGGGGCTTATTTTACAGGTTATACATTTCTTATCTATACATGAGGGTCTTTGAAAAGGGTATGTCTTGCTAATAAGTGTTTTTACGGAGGTACCTGGTCTTTCTACTATCTTAATATTGAGTTTATGTTTCTTTAGGGCCCTTCTAAATTTGTAAGCTAATTCACCTCTAGGGGTTGTATCGATGAACATTACACTCTGGTATTTATTGCTATCATACCATGAGTTTATTCTATTAGCCTTGTTCCTAGTTCTTTCTATTCTATTCCAAAATTTGCTCCTATACAAGGGGCAGGTCCCATTTATGTCATTATTTACCATTTTTTCCCATTTGGTTCTGGCTCCTCTATACACTCTGATTTTATCTCTCTGATTGTAGCCAGAGAACTTGCACACGGTGAATGAAGTGCTGCACGTGTCCCCCCATCCCCTCGGGGCCGCACATGCGGGACACGTATCCCATCACCCGTACCAAATCCGCAATCAGTATGTCGATCTTGGTATGGTCCGAAACGGCCGAGCCTCGGCGGATCAGATGCCCGGAAGCCACGGGTTTGGCACAATGGGAATGGAGGATTCGTCTTTTGTCATTAATGGTATCCAACCAGAGCTCTGTGTCCAGCACAGGCAATCAACGGCCGGGGTGTCCACCTGGGTAGTCTACAGTAACTCTAATGACCCGGTGGATGGAGCCAGCTACCTGCCGGACGTTTTCCATTGTGCCCCCCATCACCCGACTGTTCTCCAGTGGGGGTGCCCCAACTACGATGCCTATATCATCAACCAACCAACCAACCAGAAATTTATAAATATATAAATTTATTATAAATTTATTATAATAAATTGAAGTGAAGCAACTGGTGCGTGTGTTTCTTATTGACAACATGACCCAAAGTATAACAATATATATATATATATATATATATATATATATATATATATATATTTATATATATATAAATATATATATATTAAAATAACAGATTAAATAAAGAATCGCTGCTTTCACCCTTAACGGGATCTTCTGAAACTAACAAAGTCAATCTGTAAACGCAGAACTGGATATTTCAAAAAACGTTACAACCGGAGGAAGACAGGAAGACGATACTTTGGTTCGTGGTACCGTTCGCTGGCAAAGAATGGGAAAAAACGAATAATACGTCATTAATAGGAGCGGTGAAAAACAATTACGCGCAAAGACAGAACCACGTTTATGGTATAAAAGAGGTTGTAGACTAATGTTCTCTTAGGTGTTGCATAGAGACGTTCTTACATATAAATACACATATAAATACCTACATATAAATACACGAAAGTGTATTTATATGTAGGTATGCGTGTGCGCTTGTTATATACGTATTTATCTACTTATATACGTTTATATAATTATTTATTTATTTGTACACAAGCATACACACACACATATTTATATGTGCGTGATTTTGTATACCTATGGTAAGGTTTTGCGTATGCTTGTGTATGTACGTATCTGTTTGCGTGTATGTATTTATTTGTTTCTATTACTTCTGTATTGTATTTATTTACTTTATTTTTAACTCTGTAGCGGAGATTCATTTGGTCTCCTAGTTAGAATTTTAGTCTACGACTTCTGCTATACCATTTACTTGGTTTTGTCTTTGCGTGCTATTGTTCTCCACGCTCCACATATAACTTATTATCTTCGTTTTTTCGTTCATTGCCAGAGAACGTCTCTATGCACCACCTAAAAGAACATTAGTCTACGACCTCTTTTATACCATAAACGTGGTTCTGTCTTTGCGCGTAATTGTTTTTCACCGCTCCTATTAATGACGTATTATTCGATTTTTCCCGTTCTTTGCCAGCGAACGTTACCACGAACCAAAGTATCGTCTTCCTGTCTACCTCCGGTTGCAACGTTTTTTGAAATATCCAGTTCTGCGTTTACAGATTGACTTTGTTAGTTTCAGAAGATCCCGTTAAGGGTGAAAGCAGCGATTCTTTGCTTAAAATTTAATCTGTTATTTTAATAAATATTTGCTCTACGGTTCTTATATATTTGATATATATTTTCCTTATCGAGCCCTCTTTGGATTTTAGTCTTCAATTTTATTATTATTACTATATATATACGTCTTGGACGAGAATGCGAGCACTCCTCATTGTTTCGACCGCGGACGGCTAACATAACCCCATCGCCCCCCGCCCCCCACCGCCCCCAACCCCCAAACGCAATCCAAAACTTCAGAGTTGGTACCATAAATGTAGGCACCCTAAAGGGTCGCGCTAACGAGGTTGTAGAAATGCTTGAACGTAAGGAGGTCGATGTTTGTTGTATTCAAGAGACCAGGTGGAGGGGTGGGTCTGCTAGGTTCATTGAGGGTAAAAAACGATGTTATAAGCTTTTCTGGGTGGGAAACGACGATGGGCTGGGTGGAGTAGGAATCATGGTAGCAGAAAAGTGGGCAGATAAGATAATAGACGTAAATAGAGTGAACGACAGAATAATTAAAATACGACTTGTCCTCAATAGAACTACGGTGACAGTAATATCTGCGTACGCACCCCAATCCGGACTGCCCGGCACTATAAAAGACAGATTCTATGAGACACTGATGCTAACTACCTCCCAAATATCCGACAGTGACTATATAATTATCGCAGGCGATCTAAATGGTCACGTTGGACAACATTGTGACGGCTACGACGAAATCCATGGAGGCTATGGGTTTGGTACTAGAAATGAGGAAGGCTCCAGAATCCTGGAATTCTGTGATGCAAATAACCTAACTATCTGTAACACTAACTTCAAAAAACGTGACAATCACCTGATCACCTATAGATCCGGGGAACACACAAGCCAGGTAGATTATATCCTTACCAGAAGACGTGACAGAGTGTCTGTTGTAAACACTAAATCCCTCCCCCATGAAGAATGCACCTCCCAACATAGACTGATAATTAGCGACCTCATAGTCAGGACGAGACGTACTCGACAGCAGAAGAGGACTATCCTCAGGAGAAAAATATGGAAGCTAAAGGACCCCACAGCCAGGAATAAATTTCAAAGCATATTACTTGATGCTTTCGACAGTAAGGAAGAACATTTAGAGTCGGACAATATAGAGGGAGAGTGGGGATTTCTGAAAGCAAACCTGCTGTTGGCGACAGACGAAGTCTGTGGCTGGAGCAGGCCGGTAGGCAGGAGGAGAGTAACATGGTGGTGGAACAGTAAGGTGGAGGGGTCAATTAAGGCCAAAAAGCAGGCTTGGAAAGTATGGCGGGATGGGGGAAGTAGAGAAGACTATCAAGTGGCCAGGAGGGAAGCTAGGAGACAAGTGTACTTAGCAAGAAGGGAAGCTGAGGAAAGAAAGTTCAAGCATGTTCTACAACGCGATGACCAAAAACGTGAGGTGTTCAGGATTGCTAGGCAATGCGTCAAGGAAAACCGTGATATTGTCGGGGAGAAGTGTGTACTAAACGACGATGGCACACTTGCCATCACCGACGCTGATAAGAAGGTAGCTTGGAAGTGTCACTATGAAAGGCTACTAAATGAGGAGAATAAATGAGAGAAAGACAGTCTCCCCCATATCGACCCAATAGAGGGACCAGCAGTGTTAGTCGAGGGGAGTATAATAAGTAAGGCAATCAAGGATATGAAGACGGGTAAGGCGGCTGGGCCTTCGGAAATAGTTGCTGAGATGCTGAAGGCATCTGGCACGGTGGGACACACCATGGTCACCCGCATAGTTAACCAAGTCGTACAGAATGGGGTTGTTCCGAAGGACTGGCATAGCAGCATCATCGTTAACTGTTATAAGGGTAAAGGAGACGCCCTAGATAGGAGTAACTATAGAGGCATTAAATTAATCGACCAGGTCATGAAGGTCACGGAAAAAGTAATAGCGCAACTAATCAGAGAGAGAATTGACCTAGATGAAATGCAGTTCGGGTTTGTGTCAGGCAAAAGTACCACAGACGCTCTTTTCATAGTACGACAACTACAGGAGAAGTACCTAGCTAAAGGTAAACCCCTCTACTTAGCTTTTGTCGACTTGGAGAAAGCCTTCGACAGAGTCCCCCGCTCCATTATCTGGTGGGCTCTTAGAAAACTAGGCGTTGACGAATGGCTTGTGAGGGCTATACAAGCCATGTATAAAGAAACAGTCAGCAAGGTTAGAATTAACAACGAATATAGTGAAGAGTTTAGCGTAAAAGTTGGCGTCCATCAGGGCTCTGTTCTCAGCCCCCTACTATTTATTATTGCCCTTCAGGCTATAACAGAGGAGTTCAAGACAGGCTGCCCATGGGAACTCCTATACGCAGACGACCTGACACTCATAGCGGAATCAATGGCCGAGCTAGAGAAGAAATTCCAAACATGGAAGCACGGCCTAGAGTCGAAAGGACTTAAAATTAACCTGGCTAAGACCAAAGTACTAGTTTGTAGGAAAGAAAATAAGGTGGCGGTCCCTTCCGGGAAATGGCCATGCTCAGTGTGTAGGAAAGGCGTAGGTAGAAACTCCATTTTATGTCCTAAATGCAAAGTATGGGTGCATAAAAGATGTAGTGGGATCACAGGTAAGCTAACTAAGAACATAGATTTTACATGTGGCCGGTGTTCTGGTGCAATAAGTAGCAGCAAGTGCTCACAAAATACTAGCTCTTTCAATTGCGCAGAGGGTTCTATAGAAATAGTGGACAGCTTCCGTTACCTGGGCGATAAAATCAGCAGTGGGGGAGGGTGCTCTGAAAGTACTGTAGCTAGAGTCAGAACTGGTTGGAAAAAGTTCAGAGAGCTTATACCACTATTAGCTGCTAAAGGGTTCTCCCTAAAAATGAAAGGCAGGTTGTACGATGCCTGCATACGAACAGCAATGCTGCATGGCAGTGAGACCTGGGCATTGTGTGCAGAGGATATACGCAGACTAGAGAGGAACGAAGCTTGCATGCTCCGCTGGATGTGTAACAGTAATATACGTGAACGGCAAAGCATAAACGAACTAAGGAAAAAATTAGAGATAAGAGGGATCAGATGTTGTTTACTCGAGAGAAGGCTACGTTGGTATGGATACGTGATGCGCATGAAAGTCGATAGCTGTATAACAAAGTGCAGGGCAATAAAGATAGACGGTAGTCACGGAATAGGCAGACCTAGAAAAACCTGGGACGAGCTGATAAACTCCGACATCACACACTTACACCTCTCCAAGACAATGTCACTGGACCGAGACCTTTGGCGGTACTCAGTAACAGAGAAGACCCGCCTTACCTAAATATATAGTAAAACCTACTCCAGCCAGTAGGCATCTCTAACAAAATACACCCCGTCCCACCACCACCACCACCACCCCATCCACACCACCCCGTTCTATGTAAAGTTATGTTGGTGCCGCGCCATCGAGGCCGAAACAAATGAGATCGTGTAGGTGTCACGACAAAAAAACACACAGTCCACGCTGTAATGTGGCCGTGTAGGCAACACGGTAAAAACCTCCCAGACCCACACTGTAAATGTGGTTGGTGTTAGGAAGGGCATCAAACTGTAGAAAACCTGCCAGACAGTCCTATGCGAGCAAGACAATCACTCTTGCCTCAAGTGGGACTACCCCCGTCCAAACCCATGCAAGCGTGGAACACGGACGTTAAACGTTGATGATGATTGATGATGATATATATATATATATATATATATATATATATATATATATATATATATATATATATGTATATATATATATATATATATATATATATATATATATATATATATATATATATATGTATATATATATATATATATATAGTAATAATAATAAATTTGAAGACTAAAATCCAAAGAGGGCTCGATAAGAAGAAATATATATCAAATCGACACAGTCTCAACCTCCCGCATCAAATCCTCTGCGTCCTTCACTGTATTTGTCACCAAAACTATGTCGTCGGCAAATTCAGCATCCGATACCTTTTTCGCCCCAACTCTCCTGCTCTGAGCCGGTGCTACAGTAAAGCCAGTGTCCTGGTGTTTCTCCAGTGCAAGGCGCATACAAAGGGGCTGAGAATGAATGAGACTAAAACAAAATATCTGGTAGAGAATGTTGAGAAGCCAGAGGGGATCACTAATGTAGGCGGGAAGCCGCTGGAATTGGTTGAGGACTTCCTGTATTTGGGAGCAAAGATTGGGAATACGGAGGATGATGTGGTTGAGAGGAAGAGCAAGGCCTGGGCGGCGTGTCACAGCTTGAGATCGGTGTGGAAGTCGGACCTTCGTAGAGACCTGAAAATCCGCCTCTTCATTGCTGTAGTGGAGTCTGTGCTGCTGTATGGGTCTGAGACTTGGACACTGACCAAGAGACTCACTCAGATGGTGGATGGGTGCTACACGAGAATGCTGAGGATGGCTCTGAACATTAATCAGTATACACTGAGGATGAAAAACTCAGAGCTGTATGGGAGCATCCCAAAAGTCAGCTCAAAAGTGACACAGAGGAGACTGAGGTTGGCTGGACATGCTCACCGACATCCAGAGTTGACATTGCACTCAGTGCTCCTTTGGGAGCCCCTACATGGACACACTAGAAGAGGAAGACCAAGGTTAACATATGTTGATGCCCTCAGGACAGACACTGGTCTGTTGGAGATGCAGGATATGGCAGCGATAATGAGGGACAGAGACCGCTGGAGAGAACTCGTCCATGGATCTCGGGAATTTTACCCGCCTTAGATAGATAGATATATCAAATATATAAGGACCGTTGAGCGTAGAGCATATGACGTATTATCTTCGTTTTTTTCGTTCATTGCCAGAGAACGTCTTTATGAACCACCTAAGAGAACATTAGTCTACGACCTCTTTTATACCATAAACGTCGTTCTGTCTTTGCGCGTAATTGTTTTTCACCGCTCCTATTAATGACGTATTATATTCGTTTTTTCCCGTTCTTTGCCAGCGAACGTTACCACGAACCAAAGTATCGTCTTCCTGTCTTCCTCCGGTTGTAACGTTTTTTGAAATATCCAGTTCTGCGTTTACAGATTGACTTTGTTAGTTTCAGAAGATCCCGTTAAGGGTGAAAGCAGCGATTCTTTGCTTAAACTTTAATCTGTTATTTTAATAATATATATATATGTATGTATGTATGTATGTATATATATATATATATATATATATATATATATATATATATGTGTGTGTATATATATATACATATACATATATATATATATATGTAGGAGGTGAGTTTTATTGTAGTACAATAGCTATCTCTATCACAATAGCTATCTCTATCACCCATCTCTCCCTCTCATCTCCTCCCCTTTTTCATCCTTTCCACCCCCCCCCCCTCTCTAAATAAAATATTTTTCCCAATATCACACATCAATCTAAAACCACTTTTCATATGTTGATTTAAAACTGCACTATCCACAAGTGTTTTTTAGCCTTCATATCATGTTCTCCTGTTTTATCTGATGAAAACACAAATATTATTGCATTTTTGAAATGCGCATAATAAAATACATGGAACTCCTTTAACCATCTTTTGATCTTATATTATATATATATATATATATATATATATATATATATATATATATATATATATATATATATATATATTTAAAAGTTAAACAAGGTTCAATGAATACATCAAAGAATGAGTTTTACAATATATATATATGTGTGTGTGTGTGTATATATGTATATATGTGTGTGTATGTGTGTGTATGTGTGTATGTGTATATATATATATATATTATCAAATGATTCTATGGACATACTTTATAGTATATATATAGGTATATATATATATATATAAGTAAGATGTATGGTAGGACGTATGTGAATCGCGATGATCACGTCTGACTTACCAAATATGTGACGGTAGCTAGTTAAGCTCTATGCGTATACGCAGAGCAGAAATATTAGTGAAAAAGAACAAAGGAACTATTATGACATTATAGCAAGTTTATTGCCGACAGCCGTTTCGTCCTACCCCATGGTGCGACTTATCAAGGCATATAACATGTGATTGCAAGATCATTGTTTACATCAACGTATCACTCAAGGCTAGCAGTTTGAAATTGTTGTATACATCAGCAACTCCGCTTTAAGGGGGGCTCTTTTATATTAGTTGTCGGGGTCAGGGATTGAAGTTTAAAAATTAGACAAAAATATATAATTCACGCATCAACATTAAACCAAGAGACTTGGGGTCCCGTAGAAGCACCTCAGAAAATCCCTCAATGAGTGCATAAAGCTTACAGGCTCCAATACACCTATTAGTCTAGAAGAAAATTAAGAGGCTAATAAAATAAGAAAATAAAAATATAAAGTTTCCCTAAAAAATATATAGAGTTCCTATGAAATTTCTTCTAGAGAAAAAATTTTTTTCCCAAAGAAAAAAACCTTCTTCCCCCGAGATCACGTTTACAAAATTCAGAAAACTGAATTGAAAACTAGGTTGAAAGAAACTAATCAATTAGAGGTTAATTCAGAGAGCCTTCCATACATCTCTCAGAAAAGGCCCCTTTACTATTTCCAATAGGAACTTCTTCCGAGAGACCCTTCGAAGAATTAAAATTTTAGAGAGCCTTTGAGGATAAATATAAAAATGAATTGAGGAAAATTATACATTAAAAGTTAAAAATTAAAAATTACGGTATTTGGGATATCCGAGGTATTTTCAAAGGGCTGCTTCAACAGATACAACCTAGGCATAATAGGTACAATAATCTAAGCAATTTAAGCAATTCAATTAGGGAGCAATTCAAGGAGTTTATCAAGTTGGGCAAGATTAAAGAAAGTGGTAACTAAGAAAATACATAAGCAAAAAGACAATAATCATAAAATGTATCCTTAAGAAGGTACAAGGTAGCTTCCGTGATCTAACCCTGTATTATCACAAAAAAACATTCTAAAATTATTGATACAGGATTAGAAATTATTACAAAATC
>OZ024741.1:54826364-54863864 GCA_964016885.1 Eledone cirrhosa
AAAATCGGCTAGACGTAACGCCTCAAAAAAGCCCTAAAATGCTAAAAAAAATGAAGTTTTTCACCTACTGCGGGCCCTAGGCCATAAAAAACTTGGATTTTCTTTGCTGGTGGTATGAAGAAGCGACTTCCTAATACATAGTTACGATTTCAAGGAAATCGGTCTGACGTAATGCCTCAAAAAAAACCCTAAAAAATTGAAAAAATGCAGTTTTTCAACTAATGCAGGCCTTAGGGGATCAAAAAGTTGAATGTTTTTATGTGCATAACACTCACTGAAACATAAGGAATACACACGTAAAGATGTAAAGTTTGAAAAAAAATCGGTTGGGTACTTCTCGAATTTTAGGGATTCAAACACATACACACACACAGACACACACACACACATCCTCAGTTTTATATAGAGAGATATAGATATATATATATGTATGTGTGTGTGTACATACATATATGCATGCATACATACACATACATACATACATACATACATACATACATACATACATACATACATACATACATACATACATACATACATACATGGTGGCTGCCAACTCGTTTTCGAGTACGGCCGCTACTTTATATCCATGTAGGAGAACCCCTACCGATGCGCTGAACGAGTGTGACTTTTTAGTCCAGCCAGTGACTTGAAAACTCTGGTACCAACACTACACTTGTGACAATTATTGACACATAGTGCTGGACCCATGGTACCATGTGACGACAAGTGCAGAGAGATCTCCAGATATAAAGCAATGCCTGTGCCGTGAAGCTTTTATAGTGAGCAAAGGCACTGCACAAAGCCAGTCCCAAGATGATATTTACCAAAAAGAAGAACATACATACATACATACATACATACATACATACATACATACATACATACATATAATAACAGTCAACGCGATCAGTCGCATATTTTGGCGTGGGAGACTATTTATTAAATTTAAGATGAATACTATCTCCGACAGTAATGCCACAACTACAGCCAGGTTGAATAACTGGTTATTCTTCTAACTATCCCTTCTGAAGACACCTTTTATTCGAATTAGTAGAGATATCCGACTAAATACATAATTCATTTTACAAGGATTTGCTACAAACAGCATGGCTGAACACAACATCAACAACAAAATTAAGGAAGTATCGAAGACAAATAACAAAGAAGGTAATCAAACTTTATTCAGTTGTAGCTACAGAAGAAACCGAAATTATAAATCGCATTTCTCTTGGAGTTGCGAACTTAATAATGATTTATTTAATTGTTATAAAATGGCAAAAAAACAATCCCTCCATTGGCTATATGAATAGAATGAAGCTACACTGGGACGAAATGCACCTAGAGCTAAATTATTTCACAGCGAAACAATTACGCCAACCAGCGACGTTTGTTGAACGTAAAAATAAGATAAATATTATTAATTGTAAGTCCCCCACAACAAACATGGAATCAACACGTGCTACAGGTCGCCATGCTACTAGACTTCCTAGCAGCAAGGTCGAACAGCGCCTTAAAACAACTATGCCTGTAAGAAACTTGACACCACCTGTACCATCTAAGTCTACCTCGAATGCTGGGGAAAACACTATCTATAATAATAATAATCGAAGAAATAATAATAATAATCGAATAAATGTGACACCACGTATACGATCCGAGTGTACCTCGACTGTTGTGGAAAATACTATCGATAATGATAATCAAAAGTATAAACAATTGAAAATTTCCCTCAACGAAATCTTCCAGAGAGAAATTAACTCATGTATAAATATCTCTCTTGCTGAAAGTGTTAAAATGACAATGGTGAATAAAAAACCAAATGATGAAATACTACGTGTTATTGACGAAATAGGGGATGAATATTTACGACGAATAAAAACCCCAACATTTTGGCAAATCAACGCCTGTTTATATGCCTTAGCAATGACAGTGAAGCATTATCTTGGTGATAGCAGAGATATTAACAAGAACAAAACACCACCAAAAATACCATCATATATAACTAAAATAGAAAAAAAGAGTGCTGACCTACGAAAAAACATAGGACATGTGACAATGCTCCTTACATGCAAACAAACACAAAAAAACTCACTCCTCACCAACAAAGAGTGAAAAATAAAATAGAGACGATGTTTGGTAACAGTAGAACCAGAACTCTCCAATATAAGCTGATCACCTCAAACAAGAATTGAGAGCTGTTAGCGAAAAACGCCGATACCTGAAGAAGGTAGATGAGAGAAAAATGCTTAATAAAAGATTCAGACGAAACCAAACATCAGTCTATAGAGATATGAAGGGCAAAATAATAAGTGTCACTGAGGCCCCATCCCAGAAAGACATAGATTCCTTTTGGAGAAAAATATGGGGTGAAAAGAAGAATTTCAACCAAGATGCAGTGTGGCTAAGAGAAATCCGAAAGAACTATTGCTCCTACACTACAACAAAATCATACGAAATAAGTGAGGGTACCCTTGAGACTGTGATAGGAAAACTCCAAGATAAGAAAACACCAGGAAGAGACATGATTGTCGGCTACTGGTACAAAAAACTAATATTCTATCAGAGGTATCTTACTGACCTCTACCAACAAGTTCTTAAGGGAGATACACTTATACCAGAATGGTTGACATTAGCACAAACGTTACTGGTCCCCCAAAACAAAGACACCCACTTGGCAAAAAACTACCGACCCAGTGCATGCCAAAACCTGATGTATAAGATGTATACAGCCTGCCTGAACCTATTCCTCCAAGATCACTGTGAAAATAATAACATCATCACAAATGAACAAGCAGCTGGAAAGAAAGGGGTTTGGGGATGTGCTGAACAACTCCTAATCAACAAAACGGCGATGTCGGAGGTGCGACAACTTAGGAGGAATATGACTACAGTCTGGCTGGACTACAGGAAAGCTTTCGATTCTGTTCCCCACTCTTGGATGATAGAGGCCCTCCAACTTGTTAAAGTTCCAGACATTATTGTCAGAGCCATAGAGAGGCTGTCTTCTTCTTGGGCTACTATCTTAAGGTTAAAGACAGAGAGGGAGGACTCTATTTTCACTGCTAAAATAAAATATTGCAGCGGTATATTTCAGAGGGACAGTCTCTCTGTGATATTGTTCATCTTGACATTAAACCCCGTGTCCTTTCTGCTCAAGAAATGTGAAGGATACATCATTGGCTCACAGGAGGACAGAAATACGAACCTAACGCATAATTTCTTTGTGGACGATCTGAAACTCTGCCAAGAACATGGATGGGATTAAGAAAAATTTCGACCTGGTTACAACGTTCTCAAAGGATATAGGAATGTAGTTTGGCCAATATAAATGCTCATACATGACTCTAAAGCGGGGAAAAACAACAACCCATCTAGCAACATTGTCATCAATGGTCTAACTGTTTCACCGATATCTGATGAGAACTGCTACAGATACCTGGGGATAGATGAGAACATATCCTATAATGGTATCTGTAATAAAGAACGCGTAACCAGGGAATACTACACCCGATTATGAAAGATATGGTCATCGGAACTCTCTGCGCAAAACAAAACAGTGGCTCACAGTGTGTTTGCTGTGCCTGTCCTAACACCAACGTTTGGAATACTCAATTGGACGATAGACGAAATCCGAGCAGTTGATGTTGGAACTCGAAAAATACTGAACAACACCGGAAACTTCCACATCAACAGTGATATAGACCGCCTTTACTTGAAACGTAAGCAGGGAGGCAGAGGCCTAACATCAGTCCAGACAACATTTGAATGTCGCATCATATCTCTCCGACAACATCTACGAACCTCGAAGCGTAGGAGCCCGCTTCTCGAGCAAGTCTCGAGCATGAAACAGATAAGATCATGAGAGTTGGGAAGGAACTCCTTGAGAGATATTCCCTGTGTGATAATAAAAAACCCACACCCAGGGATGTCGCTCAGCTGTATCGCAGTGAATCCATGGATGAAAAACTGCATGCCTATCAGCAAAAAAATCATTTATGGATATGTTGCCAGGAAGCTCCAGAGTGAGAGTAATATAGATAAGGAAAATAGTCTATTTTGGACCAACAAACGCCATATTGGCTCCCACTTTGAAGGATACGCTTTTGCAATCCAGGAACAGGAGATTAGCACGAAATACCTGATTCACAAAAGAGATAGGGATGCAGGCAAAACACCTAGATGTGATAACAAGTGCAGACTCTGTAGAACTAACATCGAGGATATCACCCATATCATCAGCAGCTGTCCAAAGATGTCATCGCGGTACTATCTACTTATGAGGCATGATGTAGTGGCCAAAACACTGTACAATGCAGTTCGTAAAAAAGATAGCCCCGATAATAAACACATTAAAAGCTACAACAATGTTGAAGACATCCATGTACATAATATGAAAGAGTACTGGTGGAATGTTCCAGTAAAAACCCCAATAAAATGCAGATATAACAGACCAGATATTATGATATGGGACAGGGAGAAGAAAACATGCACAGTAGTGGAAATTAGCTGCGCAACAGATGCCAATATAATATCAAAGATTAGTGAAAAAGAGAATATCTATGCAGAACTGATGAGAAATCTGCAGATACTCCACCCTGATTACACCTTCAGATTTATGCCTGTGATTATTGGGGCACTGGGATATGTTAGTAACTGCCTCAATACAAATCTTGAGAAGCTAGGCTTTACAGTTAGCCAAAGTCCCACAACCACTGATAGCTGCTGTTTAACGTCTGACCAAGAACTGGTACACCAATTTGATCCTTAGATGGGAGAAGGAGCAAGTTAAGACTGATAAGATACATTACCAGAAGGGCATCTTTCAGGGTGATAGCTTGTCAGTACTACTCATCGTTCACTAAATCCACTATCTTACCTACTCAGGAAACAAGGTGGACAAAGAAGTGGGTCCAGAAGTGTCTCCCATCTTTTCTTTGTTGATGACCTGAAGTTGTATTGGCCAAATATCAATGACATCAAAAACAATTGGACCTCATTACACAATTTTCAACAGACATCAAAATGAAATTTAGTGAGTCCAAGTGTGCATATTTGGCAGTAAAACGTGGAAGAGCTGTGCCCTCCTCTGGAAATCTAGAGATGAACGGCCTGACAATACAAACTCTACAGTCAGGTGACAACTACAGATATCTTTGACAGGATGAGAATGTCAGATATGATGGACCCATAAATAAGAAGAGAACCAGAACTGAATACCTCAGAAGAGTAAAGAAAATATGGTCATCAGAACTGTCAGCGTACAACAAGTACATTGCCCACAATACTTATGCGGTGTCAATTCTAACGCCAACATTTGGCCTGCTGAACTGGTCATTGCAAGAACTGAGATGAATGTTAGAACTCGCAAACTTCTCAGTGTTACTGGGAACTTTAACATCAATGGTAATGTGGATAGGCTATACTTCTCACGCAAGGAAGTTGGCCGTGGTCTAAAATCCATATTAACATCATATGAGACCCGGATAGTAACACTGGAGCAACATCTTCAATAGACAAAAAAAGTTGGCAACAATCTTGCCTAAGTTTATGATCATGAAGAAAAAAATATCATTAGGAGAGCTACTGATCTGGAGGAGAGATATGGAATAAAGCCTGATATAAATCTCTCACCCAGAGAAATTGGAAGATCCTATTTAATGTTCAAACAAGATGAAAATATTGACCAATTTACAGAAAAAGTTGTGCATGGAAAATTGAGACGTAAAACACAGACCATAGAGGGGATAAACCACTCAAAAAGCCTGGCATGGAGTTCCGACAAGTTTATGACATCACACCTTGAGGGATATCTCTATGCAATACAGGAACAAGAACTCCCTACCAAATATATGCTGCAAAAAAGAGGAGGGCCATCAGCTGACAATAAATGTAGGCTATGTAAAACAAAGATCGAAGTTGTAAGCCACATTGTTGCCAGCTGCGAAAGAATGTCATGTCGCTACTACCTCCCCATGAGACACGATGGGATAGCTAGAACCATCTGGAACGCACTTCGGAAAACAAAATTAAATACGAACGAGGAAGAATATATTGAGACAGATGGCACTAAGGAATACTGCCACCAAATTAAAGCACGGCCGGCCTAATATTGTTGTTTGGGACCACACATTTAAAATGTGTTCTGCTGTGGAGATCAGCTGCCCACTTGATATCAACGTTGTCAGAAAAATACAGAAGGAGGACATCTACGGACCATTGATGAGGAGTTTACAAATCCAGTATCCAAGATACAACTTTAGCTTCATACCCATCATTATTGGAGCTACGGGTTGACTTTGCCTTTCATCCTTACGGGGTCGATAAAATAAAGTACCAGTAATGCACTGGGTAATTGCTGGCCTTGTGCCTAAAGTAGAAACAATTATTGGAGCTACGAGTTATATACCAACCCGCTTGGACCAATGTATAACTGGACTTGGATTTGCGGACAAAGAGCGCAGCTCCCTAATTCATAGTCTACAAATGGCTACGATATCTGGCACCTTCAAAATTTGCAAAACATTCTTGCGATTCAAGGGATGGCAATTTCTTTTCTTTTACAACCTTGCCACCAGGAAGGTGGCCGGTCAAAAATATACTCGAAATTAAGAGAAAGAGATAACATACATACAACAGAAAACTTTCTATCTATCAAAAATACATAAATATATAATCATTTGCAGACAGTGGCATACAATAAGGAAACATTGGAAAATAAGCAATAATATATAGGACAAAATGTACTCAACAGAGTAGGATAAAGAACTATATTCTTCTTCTCTTAAATGTGAGAAAAACTACATAGGGAACTCGAGGTATTCCATACACAACTCTCGATTACACTAACACACTAACGGCAATGCATTTTAACAGTTCTTGTCGCCAGCCTCCAGCAGTACGTTTACATTATTATACGTATACAGTACGTTTACATTATTATTATTATACGTATACAGTACGGAGTCACATTATTACTCATCTTTTACAAAATTCTCACTGAAAAACAACATCCATCTTCCGGTGACTTATATTCTCAGTTTGGTATCTATTCTGATCAGACAACGCTTTATTCTTGTCTTAATTTTAAGCCAGATGTATTGTGAGATCCAGGCGTTTCCGGAACAACACAGCAACTACGCCTCCAGATCCCAGAATGATTGGAGATACATACACTTCGAAGCCGCAGAAAATGGGTTTGATGTTTGGTGCATCGAAAACTCTGGTCTTGCCGAAGGACACGACATTAATGCCTCTCCAGGTGCGGAAGCGCAGGCCCACTGACCTTTCCTGGTTAATTTTTGCTCCCATTATCGCTTCGTATTCTTCGAGAGTGGTGCCGAGCAACTCAATATGTTTACTGCTCCACATTGCTACGGTGACGTCGTCGGCATATGCTGACACGAATCTTCCACATTCTAATATCTATAATAATAGAAATTATTATTATTATTATTGTTATAGATATTATAGATAGGGTGGTGAATTGGCAGTATCGGTAGAGGGTCGGACGCCATGTTTGCAGTATAGAGTTACGTCCCTTTACGGTATGAGTTCAAATCCCGTCGAGGTTAACTTTGCCTTTCATCCTTACGGGGTCGATAAAATAAAGTACCAGTGGTGCACTGGCTAATTGTTGGCCTTGTGCCAAAAGTAGAAACAATTATTATTATCATTATTATCATTTATACACAGGAGGTTACAACGACAAAGTCCTAATTATTTTGTCGCATGAATAAATATGCTATTAACATGTTATAAATATTTTATTTAATAAGTAACAAAGATTATACTTTCAGATGCAGAACTGTTTGATAATAAATGCATGGTGGGTTCTATAATTATATATGATAACGTAGATTGGCACAGAGCCTTACTAATGTATTTCATCTATTCATGCACACTGGTTCGTATTTACTCTGTATTCAAGCACATTAACCAGTAATGACGGTATATATGTATATAGTTAAAGAGTTCGATAGATAGATAAAAACAGATAGATAGGTAGACAGGTAGATAAATAAATAGATAGATAGATAGATAGATAGATAGATATATAGATAGATAGATAGATAGATATGTTTCTTTATTAGCCACAGGTAGATAGATAGATAGATAGATAGATAGATGGGTTGAGTGATTCATTGGTTGATTGATAAACACACACATACACACACCGGCATATATGGATGTATATGTGTGTGTGTGTGGGTGTGTGTGTTTGCATCCAACACTACACCATAAAAAACACTATATCTATAAACAATTGATTTTAGGCACGCAATCGTTGTGAACAAAACAAAAAGCAGGATAAGCAAGGCTGTTTTTGATTCTATATTTGGACTTCATCAGTGACCGTATACACTATAACTGTTTACAAAGAAACTGCTTATATATTCCTCTGTAAATAAATCAGGCCATCCTTTCCTACAACCATACATATGTACACAACAACTTTAATATATGGCTCTCGATGTGAAGTACATATAATCTTAATCAAAGTTATATTCAACAATCTGTTTTTTTCCATGAACAGCTTGAAAATTGTAATGAAATATTTCGCAGTTTCGGAAAGCTTAAACGCAAGTATCGAGTAAGAAATCAGTTTTAATTGGTGGTTTTGTTATTATATAATACACACACATACACACTCTCTCTCTCTCTCTCACACACACACACACACACACACACACACACATACACACACACACACACACACACACAC
The DNA here is from genome assembly GCA_964016885.1 of Eledone cirrhosa. Lineage (NCBI taxonomy): Eukaryota > Metazoa > Mollusca > Cephalopoda > Octopoda > Eledonidae > Eledone > Eledone cirrhosa. Next base: position 54,835,090 of record OZ024741.1, read on the forward strand.
ACACACACACATATATATATATAGGGCTATAACACCCCACTTGCCGATTTTGCAATGGGTAACCCCTGCTTGCCAAGGGAGACGTAAGATCTTCTTTTTATTCTTTTATCGCTTCCTTTATTTCCTTCTTCCCCCCATCCCTCCTTAGTCCTTCTACCCCAGTTCTTCTTCTTTGTCGGCGTCTTTTCTCGCCCACCCGAGGCTGCCCTTTGGTCCCTTGTAGCCTCAGTACTCCCACCCCCTCCCCTAGTCTATGATAGATTTGGCGGACTCCGCTTTTTATAGCAGTTGTGTTAGACCTCGGATACTTGCCCCCTTTTTCCGACCGCTCCCACTATTTTCCGTGCCTTCTATATTTCTTAGTGGCACTTATGCCTTATTTTCTCGTTTCAGTATTTCTTTCTTTTCTTTTCTTTTGGGCGGGGTGGATTCTGAATTTATTTTTCCGTTACTTCGTACGAACTTTCATGTAGCTTGTATAAGATCTTTTAGAGTTAGCATTAGTATATATATTTTTCGGGACTCAGAATTATTATCTCGTACTAGTTTACTTTGCTGCACTGGGTGGTTGCTGGCATTGTGCCCGGGATAGAAACCTTTATTATTTATTTCGTGGTAGTTTCTTTAGCTTTTTGGCCCCATTTGTTGACCCGTCACCGTATGATTTACATACTTATACCTCTTAAAAGGGTCCTTGCCTATTCCGTCCCACCTAGTTTATTTACTTATTTCGTTATTTCTTTATTTATTTCTTTATTTCTTTCTTTCTTTATTTATTTATTTATTTATTTATCTAGCCTAACAATAGCTAGAGACTTAGGTCGTAGAACTTGCTTTACTTTTTTTCTTTACACTTATTCGCCTTTCATCACTCTCAGTATTTTTTCTTTCATATATATATTTTTACACCTCATTGTTCTACCTACCGTTCCGACTTCCTCCCCCTTCCCCTCCCCAGTATCTTCTTTGACCTCATGCCCAGCTGTAGCTGGCACTACCAACGCATGATTGGGTCTACTCCACCCCTCCCCTTTTTCTCCTACTGGCAGGTTTAGCCACCATCTCCCCTACTAGTTTGCAATCACAGAATTACTACTGACTTTTGACAATCACTTTGACCATATACGGAATTACCCCTTGAGAAGTTCGGCTATTTAAATACCAGCATAAATTTTCATTTAGTCCAGAATTAGCCGTCGAAACGGCTTGAGCTCAGCTGTCGGGGTCTTACTGGTTCCTATATATATATATATATACAAGTTAATATAAATTAATATATATGATAAACACTAATACAATCATATTAGTGTTTGTATTGTAAATGACCAAGTTAGCTAGATTGAAAAATACTAATTATATAAATACAGTTTGCCTGTCTCGATTTAAAACAATAAATCAATAAAAACAAACCCATATTGGCAATAGCCGTGGTACTTGGACAAATTTAAATTTCAAAATCCAAACCTGTTCCGTAGATAAGTTTAAACTTCAAAATCCACATAAGTTTCGATAGTTGAAAAAGTGAAAAAATACCATTTTCAGTTCTCATCAGCAAGTACCCAGAAAATTGGTATGTTTCACCTCAAAATATTTAAGAAGACTGATCAACGCACATGGTTTCTCAGTGTCTAGCCACCGTATTATCGTGCTGCTAGAAATAACAGCCGTTTTTATGGGGTTAAAATTAGCTCGACAGAAGGAGCCGTAATACTATAAATATAGAGTTATAAACTCAAACAGTCTTTTACAGTTAAATAGCTCAAAGAAAGAAATATTTCTGAGCCGTGAAATACAAGTTAATATAAATTAATATATATGATAAACACTAATACAATCATATTAGTGTTTGTATTGTAAATGACCAAGTTAGCTAGATTGAAAAATACTAATTATATAAATACAGTTTGCCTGTCTCGATTTAAAACAATAAATCAATAAAAACAAACCCATATTGGCAATAGCCGTGGTACTTGGACAAATTTAAATTTCAAAATCCAAACCTGTTCCGTAGATAAGTTTAAACTTCAAAATCCATATAAGTTTCGATAGTTGAAAAAGTGAAAAAATACCATTTTCAGTTCTCATCAGCAAGTACCCAGAAAATTGGTATGTTTCACCTCAAAATATTTAAGACTGATCAACGCACATGGTTTCTCAGTGTCTAGCTACCGCATACTCGTGCTGCTAGAAATAACAGCCGTTTTTATGGGGTTAAAATTAGCTCGACAGAAGGAGCCGTAATACTATAAATATAGAGTTATAAACTCAAACAGTCTTTTATTGATTTATTGTTTTAAATCGAGACAGGCAAACTGTATTTATATAATTAGTATTTTTCAATCTAGCTAACTTGGTTATTTACAATACAAACACTAATATGATTGTATTAGTGTTTATCACATATATTAATTTATATTAACTTGTATTTCATGGCTCAGAAATATTTCTTTCTTTGAGCTATTTAATTGTAAAAGACTGTTTGAGTTTATAACTCTATATTTATAGTATATATATATATATATATATATATTTACATACATATATGTATATATTCAAATGAGAAAATTGGTTGATTCAAAATTCTGCCGACATTCTCAAGCACTCCATCGTTTTTGTTGATCTGAAGTTTTATCATAATAATTATCAAGAAAGACGGTTTCATTTGTCCATTCCTATATATTTTGTTATACGTATTTTGAAGACGTATGGTAGTTGTATAACAGCTGCCCTACGTGCTCTCTTCAGACAAAAATCCAAACGAGATGTAAATAGCCATTGATATATTACCGGTCATATGTGTTATTCACTTTGTCGACCAGTAAGCATATGTCCGGAAATTTTCAGCAGCAGTTCTTATATGAGTAGGAGATAGATATTCCAATTGGCGTTTCTGCTTGTGAACTGGATAGGGTATCAACTTACCAGATTGGTCGTTTAATTCTTAGTGAGGCATGTATGAACAGTTAGTCTATCTTTCATTGTTTTAATTTATACTAGATTGTATTCACTTAGATACTAATTCTAATTTTAGATATTTGTACTTTGAGGCTGAAGTTATAATCTATGTATATATTAATAATCCACCCCACTCCTTCGGACTACAAAATAACATAGCTAGGCTTTTTTAGCGCATTGGATAGGTGGTTTCCTAGATCACATGAATACACTCAAATCTTTAACCGACACGCAATTAAACTTTCTTACTCGACAACCCAGAATATAGCGAAAATTAGCAATTGAAATCTGGGAATTAAACATAGGGCGATAACTCACAATAGCAAACATAGAAACACTGATAGATTAAACAGCAACTCGAATAACAGGGATAAGACCATTAATATAAATGATATAAACTAACGGACACACAGGCACAGGGAGGGAACGTAAATAATTGCAATTGCAGAAATTGTAATAATTGCCCAATAAGAAATAACTGTTTAGAGAATGATATTGTTTCTGAATACGAAGTAAAAACGAGTAGTAAGACTGATAGATATATTGGTGCAACTTCTACTAGATTCAAGGAAATGTGGTACAACCATCGCCACTCATTTAAAAGATCTGATAAAAGATCTAGCACGGCCCTGTCGGAACTGATTTGGTCACTAAGAATAAACAAGTTGAATATTCCCTTTCTTGGTCAAAACTCTCACATACTTTTCCATACGTAAATAGATCTATATCTAGGGGCTGTGACTTCTGTACCACAGAGACTATCCATCCACATCATAGATAGTAGACACAAAAGTATCAATAAATGCTCCAAATTTGTAATTCTTGTTTACACAAAATCAATAAGACATTTCGTAGAGTATATAGTTAAAACTTAAATAACGTTAAATAGACCACCAAATAAGTAATTCAACATTCATTAATATATAGATACATTATAACACGAGCATCAAAGTACAAATATCTAAAATTAGAATTAGTATCTAAGTGAATAGAATCTAGTATAAAATTTAAAAAATGAAGAAATAAAAAAATAAAAAATAGTCTAATAGTTCCTACATGCCTCACTATGAATCAAGCGACCAATCTGGTAAGTTGATACCCTATCCAGTTCACAAGCAGCAACGCCAATTGGAATATTTATCTCCCACTCATGTAAGAACTACTACTGAACATTTTCGGACATATGCTTACTGGTTGGCGAAGGTAATAACACATATGACCGGTAACATATCAATGGATATTTACATCCCGTTTGGATTTTGGTCTGAAGAGAACACGTAGGGCAGTTGTTATACAACTTCCTTACGACGTCTTTGAAATAGGTATAATAAAATAAATAGGGATAGACAAATGAAACCGGATTTCTTATTATATATATATGTGCGTGTGTGTGTCCACGTTTGCTAGCCTCCTGTTAACCGCCAATCGCATGATATTTCTTCCATTTGAAATTATAGCTGATAGCGAACACGGAAGAGTGTTTCTGTCTTAAATTTTCTTTCTTGACTGAGAAAAGTCTCCTGATGATTTGAGATTTCTCACAATACTCTGTGTATTGTTATTTTTACAGTAGGGACATTAAAGTAAGTGAAGATTTTTTTTTTGTTATCTTGTTTGCTTTTCCCAGATATGATTATATATATATATGTGTTAGTGTGTATATATATATATCTATCTAAGGCGGGTAAAATTCCCGTGATCCATGGACGAGTTCTCTCCAGCGGTCTCTGTCCCTCATTATCGCTGCCATGTCCTGCATCTCCAACAGACCAGTGTCTGTCCTTAGGGCATCAACATACGTTAACCTTGGTCTTCCTCTTCTAGTGTGTCCATGTAGGGGCTCCCAAAGGAGCACTGAGTGCAATGTCAACTCTGGATGTCGGTGAGCATGTCCAGCCAACCTCAGTCTCCTCTGTGTCACTTTTGAGCTGACTTTTGGAATGCTCCCATACAGCTCTGAGTTTTTCATTCTCAGTGTATACTGATTAATGTTCAGAGCCATCCTCAGCATTCTCGTGTAGCACCCATCCACCATCTGAGCGAGTTTCTTGGTCAGTGTCCAAGTCTCAGACCCATACAGCAGCACAGACTCCACTACAGCAATGAAGAGGCGGATTTTCAGGTCTCTACGAAGGTCCGACTTCCACACCGATCTCAAGCTGTGGCACGCCGCCCAGGCCTTGCTCTTCCTCTCAACCACATCATCTTCCGTATTCCCAATCTTTGCTCCCAAATACAGGAAGTCCTCAACCAATTCCAGCGGCTTCCCGCATACATTAGTGATCCCCTCTGGCTTCTCAACATTCTCCACCAGATATTTTGTTTTAGTCTCATTCATTCTCAGCCCCACACTCATCGACACAGTCTCAACCTCCCGCGTCAAATCCTCTGCCTCCTTCACTGTATTTGTCACCAAAACTATGTCGTCGGCAAATTCAGCATCCGATACATTTTCCGCCCTAACTCTCCTGCTCTGAGCCGGTGCTACAGTAAAGCCAGAGTCCTGGTGTTTCTCCAGTGCAAGGCGCATTCAATAGTCCACTACGATGATAAAAAGGTAGGGAGCCAATGTATCTCCCTGGAGCACTCCAGCCAGTATCTCAAAGAACTCTGTCATCCCATCAGGTGTAATGACTTGGGCTTTGGTGTTGGTGTAGAGCAGTGATATCAGGTCCACTATCTTCTTGGGGATTCCATAAGCCTGTAAGATCTTCATCAGGCAGTAACGGTCCACAGAATCAAAGGCCTTCCTAAAGTCAATGAAAACCATGACCGCAGGAAGGCACTTTGCTCTAGCTCCCTCTAATATCCTCCTCAGCATCAGGATGTGACTGGTGGTTGTATATATATATATATATATATATATATATATATATATATATATATATATATATATATATATATATATGCAGGGGACTGCATAGGCAGAATGGATATCGCGCCCACACGGTCACCAGTACTGTTCATCCTGCTGTATGTATGTAAATATCAGTGCGCGGGATATCCCTGAGTACATTTTCTTGACCATCAATTGTTAATCAATTGTTTGTTATTTAGGCAAGAATGTACCATTGTGTCTGTGCTAGTCCTATGTGTTGCTGTGTGTGTGTAAAGTATCCGAGCGCGGGATATCCCTGAGCTAATTTTGCCTGACCGTTAATAGTGTTCTGATTACTTGTTGATTGGGCAGGAATATATATTGTTGTCTTTGTTGATCCTGTATCAATAACTTTGTGATAACTTGAGCTAATTTTGCCTGACCGTTAATAGTGTTCTGATTACTTGTTGATTGGGCAGGAATATATATTGTTGTCTTTGTTGATCCTGTATCAATAACTTTGTGATAATTTTGTAATAATTTTATGATAATTTTGTAATAATTTTGCGATAATTTTATGATAATTTGATAATTTCGTAATGATTTTGTGGTAATTTTGTGATGATTTGATAATTTTGTAATAATTTTGTAATAATTTTTAAACTTGTATCAATAATTTTAGAATGTTTTTTTTGTGATAATACATGGTTAGATCACTGAAGCTACCTTATACCTTCTTAAAGATACATTTTATAATTATTGTCTTTTTACTTATGTATTTTCTTAGTTACCACCTTCTTTAATCTTGCCCAACTTGATAAACTCCTTGAATTGCTCCCTAATTAAATTACTTAAATTGCTTAGATTATTGTATCTATTATGCCTAAGTTGTATCTGTTGAAGCAGCCCTTTGAAAATTCCTCGGATATCCCAAATACCGTAATTTTTAATTTTTAACTTTTAATGTATAATTTTCCTCAATTCGTTTTTATATTTATCCTTAAAGGCTCTCTAAAATTTTAATTCTTCGAAGGGTCTCTCGGAAGAAGTTCCTATTGGAGATATTAAAGGGGCCTTTTCTGAGAGATTTATGGAAGGCTCTCTGAATTAACCTCTAATTGATTAGTTTCTTTCAACCTAGTTTTCAGTTCAGTTTTCTGAATTTTGTAAACGTGATCTCGGGGGTAGAAGGTTTTTTTCTTTCGGAAAAAATTTTTTTTCTCTAGAAGAAATTTCATAGGAACTTTATATATTTTTTAGGGAAACTTTATATTTTTATTTTCTTATTTTATTAGCCTCTTAATTTTCTTCTAGTCTAATAGGTTTATTGGAGCCTGTAAGCTTTATGCACTCATTGAGGGATTTTCTAAGGTGCTTCTACGGGTCCCCAAGTCTTTTAGTTTAAGGTTGATGCGTAAATTATATATTTTTGTCTAATTTTTAAACTTCAATCCCTGACCCCGACAACTAATATAAAAGAGCCCCCCTTAGAATATTGACCCCAACTATACAAGCGGAGTTGCTGATGTATACAACAATTTCAAACTGCTAGCCTTGAGTGATACGTTGATGTAAACAATGATCTTGCAATCACATGTTATATGCCTTGATAAGTCCCACCATGGGTCGGACGAAACGGCTGTCGGCAATAAACTTGTTATAATGTCATAATAGTTCCTTTGTTCTTTTTCACTAATATATATATATATATATATATATATATATATATATATATATATATATATATATATATATATATATGTAGGAGGTGAGTTTTATTGTAGTACAATAAAGCAATGCAGATATCGGATAAGAAGCACTCTACAGTTTGTAGGACTGGAGTATACATAATATATAAGAACAAAAGATGGTTAAAGGAGTTCCATGTATTTTATTATGCGCATTTCAAAAACAAATATCATCATGCAATAATATTTGTGTTTTCATCAGATAAAACAGGAAGACATGATATGAAGGTTAAAAAACACTTGTGGATAGTGCAGTTTTAAATCAACATATGAAAAGTAGTTTTAGATTGATGTGTGATATTGGGAAAAATATTTATTTTGAGGGGGGGGGGATGAAAAAGAGGAGGAGATGAGAGTAAAAAGTGGAGAGGGGGGAGTATAATGAGGAAGGATGAGATAGGAGGAGAGATGGGTGATAGAGAGAGAGATAGCTTTTATAACTGAGAAAGATATATTGTTTTACATAGAGAGGTTGAAAACCGTTGGAAGATAATGTATAAATTAAAAGAATTTGAAAATTAACGAAGAGAAAAATAATGTAAAGTTAAGGTTTGTATATTGAGGGGTTTAATAATATGTGCGATGAAAAGAAAATGTTAATATGTATTAAGAATAATATTTAAGGGTTTAATAACATGTGCGATGGAAAAGAAAAAGTTAATATGTATTAGGAATGATATTAAGGGTTTAATAATATGTGCGATGGAAAGAAAATGTTGAAATGTATTATTAAAAAGAATAACAGGTCATTTAAGTAAGGACATATTGTGAGATGAGCATGAATGATTTAGATGAAAAGGAGAAAAAAATAATGAATTGAGGATGAATAATCTAACGTCAAAAAAAATGTTTGTTTACGATAGATTTTTACAAGGTGATATAGAGTAAGAATGTATTGTATTATGTAATAATTGATTCTATGTTAGGCAACAGTGAGAAAAGGTACAGATTAGGGGTTAGACATTAAAAGAAAAAGAAAAGAAAGGGAAGTGATAAATAGGAGCGATATATAGAATGAGTAACAAGTATTATAGAATGTATAATAACCTTTGAAATAAGGTAGAAAGATGGGTATATTTTTAAAGAAGTGTATATATATATATGTGCCTTTGAGAAAAAGATTCTAAATTGATAAAGAATATTAGCTGTATACTTTGTGGAATGTTTTGTGGAATTTATGCAAGCAGATAGAAAACAAGTCAGTGCGTCTATTTATTATAGAATCTAAATTAGATATAATGGTAAATTTTTCATTTAGACAGAGATTGCAAATTTTGGATAGAGAACTGTTCATGAAGACGCAGAAGAAACCTTCTTCCAAAAGATACATTATCTTCCAACGGTTTTCAACCTCTCTATGTAAAACAATATATCTTTCTCAGTTATAAAAGCTATCTCTCTCTCTCTATCACCCATCTCTCCTCCTATCTCATCCTTCCTCATTATACTCCTCCCTCTCCACTTTTTACTCTCATCACCTCCTCTTTTTCACACCCCCCCTCAAAATAAATATTTTTCCCAATATCACACATCAATCTAAAACTACTTTTCATATGTTGATTTAAAACTGCACTATCCACAAGTGTTTTTTAACCTTCATATCATGTCTTCCTGTTTTATCTGATGAAAACACAAATATTATTGCATGATGATATTTGTTTTTGAAATTCGCATAATAAAATACATGGAACTCTTTTAACCATCTTTTGTTCTTATATATTATATATATATATATATATATATATATATATGATGGCTGTAACTCGATTTCGAGTAATGCTATCGCTTAATACTTAAGAAGATATCAGATACCATGCGATGTCTGTGCTTGAAGCGTTTATAAATGAGGAAAGGCTTTGCTCGGAACCAATCCCACCCTCTGAACATCGAATGTAAAAGAAGGTAGGACTGGTCTACATCATTGGATGCAAATTGAACTCGCAGGTTTTACATCAAAGTGAGCTTCTCCTACAGAGATGTCTTAATGAAAACTAAGAGTCTCTCACTCCACTACACACTTCAAAAATAATTTTGAATTATTTGATGGCAGTTGAATCTCCTGATGGTTTTTATTTTTCAACTCGCTGAATGTGCAAAATCACTCTCCTCACCAAGCAAGTAAGCTTGATGGGGTTGTCTGTTTAGTCGTCGAAAATCAGACCATGCACAGGATATACTGAGTTACATGTTACCAGTAGCACTGAAGAACGACCTGAGACCTGAGACATAAATCCACACACACACATACATATATATATATATATATATATATATATATATATATATATATATATATATATATATATATATATATATATATATATAAAAGAATAGAGGTGTAACACACAAGTTATTATATATTGATAAACGGAAAAGAAAATGCTGACAAATTGTTCACAGTTGAAAAATGGTTTAATTAGGAATAAAAGATTATTAGTGATTGTATGGGTTAGAATTTTAACAACTAATTAATCGTAAATACACGTACCATTAGATATATACTTAGAATATATTCCCCAAAATTAACCTTATATGTGCTTTATTCATCCTCTTGTTAATTTCTTCTCTCTATCTCTCTCGTAATATTTTATATTTTTTCTCTCTTTCTCTCTTTTTTCCCTCTCTCTTTCCTCAGTGACATTTAAATAAACGGTTGTTTTTCAATTATTTACATATTCATGTGCATATCGCACATAAGTTTGAATAATCCCTAATATATTTCCACTATCCAGTGAATTTCCAACCGATAAGGTATGATTTTCATGGGTATGTCTCTATTTATAAAACAAATTTTGTATTTTATCTGATGAAAGCGTACCAATGTTGTCTTGGTTGCCCTTGAAATATATATAATAAAATAAATATGGTTTTATAAATATAGTTTCCATTTATTTAATATCATTGAATATTTACTCCAGTAACTGTTGAGTGCTCTAAATAAGTTATAACCATTTATATTTGTCGGACTTCCAACAAATTAAATACCACTTATACTTATATATATGTATATATATATATATATATATATATATATATATATATATATATATATATATATATATATATATGTATATATATACTTAGAAGGGACAAGGTGCTGTATGGTTATCAATAAATATGTTTAGAAATGTTCGGACAACATAAACAATGGACAGATCCCCTCTTCAGTCTTCTGCGGTGGGTCTCGGACGTATTGACGCATCAGATACAATACGTCTATCCACAGTGCGTCAATAACAGGGAAGTTATTGGGGAAGGAAAACGCAACGGTATGTTTTCTTTCAGTGTGTTTTTTCTTCTTTTTTTCTTCTGTTTCTTTTTGTTCTTTCTCTTCACCATCGTTTCCTTGTCTTTCCCTTACCCAATAACTTCCCAGTTACTGACGTACTGTGGATAGACGTATTGTCTTTGGTGCGTCGAAACATGCGAGACCCACACCAGATAACTGAAGAAGGAATTTGTCCTTTCTTTGTGTTTTCCGTACATTCTAAACACTCATTATTAGTAACCACACAGCACCTTGTTCCTTCTAAACTTTTATTAATTTATTGGTGTGACCCTCATTCTATTATCTCTATCTCACGTACCCCCCCCCCCCACTCCCTCTCTCTCTCCCACTCACGTATCCTTTTTCTCCCTGCTCCCTTACTACTTCCGTTTTCCTTTGTCTCTCCCTCTTTACGCCTGTATATATATATATATATATATATATATATATATATATATATATATATATATATATATATATATATATATACATATATATATATATATATATATATATATATATATATATATATATATATATAGTGGTGGAACACTGGAAGGTAATATCCGTAGTGGTAGAGCACTCAGTCCATGGGACGAGTTAGGTAGAAGTGGTTACACAACAGTTAGTTCACCATACCGAGAACAATTGTTTCACCTTAGCGGATCTTCAGCTCGGAAGGGGCATAGTTATAGTAACAGGAAGGACAACCGTACGAACGCGCATGCGCAGAAACCCGGTCACTTCACACAGGCAATACTAGACTGCGTACGAGAGGTGTAAGGGAGATAACTGCGAAAGTCCGAAAAGTTTTTAGGTTGAAAATAAAATTACAAAGAATCAGTCCGGAGCCTTGTAGTTATGCAATAGGTGTTTGGCGACGTGTGGACAACGTGTGAAAAATTCATTTCTCGTGTTTAGGCAATCACTGTTGCGTAATCTCTTTAGAATAGTTATTCGTTCGTCAATACATAAGCCACACGTCGTATTTCCCCTTACGTATGGCTTGGACTAAGTGATGGCTTTCCATTGAATGGAGTAGTCTATACTTGAGTCCTTGAAGGACCATACGTGGCTCGCGAGTTTCGTGGATGAACGTCTGTCCGGGTACCTGAAGGTAGACTGGTGGTTCAGGAAACGTTCCTTAAATCGGCCCTCCGCGATGCCCACATAGGATTTGACCTCCTGTGGTTCGTTTGGTCGGTTAGATGTGATATAGATATATACGCCTGTATATATATATATATATATATATATATATATATATATATATATATATATATATATATATATATATATATATATATGTATGACCCAAGGCTCTGATACCATCAACACTATAAACACAGAGCTGGCATATCTAAGAATTGACTAACTGCCTCATGAGGTCATAGCCATTCAATGGCTATCACCGAAATATATATAGCAGTAAATAAAGGATTATGAGTTCATGCAATTGACTTATGTTTCGTCACTATATATATATATAAATGAAAAATGGCGAGCTGTGATGTTGCAGATATGATACATATAATAAAATGAAGAATTAGAAATAGAAGCCAGAACTATCCATCATCAGTGGTCTACTAGCCATCATAGGTATTTCTTCGTATTACAGACCACATACTTCCGGCTAGGGCAATACAATAACTAAAATAAGTTATTGCGGTAAAAAGTATCGGTTGGAGAAATATATATATATATATATATATATATATATAAATGGCGTGCTGCGTGGTTGCAAATGGGTTACATATCAATAAAATTAGTCCTTCATCAGTGATCTTCCAGCCTTCATTGGTATTTCATCGCTTTAAAGATCATAGACCTCTGGTTGATGCGAGCAACGGCTAAAGAAAGTCGTGGGACACGTAAATAGGGGGAACGAGCGAGACAGTAAACAAACAAAGAGGGTAATGCCACAAAAAGTGAGAAAGAAGGAGTCAAGTCCCTGAAATCGATGAACATAAGTTTTGTGAAATCGTAGACAAGAGATAAAGACCATCGAACCTGGTTGAAATGTGAGCGAGAAAAGGATTTTGCACAGGTCAAACGGGAGGAAGTGATGGAGAGGGAGTAGCAGAGAGTGAGTAGGTGAAAGTGTGAGGAAGAGGCTAACTGAGAGATTGACTGGCAGAGGGGGGGGGGGTAAAGAGAAAGTGAGAGATACAGAGAAAGGGGAAGCAGTAAGAAAGAAACAGACGGGTCACAGCGGAGGAAAATATATAAATATATGGAAAAATGGCGTGCTGCGTGGTTGCAAATGTCTCGCTCGTTCCCCCTATTTACGTGTCCCAACGACTTTCTTTAGCCGTTGCTCGCACCAACAAGAGGTATATGATCTTTAAAGCGATGAAATACCAAAGGGTGGAAGATCACTGATGAAGAAATAATTTTATTCATATATATATATATATATATATATATATATATATATATATATATATATATATATATATATATATATATATATATATATATATATATATAGAGAGAGAGAGAGAGAGAGAGAGAGAGAGAGAGAGAGGGAGAGAGAGAGAGAGAGAGAGAGAGAGAGAGAGAGAGAGAGAGAGAGAGAGAGAGAGAGAGAGAGATTTATACGTATATATACATATATATACATGTATATATATAATATGTATATAATATATATGTGGGTGTGTCTGCGTGTGTTCTGGCACGCATAGATGGGTCTATATATAGATAGATAAATTTCTATTTATTGCCACGAGGGCAAAAAAGAAGGGGACAAATACAAGGGGGGGGGGAGGTTACACAAAAGAACGAGTAAAAAATAAATAACAAATATAAAATTAACAATAAAGTCGTCAATAGGGAGGAGGCGTTTTGGGGGGTCGCACACACCCCCGAAAAAGTGTGCAACCATTTTCCTCAGGAGCACAGAGAGAGGGTGGTCCCTTGTTCTTCCATCTTTTTCACCTACAAGCTGATATATAGAGAAGGCCATTCTCGCCACTTTCACCCACATTTCATAAAACTGGCTGGGGTGGAGCACCTCTCTCCCCATCCTGATCCTTCTTCCGAAATGATATCGGAAGAAACGGACCAGTTGTTGGCCGGAGAGAAAGGTGCCCGACCTCAACCCTTTCAAACGCGTCCACCATACAACCTCTTTCACCATGGCTATTAAGCACAGAAACACCGCCTCTCCTTCATTTTTGAAGGGGGGAGGCGTCTTGATCGTTATAATAGACTCGGTGGTCAACCGGATATGTTCCACCCGTGACAGCATTCGTTCGACATAGCCCCACAGATCGGCGACGCCCGGGCAGTGTACCAATGCATGCGCGACGGTTTCCTCGTCGCGCACGCATCTGGGACAGATCTTTTTCGAGGGGTCCCTACCCGGGTGTCCGTCTCTGTACGGCTTTTCTCGAACGGGCAAAGCCCCTCGGTAGCACTGCCAGGCCAGGGACCTCTGGAAGTTGTCCATAGGTCCCGGGCTAATTGTCCTACCGAACAGGCTGGTCAGTTCGTCTTCCTCCATGTCTAGGGCTTCTCCGAGGGCGTCATCGCACCTGCTGCGCACCAACCCTCTATAGAATGTCGAGGTGGAGTCTCCACTGATAGCTGGGTCCGCCTGCCAGAGAGCCGTGAGCGCCTGCGCACACTCGGTGTGCCAGGTGCCCAGTTTTCTCGGTCTTTGCTTGACCCAGGATTGCAGCTCGGTGAGTGAGACGAGTCTCGGAAAGGTTCGTCTCACAAACGGGGCCCACACTGGTTGACCGGTGAGGAATACCTGGAGGTGCCGTAGCCTTAATGCGTGTTTACGCATCAGCAGCCACGGCACCCACAACCATCCTTTCGAAGGGTGTTGACAGCAGATGGATCTCCTCACCAAAGGAGCCCGCTTCTTCCAAAGGAATTGGAAGAGTGCGCGCTCCATTTTGGTGAGTGTTTCCCTTGGGCAAGGCACGACGGTCAGGCGGTAGTAGATGACGGACGCTATATAAGTGTTCGCCAACTCCGCCCGACGTTTCAGGGATAGTTTGCACTCGGCCCACTTCTGGGTCAGTGCAAACACCCTGTTCGTTACCTCACCCCAGATCTTCTCCATCTGGAGGTCTGGTCCGAACCAGATCCCGAGCAACTTCACCGGGCCCTCCGTCCAGCGTCCGACGACGCCATCGGAGGCATCGGTTTTCCCCTCCACGTGCCGAGTTGCAAACCGATCGACTTGTCCCGGTTCAGTTTAGCCCCTGTAAATCTTTCGTACTCCTCCAGTAAAGTGCCGATCGCCCCGATTTCCGAGTTGGTCGACACCATTACTGTTACGTCATCGGCGTAGGCCGACACCGCTTTCCGCAATCCCGAGTCCAAAGGGATGCCCTGCAACAACTCCAACTTCCGCAGCAGTGGCTCGAGAGCCAATACATACAGAAGGGAGGAGAGAGGGTACCCCTGTCGGATGGACCGCGTGATTTCGAACAGCTCCGAGAGGTAGCCGTTCACCTTAACTCTAGAGCAGATGCTGCCGTTGTGCATGGCAGTGATCCAGCCCCTGAAAACGGGTCCTAAACCTGCTGCCGCTAGTACCGCATCCAGGTAACCATGGTCGACCCTATCGAATGCTTTAGATTGATCCAAGTTGATCAGGGCCCCACCAAAGCCGGGTTCGTTCCCAACCCTCGCTATGATGTATCGCATAAGGTGGAGGTTGTCGTGGATGGACCTGGACGGGATAGCACATGTCTGCGCATCTCCCACCAGGTTGCCCACGACAAGGGCCAACCTCTTTGCTAATACCTTAGCCAAAATCTTTAACTCTGCATTTACCAGAGTTATGGGCCTGAAATTACTTATTTCGTCCGCCTTGTTCTCGTCCTTCCTCACTAGCGAGACTACACACTTGGTCACAGAACAGGGAATTCTCCCGTTCTGTTACCAGTTGCAGTAGACAGCCTCGAGGAGATTGGGAAACAAGTCCGGCATAGCTAGATATAGTTCGTATGGAAGACCATCGAGACCCGGGGGTTTGCGTTTGCCGCATTGGCTCAGCACGTCCTCTATTTCAGCAGCTGAAATCTTCCCCTTGCAGGACTTCGCCTCCTCGTCTGAAAGACGCGGCAGGCCGTCGAGGTATGGACCAAAGTCCACATCTCCATCTGGGCCCCCCGCCCCTCCCGAACAATCGGGAAAAGTGCCTTTAAAAGGCCTCACACATCTGGTTAGGTTCAAGGATCACCCGTCTCGCAAAGACTGGATAGTGGATCTAATCCCTATTTTTGCTTCTGTCACGCGGGCCCAGCTAACAGCTTTGGTGCCCTCGTTTCCTAGAGCACGTATTTTGCTTCGGACAACGCAGCCTTCGTGCTTCGCGTCAAAGAACTGGCCCAAGGTCGTTCTCGACGCTAGCACTCTGGTCACGTCGCCGCTTCTAATTGCCTCTTCTACACTATCTTACAACTCCCTTTCCTTCCTATTTCTATCTGAGGCTAACTCCTTACTAAATCCTATTGAAACTACTCTAATCTCTCTTTTGAGAGATTCCCACCACCTACTGTTGACGATCGCTCTCGTCAACCGCTCCTTAACCAAAGTACTAACCCGGTTCCTGTACACTTTACTTGCCGGTAAGGACAAGTTCAGTTTCCAGTAACCGGGTCCCTATCTATGAGTTCTATCAGGGTTGAGTATGCAGGTCACTAATTTGTGATCCAACCATGAGCATCTCTGGACAGCTTAAAAGGTCCCTATCCTTATTTCTAACTAGGACCCTATCTAGGTACGACCTAGATGATCCGCTAAGGTTTGTCCAAGTCCAGGTTGGCGCAGTCGGAAAATCTAATCGATATCTATCGCCCAGCTCAAATCGACCGATTAACTCCTTGAGGCTGTTACACCCCCCTCTATCGGGACATGCCCCCAACATAGTCCCAACGTGCATCTAGGTACCATTCCAGTCCCCCACTAAAAGCAAGGAGCGGGACGTCCCCAGAAAAGTCTACAGACGTTGGAAGAAGTCCTGCCGCGCTGACCCAAAAGGGACGTAGGCGGCGACCAGATAAAGGCTCCGCCTTCACCACTGCCAACGTCTAAAACCACCAGTCGACCCTCCGGGTCCAGGTGTACCGTCTGTGCGGCGAGACCCAGATGTTTTTGCAGCAGAACGACAATCCCACCCCCACCTCCGGGCTGACAGAGAGATGCGTGCATCTCAAAGTCGTCAAAGGTGAGGGCTAGCTGGCGCACGCTGCTGATCCGGGCCTCGCAAATGACCATCACATTTATACAGCGTGACCTGAGGTCATTTAGAAGTTTTGCTTGCTTCCAATATGAGCCCAGGCCACGCGCATTTAGACAAGCCACTCTCAATACGGCCAGGTTGGTGGTAAAGAGAACAAGGAGGCACCTACCTCTCTGCGTCCCGGGGACCAGGCCGCACAATTTCCATGGGGGTGGGGGATGGGTTGTTGGGTGGGGTGGTGGTTTGAGGTAGTGTGGGGGCATCAGTGTGTGGTGGGGTTGGGCTGTTTGGAGTTGTGTGGGTGTTTGGGGAGGCGGTGGGGAATTTTTTTTAGGATGACGCGGTTAATGGGTCCGACGCAGGGGGGTCCCACGTCCTCTTTAAAATTGTCCTTTAAAATTGTCTATATGTCCCTTGGGACTTTTATCATTTTGAGGTGGTTGAAATCCCCTGCCTGGGTGAAGTTAGGCCCTTCGGTTTTTACCAAATTGTTATTATAAATAATGTTCAACAGTTTTTTGTTTCTTGCGTTTATGTATGTGTATGCATATTTTTGTTTTTGTGTGGTGTTTTTTGTTTGCTGTCGTTGTGTGTTCTTTTGTGTTGATGTCTGTGTTATGTTTTGGGGAGGGGTTGTTTTTATTTGTGTGCCTGAGGTGTGTTTTCTTTTCTTTCTTTTAACTTCTTGGAAATGCTCCCACTCGTCTGACGACGAACGGGAGTCGTCTTCCGTGTTGGAGGGGAGGGGTAAATTTTCGGGTAGTGTTTGCGGTGTGGGTGTTTTGGAAATATTTATTTTGAGTGTGGGGATGGGTTGGACAGTGTTTTGTTTTGTGTTAACTTGTAGTTGTTGTTTTTGTAGTGGTGGTGGTGGTGGTGGTGGTGGTGATTGTGTTGGTTGTGTAGTTGTTGGTGGTGTGGGCAGAGTTGGAGTTTTCCTTTTAAGTTGCGGACAGACAGCCCTCAGGTCACCTCTGGTTCCACAGAGGTAACACGAGGTCCACTACCCTCAACAGTAATGTTTATAAAAGTTTGGTCATCAATTATGACGCGTTCAGGGATCTGGGCGATGCTTTCGGGCCTCATTTGAACTAAAAGTTTGAGGCCCGTTCCACTAAACGCGTCACCCGATGCCTTTGCCATGGATATCAATATGTCATCGTTCAGGTCAAGAAAACCTGTTAACACCCACCATATGTCCATAATTGGAAGAATGGTGTGTATTTTTATTTTCTGTGTCCTTCTACCCATGTACGTAGGGTAGAAGGTGTATGCGGTGGATGTAATAGGTTTTACCGAAAGTTTTTTTGCCGTGTCCTGGTCCTTCATGAGAATGGATAGACTCCCATAGAGTATATCCTTTTGTATGAATATCTTTCATTACATCTTTTAAGACCAGCTCTATCTCACTCTGTGATGGTTAAGCTGGTCTTTTCGTTTTATTTAACACTGTCCTAAACATCACTGTGTTTAGGACTCTCTGACTTTTTAGTTCCGGGGGGGGGGGGGGGTGATCGAAAATGATCCATTTTCCCCGTATACTATGTATTTTTTGGCTTCTGTCAGTAGCTCCTTAGCGTTGCTTATGTCTACTGGCAGGTATTCAATGTTTTTTTTCGCAGTTTGATCAAAGGAAATCTTTCCATTATCCTTGTACCCGTTGTTTTCTTTTTCATTGCTTTTTTCTATTTTTTCTGTGTTTTCTTTGTCCATGCTGATGTTGTTTTGCAGTTTCTGTGTGTTTGTATTGTTGGTGTTTGTGTCGTTTGTATTTTCATACAATTTCATGTTAACATTTATTGGGTTTTTACCCACATTTCACAATTTATAGTAGAAACATTGTCCATAATCGTATTTGAAAGTGAGAGGGGGGAAGTTTCAATTACATTCATTTGTTGTTCCTTTCTCCCACTTTCGTCAGGGGGCGTGGCAGAGTTGTTGTTGTTCATGGCGTCCATTATTGACATATATGTCAACAAACATTTTTAAAAGGTACTTTTTATCCCCCCCCCCCCCCCCTCTCCAAAAAAAAGTTTAATTCACACGGGGACACAAAATACAAACAAACACTGTTAACACGTAAAATATTCCAAAAAGGCAGGAGCTGAAGTTACCTACGTCTATACCATCCGAGGATAGATAGATATGTTTCTTTTATTTGCCACCAGGGCATCAAAAGTGGGACAAGTACAAAGGGGGGAGTTTACACAAAAAGGCGTCCTCAATAAGGAGGAGGCAATAACAAAATATAAAAATAAAATAAAATATAACAAAAAATAAAATTTATAACAAAATCCTCAATAGAGAGGAGGCGCCTTGGGGGGTCGCACACACCCCCGAAAAAAGTGTGCAACCCTTTTCCTCAGGAGCACAGAGAGGGGGTGCTCCCTCGTTCCTTCCTCTTTTCCACCTACAGGCTTATGTAAAGAGAAGGCCCATTCACACGGGCCATTCTCGCCACTTTCACCCACCTTTCATAAAAACGACTGGGGTGGAGCACCTCTCTCTCCATCCTGATCCTTCTTCCGAAATGATATCGGAAGAAACGGACCAGTTGTTGGCCAGAGAGAAAGGTGCCTGACCTCAGTCCTTTCAGACGCGTCCACCATACAACCTCTTTCGCCATGGCTATTACGCACAGAAACACCGCTTCTGCTTCATCTTTGAAGGGGGGAGGCGGCTTGATCATTACAATAGACTCGGTGGTCAACCGGATCGGTCCCACCCTTGACAGCAGTTGTTCCACATAGCCCCACAGATCGGCTACGCCCGAGCAGTGTACCAATGCGTGTGCAACGGTTTCCTCGTCGCACACGCATCTGGGACAGATCTTTTTGGCGGGGTCCCTACCCGGGCGCCCGTGTCTGTAGAGCTTTTCTCTAACGGGTAAAGCCCCTCGGTAGCACTGCCAGGCCAGGGACTTCTGGAAGTTGTCCATAGGTCCCGGGCTGAATATCCTACCGAACAGGCTGGCCAGTTCGTCCTCCTCCATGTCTAGGGCTTCTCCGAGGGCGTCGTCGCACCTGCTGCGTACCAGCCCTCTATAGAATGTTGCGGTGGAGTCTCCACTGATAACCGGATCCGCCTGCCAGAGGGCGGTGAGCGCCTGGGCACACTCAGTGTGCCAGGCGCCCAGTTTTCTCGGTCTTTGCTTGACCCAGGATTGCAGCTCGGTGAGTGAGACGAGTCTGGGAAAGGTTCGTCTCACAAACGAGGCCCACACCGGTTGTCCGGTGAGGAATACGTAGAGGTGCCGTAGCCTTAATGCGTGTTTACGCATCATTAGCCACGGCATCCCCAGCCCTCCTTTCGAAGGCTGTTGACAGCAGATGGATCTCCTCACCATAGGAGCCCGCCTCTTCCAAAGGAATTGGAAGAGCGCGCGCTCCATCTTGGTGAGGGTTTCCCTTGGGCAGGGCACTACGGTCAGGCGGTAGTAGATGACGGACGCTATATAAGTGTTCGCCACCTCCGCCCGACCTTTCAGGGATAGTTTGCAACTGGCCCACTTGTGGGTCAGTGCAAACACCCTGTTCGTAACCTCCGCCCAGTTTTTCTCCACCTGGAGGTCCGGTCCGAACCAGACCCCGAGCAACTTCACCGGGCCCTCCGTCCAGCGTCCGACGACGCCATCAGAGGGCATCGGTCTGCCCCTCCACGTGCCGAGTTGCAAACCGATCGACTTGTCCCGGTTCAGCTTAGCCCCTGTGAACTTTTCGTACTCCTCCAGTAAGGTGCCGACCGCCTCGATTTCGGAGGCCGTCGACACCATTACTGTCACATCATCGGCGTAGGCTGACACCGCTTTCCGCAATCCCGATTCCAAAGGGATGCCCTGCAACAACTCCAACTTCCGCAGTAGTGGCTCGAGAGTCAACACATACAGAAGGGAGGAGAGAGGGCACCCTTGTCGGATGGACCGCGCGATTTTGAACGGCTCCGAGAGGTAGCCGTTCACCTTGACCCTAGAGCAGATGCGGCTGCTGTGCATAGCAGTGATCCAGCCCCTGAAAACGGGTCCGAAGCCTGCCGCCGCTAGCACCGCATCCAGGTAACCATGGTCGACCCTATCGAACGCCTTAGATTGATCCAAGTTGATCAGAGACCCACCAAAGCCGGGTTCGTTCCCAACCCTCTCTATGATGTATCGCATTAGGTGGAGGTTGTCATGGATGGACCTGGACGGGATAGCGCATGTCTGCGCATCTCCCACCAGGTTGCCCACGACAAGCGCCAACCTCTTTGCTAGCACCTTGGCCAAAATCTGTAACTCTGTATTTAGCAGAGTTATGGGCCTGAAGTTACTTATTTCGTCCCCCTTGTTCTCGTCCTTCCTCACTAGCGTGACTACGCCCTTGGTCACAGTACAGGGAATTCTCCCGTTCTGTTGCCAGTTGCAGTAGACCGCCTCGAGGAGATCGGGGAACAAGTCCGGCATAGCTAGATATAATTCGTAAGGAAGACCATCGAGACCCGGGGATTTGCGTTTGCCGCATTGGCTCAGCACGTCCTCTATCTCAGCGGCCGAAATCGGCTCCTCGCAGGACTTCGCCTCCCTGTCCGAGAGGCGCGGCAGGCCGTCGAGGTATGGACCGAAGTCCACGTTCTCAACCGGCTCCCCGCCCCTCCCGAACAGTCGGGCAAAATGCCTTTGAAAGGCCTCACACATCTGCTTAGGCTCAAGAATCGCCCGTCCATCCAGGTCTCGCAAAGACCGGATGGTGGATTTAGTTCCACTGTTGGCCTCTGTCACGCGGGCCCAGCTAACAGCTTTGGCCCCCTCGTTCCCTAGAGCACGTATTTTACTTCGGACAACGCAGCCTTCGTGCTTCGCGTCGAAAAACTGGCTCAAAGCCGTTCTCGACGCTAGCACTCTGGCCACGTCGCCGCTTCTAATTGCCTCTTCTACTCTATCTATTAGCTCCCTTTCCTTCCTATTCCTATCCGCAGCTAGAACCTTACTAAATTCAATCGAGACTACTCTAATCTCTCTCTTTAGAGATACCCACCACCTGCTGTTGACGATCGCTCCAGTCAACCGTTCCTTAACTAACGTACTAATCCGATTCCTGTAGGCTCTACTTGCCGGCAAGGACAAGTTGAGCTTCCAGTAACCGGGGCCCTGTCTATGCGTTCTATCAAGGTTGACCATGCAGGTCACCAACTTGTGGTCTGAATAGCCAACCATGAGCATTTCTGGACAACTTAAAAAGTCCCTGTCCTTATTTCTAACTAAAAATCTATCTAGGTACGATCTAGATGATCCGCTGCGATTTGACCAAGACCAGGTTGGCACCGTCGGAAAATCTAGTCGAAATCTATCGGCCAGGTCAAATCGGCCGAGTAACCCCTTGAGGCTGTTGCACCCCTCTCTATCGGGACATGCCCCTGCATAGTCCCAACGTGCATCCAGGATACCATTCCAATCCCCCACTAAAAGCAGGGAACGGGACGTCCCTAGAAAAGACTCCAGACGCTGGAAAAAGTCGGGCCGCTCTGTCCCAAAAGGGGCATATGCGGCTATCAGCCTAAAGGCTCTACCTTCACCACTGCCAAGGTCCAGCACCACCAGTCGACCTCCTGGGTCCAAGTGAACTATCTGTGTTGCAAGGCCCATATGTTTTTGCAGCAGAACGACAACGCCACCCTCCACCTCCGGGCTGACAGAGAGATGCGTGCATCTCAAAGTCGTCAAAGGTGGGGGCTAGCTGTCGCATGCTGCTGATCCGGGCCTCGCAGATAACCATCACATTTATAGATTGTGACCTGAGGTCATTTAGAAGCATTGCTTGCTTCCAAGACGAGCCCAGGCCACGCGCATTTAGACACCCTACTCTTAGCACAGCCATGTTGGTGGTAAAGAGAAAAGGCACTTACCTCTCTGCGTCCCGGGAAACGGGCCGCTCAATTTCCATGCTGGTTGGGGATGGGTTGTTGGGTGGGGTTGTGGTTTGTGGAAGTGAAGGGGCATCGGTGTGTTGTGGGGTTGGGGTGTTTGTCGTTGAGTGGGTGTCTGGGTGGGGTGGGGGGGTGAAATTTTTTTAGGAGGACGCGGTTGATTGGTTTGGCGCAGGGGAGGCCCACGTCCTCCGTGAAATTTATTTTCAGTGTTTTGTACAAGTGCATTGGGACTTTTATCATTTTCAAATGAGGTAGTCCCACAGCAGTTATAAAGTTTGGCCCTTCAGTTTGGACCGAAGGGTTTGCTGAAATTGTTTTCCGTAATTCTTTGTTGTCTGTGTTCATGTATGTGTATTGTAAGGTCTTTTTTTGTGTAGCAGTTAGTGTTGTGTGACAGGGAGGGGTGGTTTGTGTGTAGTTTGTGTTCTCTTGGGGAGGATTAAAGTTAACATGTGTGTCTGTGGTGCGTCTCCTCTTCTTTCTTTTTACTTGTTGGAAGGGATCTTTTTCGTCTTGCGACGAAAGAGGTTCGTCTTCCTTGTTGGGTGGGAGGGGTATGTTTTCTGGTAGTGTTTGCGGTGTGCGTGTTTTTGTATTTGTTTTGGGTGGGGAGGGATTGGGTGGGACAGTATTCTGTGTTATTTTTTCACGTGTTTGTTGTTGTTGTTGTTGTGGTGGTGGTGGTGGGGTTGTTGGTTTTTGTTGTTGTTGTGGTTGTTTTTGTTGTTGTAGTTGGGGTGGTGTTGGTGTTGGTAGCAGTGTTTTTTTCTGTGTGAGCTGGGGACAGGCAGCCCTCAGGTGACCTCTATTGCCACAGAGGTAACAGGAGGGACGCCTACCCTCCACAATAATGTTGAGGTGGGTACGGTCATCCAGCATGACGCGCTCAGGGATTTGGGCGATGCGTTCTGGCCTTATTTGGGTCAGAACTTCGAGGCTCGTTCCACTGAACGCGTCGCCGGATGCCTTCCCTATTGAGATGAGGTTGTCCTCGTCTAAATTGAGGAAACCGGTTAGTAACCACCAGTAGTTTATGTTTGGGGTGATGGTGGTTATCCATATCCTCTGGGTTTTGATAGATAGATAGACAGACAGACAGATAGACAGACAGACAGACAGACAGTTAGATAGATAGATAGATAGATAGATAGATAGATAGATAGATAGATAGATAGATAGATAGATAGATAGATAGATAGATCAGATAAAATGGTGAACTACCGTTTTCATAAAAACCAGCATATCTCAATTTATATCCCGTTCAAATTGTTCTTTATCTTTATCTTTAGTTTCTTTTCAAATATTTTTCCTTCTACCCAGTGTTGCCTTGTTTTCTCTATGTTCATCTTGTTCTTGCTATTATTGATCTTGTCGACAATAATGATATTGCTGTTGTACTTATTGATTATGTTGTTATTGTTGTTGCTGTTGTTGTCATCGTTATATATGAAAATTTATTTTGATCGTTCTTTTGTTATGAGATTTTTGTGATAGTGTCAGATTTTCTTGTCGTTACGGAACTATGTAAATAGGAAAACGATTGTTTATCATACAGGGAATGCCTTTGGTAATGTGTATCTGTGTGTGTTTCTGTGTTTTCTTTGTTTGTGTGTGTGTGTGTTTGTTCTTGTTGCTTCTGTTGTTGTTGTTATTGTGATTGCTGTCTGTTCGGTTATTTGTAGTCAGTGCCTATTATATTAGCTGGCAGAGTATAGGCATCTTTATTATATATAGAAACGACAACTACAGGACTAGAACTGTTACAATCGTATGAAATCTCTCTGATGATTTCATACAAATGAAACAGTCCTGTACAAGTCATTTCTATATATAGTAAAGATATATATATATATTTAAATGAAAAAACAATTTCTCTAATTAAGAGGAAACGTGAGTGTATTTGAATACATATGAAAATAAGAAAATTCATCGCTAGAAAAGTCGTTAAAATAGCTAAATGCTGTCAAAGACATCGATGGGCAAAAGTGCCGCAGAGGACAGAGACCAACGGCAAGTGTTCAACAGTGTTCAAATATATATATATATATATATATATATATATATATATATATATATATATATATATATATAGTTGTTGAAGGGTTGCAATTAAATGCGTCCGTAAGCGGTATGCTGTTTGACCACTCGATGCTCGCGCAGAGCAAAGTATATTATTATAGATAACGAGGAATCAGTAAGGCATCAAAACACAATTTATTAAGATATTACATATGTTTCTCCGTCGGTCAGCTCGGGGCACGACCTGTTACAGATCGAACTCGACTCTGCATTCGCAAGTTCCTCAGATACGTCTTGTGTATTCAAAGCATTCTATCCGATGGAATATACAAGTTTTACAGAAGCCAGTAAGGGTGTCTGAGTATGCTTGCTCAATCTGATAACACTTTCATCCTTACGGGGTCGATAAAATAAAGTGCCAGTAATACACTGGGATAATTGCTGGCCTTGTGCCAAAAGTAGAAACAATTATTTAATCGGCGGTGTGAGGGCGGTGGATTGACAGAATCAGTAGAGTGTCGGATACCATCCTTCGCGGCATTGAGTTACGACCCTTTATGTTCTGAGTTCAAATCGCGCCAAAGTTAACTTTGACTTTCATCCTTATGGCATCGATAAAATAAAGCACTAGTAAGCGCTGGAGTCGATTTAATCGACTTTCCCCTCCACTTCAAATTGCTGGCCTTGTGCCTAAATCAGAAACCATTATTTAATCGGCGATGGATTGGCAGTATTAGCAGGGTGTCGGACACTATGTTTTGCACCATAGAGATACACTCCTTTACGTTCAAATCCCGCTCAGGTTAGCTTTAACTTTCATCCTTGCGTAGTCGATAAAATGAAATGCCAGTAGCTCACTGGGATCGATTATTGGCTTTGTCCCTAAATCAGGAACCACTGTTTAATCGGTTCCGAGAGTGTTGGACATCAAATCGCCGTCGGCTCGATTTGAAACTGTGACGGGTTGGAAACAAGAAGCTATCAAATACCACGTAACATCTACTCCTTCATTGTACTGGTTTTGCACCACTCAGCCGATTAAATAATTGTTTCTACATTTGGCACAAGGCCAACAATTACCCAGTACATTACTGGTACTTTATTTTATCGACCCCGTAGGATGAAAGACAAAGTTAACCTTGGCGGGGTTTGAACTCAGACCATAAAGAGCCGTAACTCAAAGCATGACTTCCGACCCTCTACCGATACTGCCAATCCACCGCCAACAATAATAATAGGAACGGCAGCAGCTAAGACAAGAGAAATAATAAGAGTAACAATATCAACAGCAACAATATCAACAGAAACAACTGTAACAAAACAATCAACAACAACCACGCTAACAGTAGAAACAATAACAGTATTGTTTGGGAGTTTGTTTATTTGTTTTTTCATATTTTATTATTGTCTATTTTCTAGACAAGAAATACTATTTCGCCAAAATATGGACGATCGTAAATTTTAATTGGACCCATTTAGTAAATATTTGTAAGTTTTTACAACATATTATAGTCATTTTGGTATATTAATTGATGTCTTGATCTTTATCAATGACATTAGCTACCAAGAATTAAGGGGACATAATTTCAATGAGAACATTGTAGAAAGGCATTCGGAATATACTTTATTTTTATCTTACTTATTGAACTGTACAAAAGCCAGCCACTATCATATAATTATGAGAAACAACTCCACGTGTTCGGCCGGCCTCCTGTATCATTGTGTATGTGTGTAGGGGCCGGCCGTCAAAGAAACAACACCACGTGTTCGGCCGTCCTCCTGTATCATGAAAAGAAAATCTTTTTACGGGGAAATTATTAGATTTTACCAAATTTAAAGGATTCTTATGAACTTTCTATGTTTATTTATGTTTTGTCGTCTGAAGAGCTTAGGCTATTATAATTGATAGTCATCAGTGAAATATGTATAACGGAGATTTAAATAAATCTGAATCAACTGAATATGGCCTCCGAACTTTTATTAATGTTCCGTCTTGTATCATTTATACAGGAAGTTGAGCGCTTCTTTTTATCTGCTTGACAACCGACCGACCATACCATGGTGTTATCCGCACATCCCTGTTCTGTTAACCTCTATATATGTGTATACATGCATACATATATATATATATATATATATATATATATAATTTTTAATATAGATGAGATTCTACAGGACTAGAACTGTTTCATTCTTTAGAAATCATCAGGAATCTGGCTGTCCAAAATAAATGTTGTATTTATATCTTTTCAGGTGGTAGGAGAGGGTGAGCAGTGGGATGGGTGGAGGTCATTGGTTGAAAGAAAAGGGAATTCATTAAAAGCTAATTCTTTAAGGCTATAATTTATATTTAGAGTGACAAAGGCAGAAAGAATTATATAAACAAGTTCAAATTGGGGTGCCACTCCTTATTTTTAAGTTTCTCTTAAGCTATCAATGCCTATATTTCAGGTGTCTATAAGATGGTTGGGGGTCGGTCATGGTTGATGGATTTAAAGAAAAGGGAAATTCTTTAAAGCTCTACTTAGAGTGACAAAGGCCAAGAGAATTCTATAAACCAGTTCAAATATTGGGTGCCTATCATTATTGTCATGTTTCTCTTATGCTAAATTTCAGGTGCCAACAGACACATTCACACACACACACACATATATATATATATATATAAATCCGAGGTTGGCCTTGCAAGTAAAAAAATCTTAAGAAAAATAATTCTCTAAATTAGAACTAACACTGACCTATCACAGCGGCTAAATACTTCCTCTGTTATTTCTTGGTTTAATAATATACAAGGTAAAAATAAGTGTAGACTTACCCAATTTTATATTGTCGATTTTTACCCCTCTATTACTGTTTCCTTATTAACTAATGCCTTAGATTTTGCAAGACCCTTCATTAATATTTCTAAATTAGAAGACATTATCTTTCATGCTAGAAAAACTTTACTCTTTACTAATGATAATATTTGGGTTAAAAAGTCAAACCCTGAAAACTCTTTTGATGTTGCAATGGGTTCATATGACAGTGCGGATGTGTGTGACTTAGTAGGATTATTCCTTCTCCACACCCTCAAAGACAAATTTCCTTCCCATAATATCGGTTTATACCGTGATGACGGATTAGCAGTTTCTCATACCACCAACGGCCATAACCATGATAAATTCCGTAAAGATTTAATCAATACTTTTGCTAATCTTAACCTTAAAATCACTATAGATACGAACCTTACTAATGCTAACTTTCTTGATATTAATCTTGATCTACTTACCGCCTCTTTTAAACCCTATCATAAACCTAATGAAAATCTTAGGTATATACACAAAGAGTCTTGCCATCCCCCTATAGTTTTTAATAATCTTATTCCTAACATTAGCCGTAGGATTTCTACCTTATCTTCGTCTATAGACATTTTTAATAAAGCCGTCCCTTATTTTAATAAAGCCCTTAAGAACAGCGGTTTTACAGAAAAAAATTCTTATTTACCTACTCCCCCCCCCCCCTAAAACTAACCACAATAACAGGAAAAGGAAGATTATTTGGTTCACACCCCCCCTTCTCTCTAACTGTCAAAACTAATGTAGGAAGGAAATTCCTTGAACTCTTAGACAAACATTTTCCTCCTAATCATAGATATTATAAGATATTTAATAGGAACGTAGTTAAGATCAGCTACTCTTGTTGCCCATCTATGAAGTCCAAAATCACCAGTTCAAACCATACGAGAACAAATCCAGGATACAGTTGCAGGAAGCCGGATGAATGCCCATTGCAGGGTAAATGTAACACCAAATCTGTTGTTTATGAGGCAAGAATAACACCGGTAATCAACAACCAGCCAGCCAGGAGTGAGCGATATGT
>OZ024741.1:54866364-54926364 GCA_964016885.1 Eledone cirrhosa
TATACTTTGGGAGGGTTATGTTGCCAATGAGAAACACACGCATCAGTTCCTTTCACTTCAATTTATTATAATTTAAATTTATAAATTTAGGAATTTATAAATTTCCGGTTTGTTGGTTGGTTCCACAACCAGATGATTGTTCATATATTGTAAAAGTTCTTTTGTCACACATTCTGTGACCTCTTCAGTAATATATAGTAATAATAATAAATTTGAAGACTAAAATCCAAAGAGGGCTCGATAAGGATAAATATATATCAAATATATAAGAACCGTAGAGCAAATATTTATTAAAATAACAGATTAAAGTTTAAGCAAAGAATCGCTGCTTTCACCCTTAACGGGATCTTCTGAAACTAACAAAGTCAATCTGTGAACGCAGAAGTACATATTTCAAAACACGTTGCAACCGGAGGAAGACAGGAAGACGATACTTTGGTTCGTGGAAACGTTCCCTGGCAAAGAACGGGAACAAACGAATATAATACGTCATTATTTGGAGCGGTGAAAAACAATTACACGCAAAGACAAAACAGCGTTTATGGTATAAAAGAAATCGTAGACTAATATTCTATTAGGTGGTTCATAGAGACGTTCTCTGGCAATGAACGGAAAAAATGAAGATAATACGTCATATGTGGAGCGGGGAGAACAATTTTTTTTTTTTTTTTTTTGTGTACGTGCGTGTATTTGTATACCTATGGCGAGTGTTATCGCGTGTGCTTGTGTATGTACGTATATAGATGCGTGTATGTATTTATTTAATTTCATTTACCTCTGTATTTTATTTACTTTATTCTTAACTCTGAAGCCGAGACTCATTCAGTTTCCTAGTTAGAATTTCAGTCTACGACTTCAGTTATACCATTTACGTGGTCTTGTCTTTGCGCGCAATTGTTCTCCCCGCTCCACATATGACGTATTATCTTCGTTTTTTCCGTTCATTGCCAGAGAACGTCTCTATGAACCACCTAATAGAATATTAGTCTACGACTTCTTTTATACCATAAACACTGTTTTGTCTTTGCGTGTAATTGTTCTCACCGCACCAAATAATGACGTATTATATTCGTTTGTTCCCGTTCTTTGCCAGGGAACGTTTCCACGAACCAAAGTATCGTCTTCCTGTCTTTCTCCGGTTGCAACGTTTTTTGAAGTATGCACTTCTGCGTTTACAGATTGACTTTGTTAGTTTCAGAAGATCCCGTTAAGGGTGAGAGCAGCGATTCTTTGCTTAAACTTTAATCTGTTATTTTAATAATATATATATATATATATATATATATATATATATATATATATATATATATATATATATATATATAGGTATATAGGAAAATGTTTAACCCCGACGGCAGAGCTCAAGCCGTTTCGACGGCTATTTCTGGACTCTCGGGGTTAAACATTTTCCTATTACCCACTCTACTAGCCTAAGTATTGATTACTCTGGTGCGTTATGGTCCATCCGGTTCTTTACCACACTTTCTTCGTTATATATATATATATATATATATATATATATATAAAATAGTGTACTTTGCTTGAAGCATTGTATATGATATATATGTGGAATGTGATATACGTATGGCTTAAACAATGCAAATTAGACTGAAAGATGAAGTAACGAAAAAGCAAGTTACCTGGTAATCTCTGTTTTGTTTTTATTGTTGCTGTTCAACAACAGCAACAACAAAAAGCAGTGGGATCTTACATCTGCCGTTCTTGCCTCTTTCCCATCACTACAGAGCTTAAAGTGGATGGTGGTCAATGACCTGTCATTCAAGCCTGCGTACGAGATGTTTTAGATGAAATACTGTGCACGCAGATCTGACTCCACTCTGTGTTTGTCATTCATGGCCTAGCAAGCTGGAATGAGGACAGCAAGGTCCTGGGTTCGTAGGTTTTAGATCAAAGTGTCCATCTCCTAGCCTCTGGCTCAAAAACCTTCTTCGGAGACACGGCATCAGTTACCCAGATAGGGCTGCTTGATGCTACAAAGTATGTCCATTGTTGCAACATCTTGGCACGTCGAGCCTGTGCAACGTGCCTTGCCACTATGTGTATTTAACTCATAGATGGGACCCTGACAGGTACTACCGCCCCGAGCCAGAAAGAGGTAACTCCATACACCTCAGAACCCCAGAACTCTCGATGTGGAGTCTCACCACGAAGTCCAGTTTAGTATCACTAATATATATATATATATATATATATATATATATATATATATATATACATATATATACATATATATATATATATATATATATATATATATATATATATATATATATATATATATATATATATATATATATATATATTTATATATAGTACAGTGCAGTACAGAGAGATAACACAACTTAAAGAGAAATGAACAGGGGGAGAGAGTGAGAGAGAGAATAAAGTAAAGTGTAGAAAGATTGGAACGGATAGGGAGAGAGAGAGCGGGTGCATCAACATAATAAACATTATAAAATGGTTGCTGTGTTATTAAAGTGTCTTTAATTATCTCACTCCGCAATTTCATATTCTAGGAAAAACTTACCAGAGGCGAAAGTACAGTAATGGAAATGATAGTTGTGCTGTTGTTATTGGTGGTGGCGGTCTTGATTGTGGTGGTGATAATGGTGGCAATGACGAGGTCAAGAAATCAAAGTTCAGAGATCACGTATCGATTTTACGTATCTTTTCTTTTGTTTCACACCTAATCTAACTTGCGGTGAATGCGATGTCCTTGTGTTGGAATATGTGTGTATATTGGTGTAGCTCTCCTGTGACAATTTCAGCGTATTTCTGTGTGTGTGTGTGTGTGTGTGTATGTGTGTGTGTGTGTGTGTATGTGTGTGTGTGTGAGAGTGAGAGTGTGTGTGTTTATGAGTGTGTATGTGTGTGAGTGTGTATGTGTGTGAGTGTGTATGTCCGTGTGTGTGTATGACCGTGTGTGTGTGTGTATTTGGTGTATTGAGAAACTAAGAAAAACGATCTCAGTCGATCTCTGCGAAACCGAGCCGTGTCAGTGACCTGGTTTCGATTCTAGGTCGAGGTAAATTCTGGTTATTAATTTCGTCTTTTTTGTATTCTGTTTTTCTTTTATTAGTTTTACAAAATGTTAAGTGAAAATACATTACTCTCAAGCCTCTTAACGTATTAATATATATATATATATATATATATATATATATATATATATATATATATATATATATATATATATCCCTTGCCACTGTCTCATTTACACGTCCGTTGTCATACACGGCCACGTACATTGAAACCCTAGGTTCCTAAGGTTATGTTATGGTCCGAAACATACACTTTTACAGCTTATACAGACCACCGAAAAACGCATGTACACCGCGACATTTACCTTCATAGTTCTGTAACACATACACACACCCTTTTATAACATACATTTGCTCACAGTTTCGTTCTTACAAACACACACGCACTCTTTTACTTACATATGCACACACATATCCGCACACGTACAGTTCTATATAAAAAAACCTTTTTTTTTTCTTTCAGATAGACACACTTCATCACAACCTTCTCATAATATGTATAACATACACTAAATGCCAATATCAACAGTTTTCCAAGAGATGGTAACATGAATGGACCTCTTCTTTTTCTCTAAAAAATTGTTTTCCGTCTCCGCCTTGCCTGTCACCTCAATCTTTCTATTTCTTCTTTAATTTCATTTCTCATGCTATCTTCTGAGGAACGACTAGCGTCCAAAATGTTAAGACGCTCTTCCTACCATGTTAAGCGTAAAACTAATAATTGTACTGTGTAGTTGGCTTTGTTATATCTGTTTGCTGCATATACACACACAGACGGACACACACACACACACATACACACACACGCACACACACACACACACACACACACACACACACACACACACACACACACACACACACACACACACACACACACACACACACACAAGTCAACATGAATGGACCTGTTATTTTTATCTAAAGACATTTTTTCCAATTCCAACCGCCGGTCCCCTCAATCTATCTTATTTCTCATTCTTTAATCTGATGAAGGACTAGTGTGCGAAACGTTAAGACCCTCTTCCTACTATATCAAGCGTTAATCTAATATATCCCTTCCATATACTGTACCGATTGTGCTGTTGTTTCTGTTTACCTTTTACATATATATATATTATACAGTGGTCAGCCGTCAGTTCCCGACTCTTTATAATATAGTCATACTCTACTAACCCAAGTATCGAATACTTTTTTGAGGAATGATCTAACTAGTTTCAAATTGGTTCTATCCTGATTTATATATATAGACATATATATATATATATATATATATATATATATATATATATATATATATATATAGTTAAAAGTTGAACGGGAACAAAACAGAGAGGCAGTACGAACAAAGGTTTATTAATTTCACGCGCTTGAGAGTGGGGTGGTGGTGGGGAACGACGTTGCGGGCATAAGCCCTTCTTCAGGTGAAAAGTGTGTGGGAAGAGAGTTCAAAGGGTGTGTAGGGGAGTGGTGGAGAGACATATAGCAAAATGGGGGTGAGAGGAAACGGTGCAAATGAAATTAAAAATAAAGGCATGATCAAAATAAAATTAAAATGGGGTAAAACAGGTGGTGGAAGGGTGTGGGGCGTGTAGGGTGGTGGCGGGTGGAGTGGGAAGATGGAGACGGGGTGTCCGAGCGGGGTGTCCGAGTGGGGAGATGGAGACGGGGTGTCCGGTGTGTGTGTGTAGGTGTACGTGTGTGTGTATGTGAAAGCAAGGGTTGGGGGAAGAACGGGGTTGCATGTTCAGGAAGAGGTGTGTGTGGGGTTGGGTGTAGGTCGGAGTGTGTGTGCGTGTGTGGATAGAGGGGTGGGGGAGTGGATTCCGGAGGTTGAATGTGTAAATATGTGGTGGTACGCACGTGTGTGTGTGGCGTTTATGCGTGTTGTGGATGTAGGTGGCGTGTGGGAAAAAAAATTGTTTGGGGTGTATGTCTGGGGGTGAGTCGTAAAGGTAATTCCGTAAAAAGATGTGGTGGAATGCAGAGTAAAATCCTTGGGATGCGGTAGATTCTCGGGATCAAGGTTCACATATGTGTAATCCGTGAAGAGATTGGTCGGAAGAGGGGAGATGTGGGGTGCGCGCGCAACAAGGAAGTGGTCAGAGGGTCAAGGCAGGAGGAGGGTTGTGTCTGTGTGTGCGGGGAGGTGGTCAGAGAGGCATAGCAGCAGTAGGGTAGAATGGTAAGTGAAGAAAGTCGGTGTGTCAGTGTGTGCGGAGGTGCGGTGGACAGGGGAGAGAAGGGTGTGGGGGTCGATGGAGGGAGTGTAGTGTACTGGTGTGTGTGTGTGGTGAAGGGGGTGTTAGTGGGTGTTAGTATACTGGAGGTGGAGAAAGGGTTGAATGCGGGTGAGGGTGGGGGTCAGTGGTGGTACGGTGTGTAGAGTGGGTGGTGTAAGAGGGTGTGTGTGTTCGTGTGCGTAGGGTTGGGGGTGTTAGTGATGTTAGTTGCGTGTAGAGTGGGTGGTGTAAGTGGGTGTGTGTGTTCGTGTGCTTGGGGACAGGGGGTGTTAGTGATGTTAGTTGCGGGGTGGTGGGGTGGATGTGTGGGGGTGAGGGTTAGTGGTGGTAGTAGGGTGTGTGTTTAGTGTGAGCGCGTGTATATATGTACCGGTGGGTGTGTGCGTGTGATAAGGAGGGGGGAGAAGAAGGGAGGGATGTTAGTATGTTAGTTGGGGAAGGGTGGTCGGTTGTGGGGTGGAGGTGTTACTATTGTTAGTTGTGGGGTGGGCGGTGAAAAGGAGGGGTGTGTTAGTGGTGTTAGTGGGGGATATGTGTGGGGATACATACATACATATATATATATACATATATATATACATATATATATATATATATATATATATATATATATATATATATATATATATATGACCAGGACTACCATGTTGCTTGTTTTATTCCTTTCTTTGGTTTGCTTTTATCCTTCTATGTTGTTCACTTGTCCCCTCGCTTTACGCGATTTACTGGTCCCAATAACTTTTTTTAGTTATTGCTTGCACCAAACTGAGGTATATGATTTTTAATGCGATGAAATACCAATGATGGTTGGAAAATCACTGACGAAGGTCTATTTTTATCATATGTAACCCATGTGCAACCACGCAGTATTCTTCTTTCTTCTCATGTTTTTTATATATATTTACCTCGGCTGCGTTTGTCTATTTCTCTCTTACAGCTTCCTCGTTCTCTCTGTTTCTCTCACCTTCTTTCGCCCCCTCTGTCAGTTACACTTTCTCTCGACTGACCACTTCCTCGCACTTCCACTCACCCACTCTCTGTTTCTCCCCTTCTCACTTCCTCCCGTTTAGCTTACAGTTGGTCTCTTCTTGCTTACATCTCACTCAGGTCGGACGTCTGTACCTTTCGCGCATGAAATCCACCCAGCTTATGCTGACCAGGACTCCCATGTTGCTTGTTTTTTTTCCTTTCTTTGGTTTGCTTTTATCCTTCTATGTTGTTCACTTGTCCCCCTCGCTTTACGCGAATTACTGGTCCCAATAACTTTTTTTAGTTATTGCTCGCACCAACCTGAGGTATATGATTTTTAATGCGATGAAATACCAATGATGGTTGGAAAATCACTGACGAAGGACTATTTTTATCATATGTAACCCAGGTGCAACCACGCAGTATTCTTCGTTCTTCTCATGTTTTATATATATATATATATATATATATATATATATATATATATATATATATATATATATATATATATATATATATATATATATATATATATATATATATATATATATATGACAGGCAATACTGGAATTGAACCATTAAGACCGTTGAGGTATGTCATACATCAATTCATGTATTTTATCTGACGAGGACGTACTGAAAAAACACCACAGTACTTTCGAAATATATATAATAAAACATATATTTTGATTATGTGAAAGTGTTCATTTATTAATATTCTGAATTATATATATAGATATATATATATACATATATATATATATATATGTATATATATATATATATACATATATATATATATATATATATATAAATATATATATATATATATATATATATATATATATATATATATATATATATATATATATATTTACTAGCATTAAAGCCCGGCGTTGCTCGGGGTCATTAAGTTACCAAAGTTAGGTTGCACCACCCATTTTATGGCAGCGCTATTTTGTCTGCCAGGCACTGGGTGAATGAATTGCAGACCTGGAAGCATGAGCTGCGCCAGCAGTGACAATTGTAGTTTCGCCTATGGATATTATCTCTGTGCAAAAAAGTGTTGAAATTTATTGTTTCACAGTACTTGCGCAACACACGCGTAGACGATGCCAGCCGAACAACAGAGCTGCGATGGAGTTGTTCTGCATGGTTTTCTGTGTGTTTTCTAAATTTAAGACAGTAGGGAGGGTTGTGATATGATGGAGAGTTAGCTGTTGTTTCTAGCAGGTTTAGTGACCTCATAGAGGATATGTGTTTTCTAAATTTAAGACAGTAGGGAGTGGTGTGATATAGGGGAGAGTTAGCTGCTGTTTCTAGCAGGTTTAGTGACCTCATAGAAGATATGTTTTCTAAATTTAAGACAGTAGGGAGGGGTGTGATATGGGGGAGAGTTAGCTGCTGTTTCTAGCAGGTTTAGTAACCTCTTAGAGGATATGTGTTTTCTAAATTTAAGACAGTAGGGAGTGGTGTGGGGAGGGGTGTGATATGGGGCAGAGTTAGCTGCTGTTTCTAGCAGGTTTAGTAACCTCATAGAGGATATATGTTTTCTAAATTTAAGACAGTAGGGAGTGGTGTGAACGGACAGTATCACCATCAAGCTTGGAAAGAGAAAGTAGCAGAAGTATGAAGTTGTATAGATTTTGAATGGTAGTAGAAAGAGTTCAGCAGTTTAAATGAGAGATAAAAATCGTAAAATATTGAGTTTTATCTATTTTTTGCGTAATTGTGGGTGAAATTGAAAGAATTATCTGCGTCAAGACGCAATCGAAACTATTTCGATTACTGAATTGTAAATTTCAATTGAAGAAATTCTATATCGTATATTTCTATAACGAAGGAGCATGACCACACACTGAGCTTTATAGATTATGATATATAAATGAAAATAGAGAAATTAATGTGAACAAGAAGCCAACAGTATTTCATAATATATATATATATATACATATGTACACCCATATATATATATATATATATATATATATATATATATATATATATATATATATATATATATATATATATATATACAGTATTTAGGTATCGAGAGAGAGAAAAAAAGGGTAAGATAGGTGATACATATAGTTATTTGCCAAGTAGCGTATGCCAAAGGTGCTCGATACTAGTGCCGGCAGTATTAAATATTCGGAGTGTTAATATTTAGTGGGCTAGAGAATTAGCAGAGCGTAAGCACGTGGGAAAGTAAGAAATCGAAGAATAGATCGTTAAAACATGTTTATTTAAAACACCACCT
This sequence comes from Eledone cirrhosa, assembly GCA_964016885.1. Taxonomy (NCBI): domain Eukaryota; kingdom Metazoa; phylum Mollusca; class Cephalopoda; order Octopoda; family Eledonidae; genus Eledone; species Eledone cirrhosa. The sequence continues at coordinate 54,874,899 of OZ024741.1, forward strand.
ACGTACGTTTCGCCTAGTTGGGCTTCTCAAGGGCATAAATAATCAAAAGTGTTCCTTACATTGCTCGGAAAGAGTTTTGGGGGTTAAATCCACGTCAAGGTTCATTGCTCGCAAAAATAGCTTGATTTTGCAGCAGGTCAAGGGAGGTAACTCTGGCCGGTGTTAAGGCAGTCTTTCCCGGACAAATTTTTTTATCCACTACGAGATGAGGTTACAACCTTACCATTGTCGATACAAATGTAATCAACGCTTATTTTGAGAGTTTTTTGTTGTTTATTTTGCTGCATCTGTTTGTCTGAGTCGTTTGAGGCTGGGTCTGGTATGCAAGGATAGTTTCCTGGGTGTTCTTTTGCAGCGCCTTCCCGCCGGGGTTTAAAGACTTGTTGCAGGGAGATCCGGTGCACGGTTTCACTCCTCATCCTTAACCCATCTGAAGAAGGATATTTTTAAGTGATTTGTACAACTTATCGCTGTTTCAGCTCTGCTGTTGATGAGCTCGTGGGGTGCAGTTATGATGTGGTAGAGCTCCATGAGGCAAATATCGCATTTCCTCTTGAAGTTGTACGGTGCAGCCCTGCCGAAAATATCCCAGTGCGTGGAGAAGCTGATGTTTAAGTCCTTTAGTGATGTGATGTAGTCTGCGAGCGAAGTGGAATGTCTTAGTTTTTTATTTGTGAAAGAGTGGAGATGTGTTCGAAACCTAATTTTGAACGGGCGGAGGTAGCCCCTATATAATGTTTAACGCTGTTGTGGCTAGTTACAGTGCATCTATATATAACCCTATCAGTCAAGCAGTATCCTCTAAGGGGGCAGCGTCCTCTGTCGCGGTTCCTTCTATTTCCCACTGTAAGGCCATCATTGTTGCTGTCTACGTTCTTACTCACGCTACCGCAGCTGTCGTTAGCACGATTACAACCCACAGCACGCGGGGTGGTGCGATTGTTATTCCGCACGTCATGTCCTGCATGTTCGCCAGTCATTTCGCGGTTATGCTGGTTGCGTCTGCGGATGCCGTTGCCAACACTATTGGATGCTGCCAGGGAGTTGTTAAGACCGATATAGTTATTGTCAGGTGTAGGTGCGTCTGAATCGAGGTGTTGTGTCTTGGTGATCTTACTGTGGTTCGTTGTTCCTATGATGTCTGCTAGGTTAGGAGTAGTAGAGAAGGATATTTATATATTGTTCCTATTAAGAATTTTTCTATACCTATGGTTGGGTGGGAAGTTCTTCTCTAAGGCTTCGAAGAACATCTGGGGTATGTTGGAGGCCACACTCCGAGAGTAGTGGGGTGGAACCATAGGACGTTACGGTGGCGATTACGTGTCCTTGTACGTTTGCTACGGGTGGTTCCATCTAGGTGACCGCTCTTATGTGTGTTAGTGCGCAGTCGCCCGTTCGGTGCCCCTTTCACTTTATGCTCGGGTGCACTCTTCCTACCTCTTCCATGTTTATGTACAGGAAGATATTGGTTGGAAGGCGTTGGTAGTAGGCCTTCGTCTTTGTTAGTTTTGTAATAGGGGAATAGTTCGAGTAATCTACAGTGGTCACCGTCGCCGGGGTCGTGATATTTAGTGCGGTTATCTATTCTATTATATCCGACTTCAAAGAGGTCGCCGCGTGATCGGTTATAGGTATGGCTTACTATAACGTTTGTTTTATGAGGGGGGTGGTTTCTAGAGCTAGCGTTAGGGATGTAGGAAATTCCTCGGTTAAAGCCGGCGCTTATCAAGGCCCTATTGTAGTAATCTGCCGCTTGGTTGAAGATATCCTCATTAGCGGATAGTCTCGAGATTCTATGTGAGATACTGTAGACTATGGAGTTGAGAGTCTGCTTAGAGTGGTTGGAGGCATAATTAATATAAGAGAGGCACTCTCCAGGCTTATGGTATGGCTTGTATAAGCCCGTACTCAACTCCAGAGTCACGTCCAGGAAGTTGACAACCCTGTGGTTGAGGTCCATAGTTAGGGATAGGCCGTATGACTTAAAGAACCTGTGTATATGTTTGTTAAGGTTCTCTATCCTACGGGGGCTATGGTTCCTAACGGTAAACAGCGCGTCGTCCCTATATACACCTCCTTGTAGGGCCGGTATCTCTTCCCTAAACTTATGTAGGAGGTATATCCCGACCAGGTCAGTTGCTTGCGCTGATTCACTCGACCCCATCGTGACATCGAAGTTATCAGGACGGTTGGTTCAGGTCCAGTGGGAGCCTTCGAACTGGATAATGGTTCTACGCGCCGCTAGAACTATGTCAATTTCTTTTTTAGTGAGGCTAGTGTTAGATTTAGCTAAGATAAGTGCCTTATTTAAGAGTATGGGGGAGATAGAGGCGTAGTAACTATCTATGTCAAACTGGATGAACTTCAGGGTGGCTTTATCCGGAACTCGGTGAGCCAATTTATGACCTGGTCGGTGTTGCTCCAGAGGCAGAGCTTAGCCTTTCTATTAAGCTCCAGTAGTACTCTGTCGAGGATCACTTTACTAATCTTACCTATATCTGATGTAGCGGGCATATTAGTCTAATAGATGGGCATATTAGTCTTATAGAGGGGCTTTCATTAAAGTCATATTTGTGATCCTTAAGCGAGAATTTAGGCGTCATAGGGACGTACGGGTTAGTGTACTTTTCTATTTCTAAGCTGGTGACTATATCCTTCCCTACTCTATTTATGTCATTTAGGGTAATAGAGGGTGTCTTTTTGTAGTCTTTGTGTAGTTCCTTATAGATTAATTTTTTATACTTACTCGTGTCCATCTTGTACAGCTTTTGGGTTTTGTCGGAGGTGACGAAGAGGTGCGGGTATTTCTTGATCTTAGTAATTAGTGTATCAAGGGACGTTAAGAATGAATTGCTGCATTGGTGTTTCTTTCTGAACTTAACGTTTTTGATCATTTCCAGTAGGTCCTCTTCAAAGGAGTCCAGTAAGGGGTTGTGCGGTGGGTTTCGGTATGTTTTGAAGCCATACCTCTCTTTGGGTTCAGGAAAGTTACGGGTGTTCTTATCCAGGTGGTAGGCCTTCCATCTGAGTCTCCGTATAAACGAATTAGTAGCATCTATAAGCAGTTTGAGGTAGGTTTTTCTGCTGGGTAAGGGGATACACTTGAGAGACATGGGTAACGGCTGGTTCTCCAACATAATGGCAAATAAGGTGAGATACTCTACAAAAGGAGCACGGTAATACAGTATTTACGTATGAAGAGAGAGAAAACAATTCTTAATAGGAACAATATAAAAATATCCTTCTCTACTACTCCTAAACTAGCAGACATCATAGGAACAACGAACCACAGTAAGATCACCAAGACACAGCACCTCGACTCAGACGGACCTACACCTGACAATAACTATATCGGTCTTAACAACTCCCTGGCAGCATCCAATAGTGTCGGCAACGGCATCCGCAGACGCAACCAGCATAACCGCGAAATGACTGGCGAACATACAGGACATTACGTGCGGAATAACAATCCCACCACCCCGCGTGCTGTGGGTTGTAATGGTGATAACAACAGCTGCGGTAGCGTGGGTAAGAACGTAGGCAGCAACAATGATGGCCTTACCGTGGGAAATAGAAGGAACCGCGACAGAGGACGCTGCCCCTTAGAGGATACTGCTTGACTGATAGGGTTATATATAGATGCACTATAACTAGCCACAATAGCGTTAAACATTATATAGGGGCTACCTCCGGCCCGTTCAAAATTAGGTTTCGAACACATCTCCACTCTTTCACAAATAAAAAACTAAGACATTCCACTTCGCTCGCGGACTACATCACATCACTAAAGGACTTAAACATCAGCTTTTCCACGCACTGAGATATTTTCGGCAGGGCTGCACCGTACAACTTCAAGAGGAAATGCGATATTTGCCTCATGGAGCTCTACCACATCATAACTGCACCCCACGAGCTCATCAACAGCAGAGCTGAAACAGCGATAAGTTGTACACATCGCTTAAAAATATCCTTCTTCAGATGCGTTAAGGATGAGGAGTGAAACCGTGCACCGGATCTCCCTGCAACAAGTCTTAACACCCCAGCGGGCAGGCGCTGCAAAAGAACACCCAGGAAACTATCCTTGCATACCAGACCCAGCCTAAACGACTCAGACAAACAGATGCAGCAAAATAAACAACAAAAAACTCTCAAAATAAGCGTTGATTACATGCGTATCGACAATGGTAAGGTTGTAACCTCATCTCGTAGCGGATAAAAAAATTTGTCCGGAAAGACTGCCCTAACACCGGCCAGAGTTACCTCCCTTGACCTACTGCAACATCAAGCTATTTTTGCGAGCAATGAACCTTGACGTGGATTTAACCCAAAAACTCTTTCCGAGCAATGTAAGGAACACTTTTGATTATTTATGCCCTTGAGAAGCCCAACTGGGCGAAACGTACGTAGGTGGTGTTTTAAATAAACATGTTTTAACGGTCTATTCTCCGATTTCTTACTTTCCCACGTATATATATAGGGCTGCCTCCCTTGCCGATCCCCACGTGGAGTCAGCAATAGTCAGTCCTTGTATTAACATTGAACTAAAACCTGTTTGAGAAAGTGGCTTCCTTGTTCAAACATCTTACCAGAATCCTGACATTATTTATGTAAGTGGACGGTACTTGATTTAGGAGCCGCAGCAACCCAAATACTGGATTTTACCAACCTTCCATGGGTCCGGGTAAATTTTCAATACCCGAATTACTTGATCGTTTTTTTTTTGGCTATGCGAATGATTGTTTAACCAACGTCTCTTTTGTTTGGCCTTTAACGTTTGTTATAACTCTGGTTACTCTGAATCATTGAGCACTTGCCTCACATCTCGGAGGTTGTTTTTCGTTATTTCGTGGGCCGAAATGCGAATCTAGATAATTTATGTTTGTATATATATACAAACATAAATTATCGAGATATATATTTATACATGCATACTGGTTCTTTCCTGATTTATATATATATATATATATATATATATATATATATGGTGCCTTTGTCCGATGATAGCACTTAATCTATACTGGATTTTACTTTGCTGATTATATTTACTCAACATTAATTCCTTTGAAAGGTTTGATTAATAATAATTGTTTCTACTTTTGGTACAAGGCCAGTAATTATCCAGTGCATTACTGGTACTTTATTTTATCGACCCCGTACGGATGAAAGGCAAAGTTAACCTCGGCGGGATTTGAACTCAGAATGCCAAGGACCGTAACTCTATGCGTCAAAGCATGGCGTCCGACCCTCTACCGATACTGCCAATCCACCGCCCTTGATTATCCACCGGTTTGATTAATAATAATAACATTTGAACTTATATTTGATGTCTAGTTTGCTGGCTACACTCATCCGACATTAATATCTTTGAAAAATAATAGTTTATCTTAATGACTGAATGACGCAGTCGAACTTTTTATTAAAATATGTTTTGGAGATGTAATTTTATATTCTTATATTCTTAAATTTATATTTGAACTGCACACCTGCTCTTATTAACTTAATAAACTTTATAATGCTTATGGTATATGTCTTGCACTATACTTAACTTCTTTATAACAGCATGTTTCTCTATACCAGCATGTTTTATTTTAAATTTGTACTGCTTTTAGCTGCTAATTTCATTTTATTGGATTTATATGCTCATATTTTTCATATGCTTCTTCTACTTTTGCTTTCTTTTCTTGTATAAATCTTGATACTTATGTTTACGTCCAATATTATGTATCCTCAAAATGTTCTTATGACAAGCTTTTCATATATTTTATTATATACTCCGAAGAGATCTTGTGCCTGGCTGAAACGATCGTAAATGATTAAATGTTCTAAACACTCTTTGATTGTTGTTTATAAAGTGTATATATATATATATATATATGTGGAGAGAGAGAAAGAGAGAGAGAGATAGAGGGAGAGAGAGGGGGGAGAGGGAGAGAGGGGGAGAGGGGGGAGGGAAGGAGAGAGAGAGAGAGAGAGAGAGAGGGGGAGAGAGAGATACTTACACACATATATATATATAGATATATAGATATATAATAATTCATATTTTTGAGGTTTTCCCTTAAAGAATTGTTTTTCTGAATCCATTCTGATTTATATACGTGTGTGTGTGTGGGTGGGTGTCTGTCTGTCTGTCTGTCTGTCTGTCTGTCTGTCTCTCTGTCTCTCTGTCTCTCTGTCTGTCTCTCTGTGTCTGTGTATGCCTGCCTGTGTGTGTATCTGTATCTTCTACTGAGTTGGAACTGTTTCAGATCACCAGAAAACAATGAAACGGATTTAGAGATTTACGACGTAAAAAATAAATATAGACTTTCTCTACTGATCTATTAGGTACCTTATATAATAGTGGTTGTCTTCCGTGCCTCTCTAACCATAAATTTCAGTAGCACCACTCCACATAAATTCCTCAATTTAAGATTGACCTGTAGTATCTATTTCATAGTATTAACCTTAATTGAATATATATCTGACTAAGAATGCTTTTTGTGAAAATCAGTCATATGGAACTATTGTCATCTTGCCTGACGGTTTGAACTTTACAACACCACCTGCCTCTTTGAGGTCAAATACCAACCCTACTAGCATCTACAAACTGACCAATGAGAATTAAGACTATTCCTGCTGACAACATTAAATTATTCCTAACAGGCTCTGATACCATCAACACTATAAACACAGAGCTGGCATATCTAAGAACTGACTAACTGCCTGATGAGGTCATAGCCATTCAATGGCTATCATCGAAATATATATAGCAGTAAATAAAGGATTATGAGTTCATGCAATTGACTTATGTTTCGTCACTATATATATATATATATATTATATATATATATATATTGTTTCTACGTTAGGCACAAAGCCAGCAATTACCCAGTCCATTACGGGTACTTTATTTTATCGACCCCGTAAGGATGAAAGGCAAAGTTAACTTCGGCGGGATTTGAACTCAGAATGGCAATAGATAACAATATATATATATATATATATTGTTATCTATTGCGTGGGCCATACTGCCATTCAAAACACACTAAGCCACCGGTGTAGCTAGAGCTAGAACAAAACTAAAAGGAGGAGACACAGAGGGCCAAAACAGTCATTTATAGAATTACATTTGTCGCCAAAAATATAACAACTGGGTTTTCTACATTGTACCGTCAGTTTTGTTGCATTGGACTCGTGCTCCTAAAGAAGCACAGACCCTGAATAGCCTTCTACTGCTGAAGGGTAAAATAGGATTTGTAAGTCTATGGTGACCCCTCCCAACCACATGTCGTTAATTTATACTTCAGATAGGACTTTATTTTATAAACCTGGAAGGTATGAAAGGTAAGGTTGACCTTGGTGGGATTTGAACTCAGCCCGCAAAATTACTACTAATATTATTTCTAATTTTGGTGTATGGCCAGCAATTTAGAAGAGAGTCGATTATATCGAGCTCTTTTTGTCGACTTCTAAAGTATGAAATGTAAAGGATTTGAAATCCAAACGTAAACAACCGTAAAAACAAAACAAAAAAAGATTCCTAATTGTGGCACAAGGCCAGCAATTTGAGCGAAAGGGAAAGTCAGTTATATCGATCCCAGCACTTAGCTGGTACTTTTTTATTGACCTCAGAAGGGTGAAAGGCAAAGTTGACCCCGGTGGAATCTGAACTCAGGTACTACTACTAATAATAATAAACAGTTCTTGTGTTTTTGTTTTTTGTATTTGTTTTCTTTATATTTCAAATTATTCGATTTTTTTTTTTTTTTTTGATGAGACAAAATTGAAGAAAAGGTCCGGAGTCATTTATCATCGCTCTATCTAAATTGATATAAAAACTGCCCAGACTCCACAGATGATAAGTAAAAAGGTTTTGGGACTTTGCCATTACGGCTAGTAGTTTAGTCGATCAGTAGCAGTAAGAGAGAGAGAGAGAGAGAGAGAGAGAGAGAGAGACAGAGAGAGAGGGGGGGGTCAGCGAAAGTGTGATAGAGAGAAGACGAAACAGAAAGTGAGTGAGTGAGAGTGAGAGAGGGAACGAAAGAGAAAGTGAGTGGAAGAGAGTAAGAGAGAGAGAGAAAGAGAGAGTGGGATAGATAGAGAAGGTTAGGGAGAGGATCTGAGAGAGATACAAGGCGAAGGAGAGAGAGGGGCGTTATTCTCTATAGAATAGTCTTCTCTAAATGCTAGAGGGTAGACTAACATAATTGGAAATAACTTGCTAGATCTGATTATACTTTCTCAAACTTTAAATTGGCCATGACCGATGTAAAGCCATAAACACTGCTCTTGTACATACATATATATACGTATATATATATATATATATATATATATATATATATATATATATATATATATATATATGCATCATGTATGTACGTGTGCGTAGGTATTATATACTCACTTTATCTATGCATTTATCTAGCTAACTAGATAGGTAGCCATTTTTATTTATAGATCGATGTATGTATCTATATATACAAATCTATCATAATTTCTCCCTCTCTCTCTCTCTCCATGTATATATATATATATATATATATATATATATATATATATATATATATATATATATATATATATATATATATATACATATTACTCTTTATATATATATAGTGAGAGATGGAGAAAAGACGAAGAAAGAGAGATAGATAGATACATACATAATTTTCTGTCTATGAAAACCTGCAATAATTTCTGGTGAACTTAATATTTATCTATCTAATTAACTATCTGTGAATCTATGGATTTCTATGTGTAACTATATGAGTTTATATGTTTGTGGATGGTGTGTACAGAGAGGGGAGGCGAGAAATAAAGAGTGAAACAAGAGGTTATACGTATGTGCGAATAAGAAAAAATATAAAGTTTTCAATACAAAAAATATAATAATGTATTATTTATTGGATACTGAAGTCTCACAAATCGTTACTCCGAGGTTCTCGTTGTCGATCTGCGGACGTTTATTAAAAATTCGCCAAACCGGCTATAAATATAAATCCGACATTTCGATTCGCTTATATCAAAACTCGTCTGTATAAATTTATTGCTTGTCATTACAGTATTCTTACGAACACCAGTGACCAAAAGATAGGCATAGAAAAATCCAGCTTTCAATATAGAACAATGAAATTAATAGTATTATTGGTTTCTGATTTAGGCACAAAGCCAACCATTTTGGAGAAGGGGAAATTGGGTTGAATTAGCCCCAGTGCGTTACTGGTACTTTATTTTATCTACCACGTAAGGATGAAAAGCGAAGTTAACCTCAGAGGGATTTGAACTCAAAATGTGAAGCTCTAACTATATGCCGCTAACATGTCCAGTCATTCCACCACCCTAATAATTGTTTCTATTTTTAGCACAAGGCCAGCAATTACCCAGTACATTACTGCTAGTTTATTTTATCGACCCCGTAAGGATGAAAGGCAAAGTTAACCTCGGCGGGATTTGAATTCAGACCATAAAGGATGCAGCTCAGGACAGGACCCTTGTGGACTCACCTGCCTGCTATATTCCTGACTTTGATGGTTACATAACTGTACAGTCCTCATAAGCCAATCTACCCCCAGGGGTAGCCCGGATTCTCACCCTAATAATGGTTTCTTATTTAGGCACAAGGCCAACAATTTGGGGGAAGAGAGGGTCGATTAAATCGACCACAGTACATTACTGGTGTTTTATTTTATCGACCCATAAGGATGAAAGGCAAAGTTAACCTTAGCGGGATTTGAACTCAATACGTAAATCCTTAACTATATGCCACAAAGAATGTTATCCGACGCTCTACCGATACAGCCAACACACAACCCTAATAAAAAGATCATTGATTTCTGATTTAGACACGATAATAACAATTTGGTGGCGAAGGGAAAATCGATTACATAGATGTTATCGACCCCCACAAAGAGAAAAGACGAAATTTGCCTCGACCAATATGAACTCAGAATGCAAACATTGCTACAGTGCGTTCCAAGTAGAAATCTCACCTTCTATCACCAACAAAGCGATGGCGAATTTGCTAGGAGTTGCAACCGAATGATATTATCAGCATTGGAAAAGCCAATGGAAATGTAGTTTCCTTGGTTCGATCTGACGATCGGCTTAATTTCTTTCCTGGTTTCCTAATTTGGGACCGTTTCTCAACCTCACCTGCATGCAATGGTCCTTGTGAAAACATTTCTTATAATACTTTGCTCAACGAGGATATGGCATGAAAAAACTTCCTAATACATTCAAACCACACTAGAGACGTCATTCGGTCTATTCTTATCTTACTGTCATTTATGTCAGATTTTTATCTTACTTTTAGTGCATGGTTTGCATATGAATTCATGTACATTGACATAACCGGGATATTGCTTCAGTCGAGGTGCCGGCCGGTCTCGCGAGGGAGGCCTATACTAGTTAAACGGATCACAAAGGCTTTGTTTTCTGATACAAATCACCGGTGACAAGGGTTTAAATTCGAACTCAGAACACTATGAGTTGGAAAGAATACTGCAAAGCACCTCGTTCCGATGTTCTAACAATTCATACAATCCACTAGCAAGGATAATTATTTGATTTACCGACCTCACAAAATATGAGTGTCGATGGAATTTGAAATCAGAACTCAGAGTTGGTGGGATACAGCAAGGTAATCCACATAACTCGCCAACAACTCCGTCCCCTCCACCCTCCTAGATATGCAGTTTAATTTATCGACACCTAAAGGAGAGGGATATGAACTCAGAGCACAGATAGCCGGAGCAAATTCCACGGGGTATTCTTTCTGACGTTCTAACTACTCTATCAATTTGACAGTGTAACATCGATATATCACATTTCGGTGATGTATATTGGCAAAAAGTTGCTAAATGTAAATAAATTAAATTTAAGAAGAAGAATTATAATAATTCATATGTTAAAGGTTAAATTTCGTCATAAATATATTTTGGATATGTAATACCTAACAAAGGTAGACAGTGGTAAAATAAGTTCACTGCTGGAGATTGAAGAGAACTGTGAATTATCCTTAGTAACTTATACATATATATACGAGTATATATATATATATATATATATATATATATATATATATATATATATATATATATATATATATATATATATATATATATATATATATATTTAATACATTAACAGAGAAAGCTTTTAGCGATACTCTGACCAACTCTATCTCACTCAACAAATATTAGGATATACCTGAGTATAATCCCAATTTTGTGTTTGGGGTTATTCCGTGGATAGTTGGTTGTATTATTTTATATGAAACATAATTAAATAAATCTCTCTTTCTTTACATACGATCGTTTCGTTATAAGATTTCTACAACGTGGGAGAAATAATGTCCAAGTTATGTAGAAACTTGTATATAATCTATAGATATACACACAAGTGGGCCCTTATAACTCATCAGTGGATGCCCATGCAATATCAATATAAAAAACTACATCGATATTAATATTCAGTGATGGTCTCTGTCAGTGCTAGAAGGACCGCCAAATTTGAAAGCCCAGTAGTCCTGCAAAAAGAAATTTCACACTGTCTCCAAAAGGGAAGGGGAGGTCATCGTAAAATCTAAAATAATATACACGTAGGTCATTGAACCCTTTTAAGTATTCTAACCACGTGCTTAAGAACTCAATTGGATATTAAAATAATATATACGCATAGAGATATTTAAAAAATAATAAATATATGTACGCATTATTTATATATACATAGAGGTATTTTCTGAGGCAAAATAACAGACATGAGATACAGGAAAAGGCAATCAATATTTAATATAAAGAATAAATAAAGATAGTCATACCTAAATATCTGCAATTTTCATATCTGGCCATCCAAGAGTATATATATATATATATATATATATATATATTTATTTATTAAAATAACAGATTAAAGTTTAAGCAAAGAATCGCTGCTTTGTGAAGGTATGTATTCCTCCTCGTACGTATATTTGACTGTTATGGCGTATAAGTTTTACATATTCTGGTATTTAGGGTTTGGCTATGTGTATACAGGAGTTTTGCGTCTGCGTGAGTATGCAGGTTCGTACGTATGGTGGGTGTGTGTATATGTGTACTTCTTGTTTTAGTTGACTTACGTCTCCGAACATTCGTGTATTTATTTGTAGGTATGTGTGTGCGCTTGTTATATACGTATTTATTTACTTATATACGTTTATATAATTATTTATTTATTTATTTGTACACAAGCATACACACACACACATATTTATATGTGCGTGGTTTTGTATACCTATGGTAAGGTTTTGCGAATGCTTGTGTATGTACGTATCTGTTTGCGTGTATGTATTTATTTGTTTCTATTACTTCTGTATTGTATTTATTTACTTTGTTCTTAACTCTGTAGCGGAGATTCATTTGGTCTCCTAGTTAGAATTTTAGTCTACAACTTCTGCTTTACCTTTTACGTGGTTTTGTCTTTGCGTGCTATTGTTCTCCACGCTCCACATATGACGTATTATCTTCGTTTTTTTTCGTTCATCGCCAGAGAATTCTCTATGCACCACCTAAGAGAACATTAGTCTACGACCTCTATTATACCATAAACGTGGTTCTGTCTTTGCGCGTAATTGTTTTTCACCGCTCCTATTAATGACGTATTATTCGTTTTTTCCCGTTCTTAGCCAGCGAACGTTTCCACGAACCAAAGTATCGTCTTCCTGTCTTCCTGTCTTCCTCCGGTTGCAACGTTTTTTGAAATATCCAGTTCTGCGTTTACAGATTGACTTTGTTAGTTTCAGAAGATCCCGTTAAGGGTGAAAGCAGCGATTCTTTGCTTAAACTTTAATCTGTTATTTTAATAAATATTTGCTCTACGGTTCTTATATATTTGATATATATTTTCCTTATCGAGCCCTCTTTGGATTTTAGTCTTCAATTTTATTATTATTACTATATATATATATATATATATATATATATATATATATTCATTAGTTAAGCAAAACAAGACCACAAATTTCAAAAGGAAGGACATTATTAAAAGATTGTCAAGATATTTTAGTTTGATGTAAGGAATGTAGAGAATAATAATAATAATATTAATAATAATAATGTCTGTTTACAATTGTTTCACCATATAATATTTCTGGATCAGATGACTATATATCATAATTGATCTGGTTCAGTTGAAAATAATTAACATATTTAAAAGACAGAGCGGCTCATCGGAACTTCAAAGGAATATAAATTAAATTAATGAGATAATGTTACATAATATAATGTTCCATATATTGGTTTTTACTATGGTGTCTTGGTTGCATCAGTTGTCGGCCATAATGAAGCAGTATCCATCTGTCCAGGTTGCATTGTGTGAGATCTGCCTATGGGTAACAAGATGGCTGCCAAAGGGCATATTTACCTTACTAATTAGAGGGTGGTTTCAGGGGAAGTAACTTCTCGAGAGATTAGAAATTGTGGGTGTTTATTGTTAAGTGCTAATTTAAAAATTTTTTTTTTTTTTTTAAATTGAGAGACAATGTAGGGGAGGTAACTTATAATTATCGAGTTGTTCATAGCAATTTAACTTATTAGCTACAAGTAAAATGGGGCTACATGACTAAGTTGGGTCAAAAATTCTATTGGCTAAGGAATTAGCCCTTCGATGTTGACAGCTAATAGTTACCTCCGTTCTATCGTTAATCGGTAGAGGTCGTGATAGAGTTATGTAATATGCTTCCGTAATACAGAGATCACAAGATTTTCTTCGTGCATTGAACGCTTGGGCCCTAGCCACGATATCCCATTTTAGTGAGTGTTGAACGTTGTTTAATTTAAGGTTTTTAATGAGCCTAGCTAGCTATGTCGAACATCTGTTGCTAGGGTCTCGGAAGGAAAAAGAGTGCGCGTTATAGCGTACCTTAAAAGGGTTAGAGGTAGACCCGATATAAGAGCTGGTATTCGAAGCAGTCTTAACCGTGCACCTATAGACTATGTTGGGTGTCAGGCAGTGTCCATTTAATGGGCATGCATTGTGGTAACGGCAGTTGCAGTTGCTTCTGCGGTTAGTGAGAGTAGGGTTGTTTAACCTAAGCGGTAATAAGTTCTTTGTTAACTTCGATGGAAATTTTTATTAAAAATCCTGGTTAACTTGAGGAGAACTTTCTTGCATTCGTCGGTGACGTTTATATATATATGTGTGTGTGTGTGTGTGTGTGTGTGTGTGTGTGTGTGTGTGTGTGTGTGTGTGTGTGTGTGTGTGTGTGTGTGTGTGTGTGTGTGTGTGTGCGTGCGTGTGTGTGTGTGCGTGTGTGTGTATATATATATATATAAATATAGGTATGTATACGTACATACAACTATGTATACAGACGTACAGTAGTATGTATATATATACATACATGCACACACATATATATATATGCATGTATGGGTTTACCGAACATTTATTATAATGTTCGTTTTTTTTTTGTAAACAAACAGCCTGAATTAAGCCGTACAGTGTTCGGCAACCATCGTTGCCTTTTTGTTCAACACTGACAAAGGAACGATGAACTAGTTTCAAGCTTATTAGCTATCGTCAGCACCGTATACCTTCCTGTCAGATGATTGAACGTTTGAAAGTATATACTTTCCTTATGCATATTAACGGCTGAGCAGCCTAATTTGCATATCGAGTGAGTTAGTCGGCCGGGCGTACCGAACACGATAAATGGAAAAGAATGAAATGAAATGAAATTTCTCACTCTTAGTACGGCTGATACTTAAATATAAGTATGTATACGTACGTACATAAATGTATACAGACGTACAGTAGTATGTATATATATATACATATATGCACACATATATATATACGTATGGGTACGCCCGGCCGACTAACTCACTCGATATGCAAATTAGGCTGCTCAACCGTTAATATGCATAAAGAAAGTATATACTTTCAGACGTTCAATCATCTGACAGGAAGGTAAACGGTGCTGACGATAGCTAATAAGCTTGAAACTAGTTCATCGTTCCTTTGTCAGTGTTGAACAAATGGGCAACGATGGTTGCCGAAAACTGTACGGCTTAATTCGGGCTGTTTGTTTACAAACAATCCGAACATTATAATAAATGTTCGGTAAACCCATACGTACATATATATATATGTGTGCATGTATGTATATATATACATACTACTGTACGTCTGTATACATATATGTATGTACGTATACTTACTTATATTTAAGTATCAGCCGTACTAAAAGTGAGAAATTTCATTTCATTTCATTCTCTTCCATTTATATATATATATATATATATATATATATATATATATATATATATATATACGTTTATATTGAATAATGAGGTAATCAAGACTGCTCAAGTGCTTACATATATGTAAACATTGAGCGTCTAGATGTTTAAACGTCAACTTTACGCATTTCTTTGTAAATTGAAACACCTACAGGAAAATACGCAAGGTTGGCATGTTTGTATGTTTGGATACTCAATGTGTAAATATATATAAACATTTATGAGACCTTACTTATATCTGTCACTGTATATATCCGGATATTTATCATATACTTCCGCTACTTAGTACATATTTAAACACACATGCAAACGCATGCGCAGAGACAGAGACAAGAATAAATAAATAAACAAATAAATAAATAAATAAAATAAAAATGGCGTATACTTTACAATACAATAGAATGAAACATTATAGTACCACTGATGATGTTGCAGATGTGTGACGAAAGAACTTTTATAGACTATATATATATATTTATATCTGTATTTTTAACCGTTGGTCAATCAATGATAAACATTGATTCCCAAATAAATGAACTATGGAGATATAAAAAGTACAGAAGCGAAAACCAACCCAAACTAAACAGTGAGTGTGTTCTGTTATTATTTCTGGCAATATTATAACAATATGACCCTCCCCAAGTATTACAATATTTGTTTCGACATACGATTTCATATAAAAAATCTTGCAATATATATATATATATATATATATATATATATATATATATATATATATATATATATACATACATATATATACTGTAAAGTGGTCGTGGTGGTGAAACGACAAAAAGAACCCAGTACTCATTGTAAATGAGGTTGGTGTTAGGAAGAGCATCTAGCTGTAGAAACCAAGGCAGAATCAGTCCTGTACGAACAAGACATGGTCACATCACCTAGCATTGCACATAACAGGACTACCCCTCTAACCTATGCTAGCGTGGAAAATGGACATAATACGGAGGTGATGATGATATATGTACACACACACACACACACATACACATACATATATATATATATATATATATATATATATATATATATATATATATATATATATATATATAAGTATTGAAATTTCCGTTGGAAACAGAAAAGGTCATAGAAATGAAGAGTGCTCTATATAAGTATCAGAGCAAAATTTAATGTATAAAAATCAATACAATATAATTACCTCATTACCAGAGGTTTCCCGAATGAGGCGAATACGAAATAAACGACTTCATTCGTTCGTCAGACGAGGCAATATAAAACATAGGCAAATACTTAGAAAAACACATCAAGAAAATCAAAAAAAGATATAGATAAATGAAATAGAAATTGAAATATATAAAAATCTATCAAGAAATATAGTTAGGTGTGTGTATATGTATGTATATATGCTCACAGATGTGCATATATGTATATGCGCACATGTATATGTGTAGTGAGAAAGTGTGCGTAATTCTAAAATTTAGGGCAAATGTATCTATATGTCTGTATTATACAGACAGAAATGGTTACATCGTAAATATATGAATATGAAGGCGCGCGCATAAAACGCCTGGACACTCGTACACTTAGATGCGGAAAGAAAGGAGGTAAGGGAGTGTAATAATTAAAAGAAAAGTATCAGTCTCGATATATTTATAAAAATATAATAACGATAAATTAGAAAGAAAAGATATAAGAAAGAAAAAATTAAAGAAGACAAAAAAAGGGGGGTACATACATACACAGACACGCGTGTCTCACAAAAGAAATGTAAAAATAATTATGCTTATATACACACGCGCACTTACACTTCCATACGTTCGATACGTACATACACACACACACACATACTTATACTCACGCATATAAACCTGTTTGCATGCCCATGTATGAAACTGAGTAAGTAAAAAAAGGGGAAGGGGGGGGGGGGAGAAGAAAAAAGGAACAAAACATAAAACCGAGATGTCAAAATCACGGATATAAAGACACGTACACATACGCATAATATATACATACACACACAGACAAACACCTGTATACACACATATATATACACATATATATATATATATATATATATATATATATATATTTATATATATATATATATATATATATATATATATATATATATATACACATATACATACACGCACGCGCGCGCACACACGTAGTCACTCATGTACATATATAAAAAGTATACACACATTAAGGCGTTCAGCCATATTGAATTGTGGATAAATAAGTACAAATATAAAATTGTAAGATAGGCTGCGCAAAAATAAAATAAAAATAAAAATGAAAAATATATCTGGATTGAAAAACACAAAAGACATGTGTAATCAGTTAGTGGAGGAAAAGGGGAAGTAAAAGAAGGGGAAGTAAAAAATAGAAAATAGGAAGTGGATCGGAGAATAAAGGGGGGGGGGGAGAAGTAAAAATAAATAAAAGTGAAAATAAATGAAATTATTGACAAGGATAAAAATGAAAGTAAGTCAGAAAGGGTAATTAAATAATTAAAAAGAGAATAATAAGAGTTTATGGAGGATAAGTATCTGAAAGTGTGTTAAGTTTATATGAGCTGGAAAGCAGGTGTGATTTCATGTGTGGGCAACTGGTGAAAATTTCCGTCTTTGTGTTCAGGCAGGTCTTTGGTGATTTAAGATTTTGCAATATCCAAAATTTTTCATTTATGCAGAGCGTGCATTTTCTTGTTCCTCTAGCATATTTTTTAGATTGGTTCAAAATTGACCAATCTAGTTTATATTGGATGCCTTGGTCTTTCAAATCCCAAATTCTGCTAGCCAGAGCTGTTGTAAATCTTTTTTCTGGATGTCGAAAGGATGCGACATGTGAGTAATAACGCGTTTTGAATCTGTCTTGCGTCATATCGTTCACTGGTGGCTGGATGGTTGTTGCTGATGGTTGTCACTTTAGCCGCATATACAATGGCTTTGGTGTTGCATTTACCTTGTAATGGGCATTCACTTTTGATTCTACAGGAGCAAGTTTGATTTTCTCTAGGTGATATTTTGTTGAGGATATAGGACTTAATAGGGGGACCGCAGGAATAGCTAATTTTAACACAGTTTCTGTTAAAGATCTTATAGTATCTATGTGTTCTAGGGAAATGTTTATCTAGGAGTTCTAGGAATTTTTTGCCTACATTAGTTTTAACTGCTAGAGAGTAGGGGGGTGTGAACCAGATTATTTTTCTTTTCCTATTTTTATGTTTAATAGAGTTAGTGTAGTTAGGTATGTATTTAATCGGTTCGCTAAAGCCGCTATTTTGGAGGGCTTTATTATAGTAGGGGGATGCCTTATTAAAAATAGCTTCTGAGGAAGAGAGGGTGGAGATCCTACGGCTAATATTAGGGATAAGGTTTTTAAAAACTATAGGTGGATGGCAAGATCCTTTATTTATATATTTTAAGTTTTCATTAGGTTTATGGTATGGTTTATAAGAAGCAGTAGGCAAATCTAGGTTTATATCTAGGAAATCTACGTTGGAAAGGTTAGTGTCAATAGTAATTTTAAGATTAAAACTAGCGAAGGTTTTTATTAAGTCTTTCCTTAATCTATCTAAGTTATGGCCTATGGTGGTATGGGAAAGTATTAGACCATCATCGCGATAAAGCCCAAAAATATGGTTAGGAAATTTTTCTTTCAGTGTATGTAAGAGGAATAGGCCGACCAGATCACAAACCTCGGCACTGTCATAAGAGCCCATTGAGACATGGAATGGGTTCTCTGGGTTAGATATGTTTACCCAAGTGTCATTATCATTAAAAAGTAGTGTTCCTAGCATGCAAGATGACATCCTCTTCAATATCGGAGATATTAGTGAACCCTCTCATGCTATATATGTGTATATATACATATATATGTATATATGTGTGTGTATGTTACGTTGGTACCACAAAACATCCAGTTCACTTTGAAAGTGGTCGTGTAGGTATCACGACAAAAAGCACCCAGCACACACTGTAAATGTGGTTGGGGCTAGGAAGGGCATCCAGCCATAGAAAACCAGCCAGAAACTGTCCTATATGAGCGAGACACGGTCACCCGACCCAACCTGCCTCTAAATGGGACAAAAGAGTGTAACTCATGCTAGCGTGGAAGATGGACGTTAAACGATGATGATGATGATGATATATATATATATATATATATTCATACGGAACGAAGGTAACCTAAGGGAAACAACAACGAACTCACTCCTACATCATTGGCCAGCCAACACAGGCTGAATATAGGTGTAGCAACAAGGGCGGTGCTCCAGCATGGCCTCAGCTGGATGGTTGGGACATGTAAAACAGAGTAAAAGATCATTTATATATATATATATATATATATATATACACACACACATATATATAAATGTGTATGTGTGTGTGTGTGTGTGTGTGTGTGTGTGTGTGTGTGTGTGTGTGTGTGTGTGTGTGTGTGTGTGTGTGTGTGTGTGTGTGTGTGTGTGTGTGTGTGTGTTTTTGTGTTTGTGAAGGCTAGTATGGTTCAATGATTAATGTATATTTCAAATAAGTTATTACTGTCATTATTGTACAGAATGAAGTGTACGGAAAAAAAAGAGAGCCTTGGGATAGAACAGATGAAATGTGTGTCAGTGAATCCCACTGAGTCCCATTAGAATACATTGCTATGGTGATGACTGATAGGCGGCGTGAAATATGTATGGTTTAATAGTTAATTAATCCATTGTTTTACGACTCCTAAAACATACATATATATATGTGTGTGTGTGTGCGTGTGTGTATATACATATGAATATATATATATATATATATATATATATATATATATATATATGTATATATATATATATATATATATATATATATATATATATATATATATATATATATATATATATATATATATATATATATATAATATAAGATCAAAAGATGGTTAAAGGAGTTCCATGTATTTTATTATGCGCATTTCAAAAACAAACATCATCATGCAATAATATTTGTGTTTTCATCAGATAAAACAGGAGAACATGATATGAAGGCTAAAAATCACTTGTGGATAGTGCAGTTTTAAATCAACATACATTAAACTGCACTATCCACAAGTGTTTTTTAGCCTTCATATCATGTTCTCCTGTTTTATCTGATGAAAACACAAATATTATTGCATGATGATGTTTGTTTTTGAAATGCGCATAATAAAATACATGGAACTCCTTAAACCATCTTTTGATCTTATATTATGTATACGCCAGTCCTACAAACTGTAGAGTGCTTCTTATCCGATATCTGCATTGCTTTATTGTACTACAATAAAACTCACCTCCTACATTATATATATATATATATATATATATATATATATATATATATATATATATATATATATATATAATACATTATGAAGAGAGAAGAAACATTAGATATAATTAGTAATAAGATATATCATACCTAAACTGCTTCTATAGTCCCCGACTACGTAGTTTCGTGGCATATTATGCAAAAATACTACATCATAGAGATATAGAGTTTTTGTGAGGTCTGCCGACTTATCAAGAGGATACCTCGTTAAGGGCTTCAAAACACGTCTGTGATGCGCGAGATAGAATCTCGAAAGGCGGAGGGGGAGTCAATCACGTGATACAGCGGTCAAGAAACAGAGCTAAGCCCCTTATAACCCTGAAAAAAATACCACGGAGGCGGAGGGGGTATTTATATCAAAGCCGTAGAAGAGGTAGTTTGAGGAGGCGAGAAGTATGAGTAATGGTAGCTATCCAGCAGTTACTACACTTCAAAGGTTACTCGACCAAAGGGAGTTATAAACAATATATAGAGAAACACACAGATACATGCGGACACATACATATACATGAATATATCCACATATATCCCTGAAGGGGCTTAGCTCTGTTTCTTGACCGCTGTATCACGTGATTGACTCCCACTCCGCCTTTCGAGATTCTATATCGCGCATCACAGACGTGTTTTGAAACCCTTAATGAGGTATCCTCTTGATAAGTCGGCAGACCTCACAAAAACTCTATATCTCTATGATGTAGTGTTTTTGAATAATATGCCACGAAACTACGTAGTCGGGGACTATAGAAGCAGCTTAGGTTGATATATCTTATTACTAATTATATCTAATGCTTCTTCTCTCTTCATAATGTATTATATAGCTCTGATACTGAATCAGTCTAATCCATTCGGATTGGTTTGTCCCAGTTATTCATAGAGCAACATCGGTTGAGGTTGGTACCACTAACTCAGGGATATATGTGGATATATTCATGTGTATGTATGTGTCCACATGTATCTGTGTGTTTCTCTATATATTGTATATATATATTATAGGAAAATGTTTAAGACCCCGACGGTAGAGCTCAAGCCGTCGGGGTCTTGAACATTTTCCTATTACCCACTCTATTACCCTAAGTAATGAGTACTCTGGTGCGTTATGGTCTATCTGGTTCCTTACCACACTTCCTTCGTTATATATATATATATATATATATATATATATATATATATATATATATATATATATATATGCATGTATGTATATATATGTATGTATGTATGTATATATATATATATATATATATATATATATATATATGTATGTATGTATGTATGTATATATATATATATGTATGTATGTATGTATGTATGTAAAAGGTAAACAGAAATAACAAAACAATCGGTACAGTATATGGAAGAATATATTATGTTAACGCTTGAAATAGCAGGAAGAGAGTAAACGTTTCGGACGCTAGTCCTTCATCAGAAGATAGAATGAGAAATAAGGTAGATTGAAGGGACGGACGAGTTGAATTTGGAAAATATGTCTTATATATATATATATATATATATATATATATATAAAAGACGTAAAATAAGAAAATATTTTTTAAAAAATTTTTAAAAAATTTTTACTTACTTAAATTCTCACTCCAACTAATTAGTTTCTGCAATGGGATAAAGACAGTTACATAATCCAACTGTCGAGAATTCATTGCGTCATCAGGGAGTCTATTCTCAGCTGAGCCTCCAGGCAATGCGCGGACACTAGCGGCTCATATAAAAAATAATAATTCGGTAGAAAGAACAGCTAGGCGAGGACTGGATTCTATGTACTGAAATTCTCACTGCTTCCAGTCAAATGTCCGATTCTAAAGAATCAATCACGTTACATAGAGGCTAGTTAGAAGGAATGGGATGGTAAGATGACTGACGCCTACTAACACCCCAAAAAAAATTTTGAAGTGGTTTTGGCAGGTTTGCTCGACAAATCAGTGATTTGGAGATAAATATAGATAATTTAATATATCAACTAACATAGGCGCACAGATGCATGTCCATGCCAGCAAATACACAGGTTATGTCATAGTACCTAGGTGGTTCAATGCAGGAGGGTGCAGAACAATAATATAAAAGACGTAAAATAAGAAAATATTTTTTAAAAAATTTTAAAAAAATTTTTTACTTACTTACTTAAATTTTCACTCCAACTAATTAGTTTCTGCAATGGGATAAAGACAGTTACATAATCCAACTGTCGAGAATTCATTGCGTCATCAGGGAGTCTATTCTCAGCTGAGCCTCCAGGCAATGCGCGGACACTAGCGGCTCATATAAAAATAATAATTCGGTAGAAAGAACAGCTAGGCGAGGACTGGATTCTATGTACTGAAATTCTCACTGCTTCCAGTCAAATGTCCGATTCTAAAGAATCAATCACGTGACATAGAGGCTAGTTAGAAGGAATGGGATGGTAAGATGACTGACGCCTACTAACACCCAAAAAAAATTTTTGAAGTGGTTTTGGCAGGTTTGCTCGACAAATCAGTGATTTGGAGATAAATATAGATAATTTAATATATCAACTAACATAGGCGCACAGATGCACGTCCATGCCAGCAAATACACAGGTTATGTCATAGTACCTAGGTGGTTCAATGCAGGAGGGTGCAGAACAATAATATAAAAGACGTAAAATAAGAAAATATTTTTTAAAAAATTTTAAAAAAATTTTTTACTTACTTACTTAAATTTTCACTCCAACTAATTAGTTTCTGTAATGGGATAAAGACAGTTACATAATCCAACTGTCGAGAATTCATTGCGTCATCAGGGAGTCTATTCTCAGCTGAGCCTCCAGGCAATGCGCGGACACTAGCGGCACATATAAAAATAATAATTCGGTAGAAAGAACAGCTAGGCGAGGACTGGATTCTATGTACTGAAATTCTCACTGCTTCCAGTCAAATGTCCGATTCTAAAGAATCAATCACGTGACATAGAGGCTAGTTAGAAGGAATGGGATGGTAAGATGACTGACGCCTACTAACACCCCAAAAAAAAATTTTGAAGTGGTTTTGGCAGGTTTGCTCGACAAATCAGTGATTTGGAGATAAATATAGATAATTTAATATATCAACTAACATAGGCGCACAGATGCACGTCCATGCCAGCAAATACACAGGTTATGTCATAGTACCTAGGTGGTTCAATGCAGGAGGGTGCAGAACAATAATATAAAAGACGTAAAATAAGAAAATATTTTTTTAAAAATTTTTAAAAAATTTTTTACTTACTTACTTAAATTTTCACTCCAACTAATTAGTTTCTGCAATGGGATAAAGACAGTTACATAATCCAACTGTCGAGAATTCATTGCGTCATCAGGGAGTCTATTCTCAGCTGAGCCTCCAGGCAATGCGCGGACACTAGCGGCACATATAAAAATAATAATTCGGTAGAAAGAACAGCTAGGCGAGGACTGGATTCTATGTACTGAAATTCTCACTGCTTCCAGTCAAATGTCCGATTCTAAAGAATCAATCACGTGACATAGAGGCTAGTTAGAAGGAATGGGATGGTAAGATGACTGACGCCTACTAACACCCCAAAAAAAAATTTTGATGTGGTTTTGGCAGGTTTGCTCGACAAATCAGTGATTTGGAGATAAATATAGATAATTTAATATATCAACTAACATAGGCGCACAGATGCACGTCCATGCCAGCAAATACACAGGTTATGTCATAGTACCTAGGTGGTTCAATGCAGGAGGGTGCAGAACAATAATATAAAAGACGTAAAATAAGAAAATATTTTTTAAAAAATTTTTAAAAATTTTTTTACTTACTTACTTAAATTTTCACTCCAACTAATTAGTTTCTGCAATGGGATAAAGACAGTTACATAATCCAACTGTCGAGAATTCATTGCGTCATCAGGGAGTCTATTCTCAGCTGAGCCTCCAGGCAATGCGCGGACACTAGTGGCTCATATAAAAATAATAATTCGGTAGAAAGAACAGCTAGGCGAGGACTGGATTCTATGTACTGAAATTCTCACTGCTTCCAGTCAAATGTCCGATTCTAAAGAATCAATCACGTGACATAGAGGCTAGTTAGAAGGAATGGGATGGTAAGATGACTGACGCCTACTAACACCCCAAAAAAAATTTTGAAGTGGTTTTGGCAGGTTTGCTCGACAAATCAGTGATTTGGAGATAAATATAGATAATTTAATATATCAACTAACATAGGCGCACAGATGCACGTCCATGCCAGCAAATACACAGGTTATGTCATAGTACCTAGGTGGTTCAATGCAGGAGGGTGCAGAACAATAATATAAAAGACGTAAAATAAGAAAATATTTTTTTTTAAATTTTAAAAAAATTTTTTACTTACTTATTTTTTAAAAAATATTTTCTTATTTTACGTCTTTTATATTATTGTTCTGCACCCTCCTGCATTGAACCACCTAGGTACTATGACATAACCTGTGTATATGCTGGCATGGACGTGCATCTGTGCGCCTATGTTAGTTGATATATTAAATTATCTATATTTATCTCCAAATCACTGATTTGTCGAGCAAACCTGCCAAAACCACTTCAAAATTTTTTTTTGGGGTGTTAGTAGGCGTCAGTCATCTTACCATCCCATTCCTTCTAACTAGCCTCTATGTCACGTGATTGATTCTTTAGAATCGGACATTTGACTGGAAGCAGTGAGAATTTCAGTACATAGAATCCAGTCCTCGCCTAGCTGTTCTTTCTACCGAATTATTATTTTTATATGAGCCGCTAGTGTCCGCGCATTGCCTGGAGGCTCAGCTGAGAATAGACTCCCTGATGACGCAATGAATTCTCGACAGTTGGATTATGTAACTGTCTTTATCCCATTGCAGAAACTAATTAGTTGGAGTGAAAATTTAAGTAAGTAAGTAAAAATTCTTTTTAAAATTTTTTTAAAAATATTTTCTTATTTTACCTCTTTTATATTATTGTTCTGCACCCTCCTGCATTGAACCACCTAGGTACTATGACATAACCTGTGTATTTGCTGGCATGGACGTGCATCTGTGCGCCTATGTTAGTTGATATATTAAATTATCTATATATATATATATATATATATAGGAACCAGTAAGACCCCGACAGCTGAGCTCAAGCCGTTTCGACGGCTAATTCTGGCTAAAAGCTAAATATAATATATATATATATATATATATATATATATATATATATATGAAGGGGTGCGCCAAGCAGCCGAGGCGTAGAATATAGCTATATCTGTATATATATATAAAGCCGAGACTGCACTAATGTGGGTATGAATATTCACATATGTTTATATATACACATGTAACACGTCAGAGATACGAATTTTCCTGTAAATTGGAAAAAATAATAAACACATTTAATCAATTTTCGGACCTAGTTGAGTCTTCTTCAGAAGGTGTGTATATCATCTAAATAACCACAAGTATATATGTTTTTTATGGAAGTATAATGATTAAAAAATATGTAAATTTATCAGTAATATTGATCTTTGAGAATTGCTAGTGGGTTTTCTTGTTGATTATTTGTATATAAAATTTCATGTAAGAAAGTTACACCAACAATATTTCAATCTTAAATTGATTCCACAATCAGCTTAAAAAAATCAATTCATCAGAGGTATAATGAATTAAAATCTTGAGTAAATAAATCCGACGTATTGCACGAATGCAGATTCACCGAGCACTTAAATAATACCGGATAGAAAATCAAGATAAAGTAATTTATTTTAAAATCATTCATCCAATTTTCGACATGGTTAGCTCCCTTATATAAAGAATGGAATTAGAAATGTTGGAATCCAAACACAGAGATCGCTATAAATATCAATACGTTTAGAAAATCGTATAAAATCCCCATACAGACAGAAAAAGTGGCCAGCCTCAGATATAGCGAATCAAACTCCATGTCTCCCGAATTACGCCGATTGCGTTACTATTATGCCAAACACCAGCTGAGAACAGTTTCTGTCTAAATTAAAAGCTAAATATAATAGCTTTGCGGCTAGAGCCAGAGGTAATATGATTTATCGAAGCTCTTGGATGATTTGAAATGGAATCCAAACGTAAAAATCACTATAAACAATAATAGGTTTAGACCATCGGGTAAGAGTTCTTTAGTGTTAGGGATCTTTAGGGACAGAAAAAAAGGGGACGGCAGTCACTGCAGAGAATCGAACACCGTGTCTCTGTAATGAAATCTGGCCACTATATTTTCTGTCGCTAAAAGTATTTTAGCTGATATCTAAAGATATTATTGTTTATAGTAATATCTGCATTTGGATTCTAACATTTCAAATATCAAATCATGCAAGCGCCTCGATAAATCATAATGATATTTTTCACTAATTAATTAATGATTTCTACTATAGGCACAAGGCCAGCAATTTTGGGGGGAAAGGAAAGTCGATTAAATCGATCCGAGTGAGTGACTGATACTTTATTTTATCGACCCTGTAAGGATGAAAAGCAAAGCTAGACTCGGCGGGATTTGAACTCAAAACGTAAAGGGCCGTAATTCTATACCCGCAAAGCATTGAATCCGATTCTCTACCGATATTGCCAATCCACCGCCTAATTAATACCTAGGTGAAATTGAAACTGAATCTGAATGATCATACCATAGGATTTCTTCTTTATTTTCAATCCGTTCAATACTCAACTTCCGTCTGTAGAACTATGGTAGCTTCTTAATTTATATCTACAATAATATTTGATCATATTGTATTTTTTCTTCAGGAACATAGAAAGAATTAATTTTCTCAAATAGCGATTCTCATTAACTTTAGTTAAACATTAATTCCTCTAAAAACGTTTATCTGCATTGCCTTGTTGATTTCTACAATAACTGAGTGAGAGTGGGGCAAAACTTCAAACTATTTTAAATTTTAACAGAACTTTTAGCAGTTATTCATTTTAGTGTGTGGGTTGTAAAAATCGAAATATTCAAATCATTTGAACATCAGAATCTACAAGGAATTTATATATATATATCTATATATATATATATATATATATATATATATATATATATATATATATATATATATATATATATAAATATATATATTGGTTGGAAAATCACTGACGAAGGACTATTTTTATCATATGTAACCCATGTGCAACCACGCAGTATACTTCTTTCTTCTCATGTTTTTTATATATATATACCTCGGCTGCGTTTGTCTATTTCTCTCTTACTGCTTCCCCGTTCTCTCTGTTTCTCTCACCTTCTTTCGCCCCTCTGTCAGTTACACTTTCTCTCGACTGACCGCTTCCTCGCACTTCCACTCACTCACTCTCTGTTTCTCCCCTTCTCACTTCCTCCCGTTTGGCTTACAGTGGGTCTCTTCTTGCTTACATCTCACTCACGTCGGACGGTCTGTACCTTCGCTCATGAAATCCACCCAGATTAAGCTGACCGGACAACCATGTTGCTTGTTTTTTTTCCTGTCTTTGGTTTGCTTTTATCCTTCTATGTTGTTTACTTGTCCCCCTCGCTTTACTGGTCCCAATAACTTTTTTTAGTTATTGCTCGCACCAACCTGAGGTATATGATTTTTAATGCGATGAAATACCAATGATGGTTGGAAAATCACTGACGAAGGACTATTTTTATCATATGTAACCCATGTGCAACCACGCAGTATACTTCTTTCTTCTCATGTTTTTTATCTCTCTCTCTCTCTCTCTCTCTCTCTCTCTCTATATATATATATATATATATATATATATATATTATATATATATATATATATATATATAAGTATGTATACGTAACTACATATATGTAACAGACGTATATGTATACAAAGGGGAAAAAAATGAAACGTAATTTCATTTCATTTTTTCCGTTTATCGTCTCCGGTGCGCCCGGCCGATTAACTCACTCGATATGCAAATTAGGCTGCTCAGCCGTTAATATACATAAGGAAAGTATACACTTTCAGACGTTCAATCATCTGGCAGGAAGGTATACGTTGCTGACGATAGCTAATAAGCTTGAAACTAGTACAGCGTTCCTTTGTCAGTGTTGAACAAATGAGCAACGAAGGTTGCTAGACACTGTACGGCTTAATTCGGGATGTTTGTTTACAAACACACCGGTCATTATAATAAATGTTCGGTGAATCCATACGTACATATATATATGTGTGTATGTATGTATATATATATACATACTACTGTACGTCTGTATACATATATGTATGTACGTATACATACTTATATTTAAGTAACAGCCGTACTAAGAGTGAGAAATGAAATTTCGTTTCATTTTTTTCCGTTTATATATATATATATATATATATATATATATATATATATATATATATATATTATATATATATATATATAATATAAATAATATATACTTAGGTTAGTAGGAGTTAGGTATTATATACCCGTGTCCCTTTAAGGTATTGGCAGCATAATAATTAGCTCTATGCTTTGGAGCAGAGCCGTATATATGAAAAAGAACACAAGAGCGTCTACAACATCAAAAGATTTTTATTGGCTAACAATGTTTCTTCCTTACGTGTAACCGTAGGATTCATCAGAGCGATAAAAGGGGTTTGACACATATCCACATGTATTTCAACTCAAAAAATTTCAGTTGATTCCCCCGTCGATATCATATCTGTGCTGTTTCAACTCAAAAAATTTCAGTGTGTAAGTGTATAATGTGTGTATGTATGTGTATATGTATGTATACTCTTCTGTAGAAATTCTCTCTATGTGTGCTGTGTGGCATGAATTCCCCCTATAATACTCTTCTCTGAGAGGAGCACGATATGCAGAGTAACACATATGTATTGTCGAAGTTGAAACTGAGAACCACCACCCCTCCTGCTGACCTGGATGTTTACTGAGGACCAGAACACCATTCTACGCAATATAAGAGCGAAATGCGCTTGCCAGACTATTGATGACCATAACATCACATTCCAATGTAGTGGCAAAATACAGTGAATGATATGCACGACCAGAACACTACAGCATGCATATCCAAACAGCACAGATATGATATCAATGGGGGAATCAACTGAAATTTTTTGAGTTGAAACAGCACAGATATGATATCGAAGGGGGAATCAACTGAAATTTTTTGAGTTGAAATACATGTGGATATGTGTCTGTGTGTATCGAACACACGAACACATAAGGAGGCTCTTGACCTAAATATACCTGTCATGCCTGTCTGAATTCCTAAGGGAACTGTCGACCAGTTATTGTCTTGACCGATTGTAGTACCACTGGGTGAATCATTTGAGTTTTTTGGGTTGAAATACATATAGATATGTGTCTGTGTGTCGGACACACGTACACACATAAAAAAGCTGTTATGCCTGCCTGAATTTTCGGTCAGTTGATTGACCCCACAATTACTACGTAGCGGTTCTTGCACGTGACTACTGGACCCGGATGAAACGAAGACGAAGAATTTCCTTGCGTACCGTTTTGTACCACAGATGCGATCTCACCCTGCTTCGTTGATGTCCTATCGACACCAAAGTTCAACGTTTGGGGGAATAGATTTGAATCCAACCACCAACAACATAGCTGGATGACCGATAATCACACCAAACCGGAGTACTGTGATCCTTGTGACTTCCAAATATACAACCACTGACACTGTCACGAAGACCAGGAAATCATACTCCATATATTGAACCAATTGATTGATTTGTGCGACCAAAATAACACCAAACACATATTGAACTAGGAATATTGGATCCTCGGTCAATGTCCGGGTGAGCAAAAATTGATTTCTATCTGCATTGGAATTTACAAACTTGTGCATCTGCTGTGGTGTCAAAAACAAACGCACACGACCGCACAGATGACCAATGGACCATGCCACGTGGCTTGAACCCGTAAGTGAATTGAAGGTTCTGCAACTCTGATACACATATTGTTTATTATTTATTATTAAGATGTATAAACTGGACATAACTGTTATCATCTTATACTCTCTCAACGAATCACACTTGATCATATTTCTCTATCCTGTTTTCTCCCCCCATAATTATTATATTTTTATTATTGTTTGAAAAAAATCGGTTTTTTTTACATTGTGTTTTCCCCTCCAAATATTCGCTTATATTTCCTTATATATTCTCTATATATTTTTTATCTTTATTATTATTTCCACTTTTATCCTCCTTTATATTTTACCTTATTCTTACCTTTATACCTTATTATAGTGTAATCTTCCCTATGCCTTATTATACACTATTAATTATAGATTATTATTATTACTCTTTTTCCATTTCTAATTACCTCATGTACCTTCTCCTCCGCTATATGTATATATGTATTCTACGCCCTTTGTGTTTGTGTAGCCTCGGCGCACCCTCTGCACCATACTATCGACGCCACCCCATCTATGGTTCAGCTAACCACCCGACCCCCGGGAATGAATATGACCGCAGCTAGTAAACAAGGACCAACACCCCACCCTCCCGCACCAAAATTAGACTTATCGTCCCCTACTTTTGCTCTTTACTCTCTTTACTCTTTGTTCTTGGGTGTTTGGTTGGTAGAGTCCATAACACCAATCAAACCCCTTTTATAGATCTGATGAATCCTACGGTTACACGTAAGGAAGAAACATTGTTAGCCAATAAAAATCTTTTGATGTTGTAGACGCTCTTGTGTTCTTTTTCACATAAATAATATATATATATATATAATATATATATATATATAATATATATATATATAATATATATATATATAATATATATATATATATATATTATATATATATATATTATATATATATATATATATAATATATATATATATATTATGTATATATTATATATATATATATTATATATATATATATATTATTTATATATTATATATATATATATATGAAGAGAGAGAGAAAATTTGATACGGAATGATTAGAAGTGTCCGAAGAAAATGCAGATCCAGAATCAGACAGATCCACACAATGATCGTGTCTCGAGCTGTCTGCCGGCGAAACAATCGTAACACACAATAAATTGAGTTCAGATGCATCACTGATCTTTCGTTTTATATTATATATATATTTATATATATATATATATATATATATATATATATATATATATATATATATATATATATATATATATAGTAATAATAATAATAATGAAGACTAAAATCCAAAGAGGGCTCGATAAGGATAAATATATATCAGATATATAAGAACCGTAATAAATATATATATAATATATATATATATATATATATATATATATATATATATATATATATATATATATATATATATATATATATATATATATAATGTTTAATATAGAAATGGCTTCTATAGGACGGAGATTGTTTCATTCAAAAGAAATCAAAAGAGGATTTCTTTTGAATGAAACAGTTCTAGCCCTGTAAAAGCCATTTCTATATTAAACATAATGTTTACAATCTACTCATGTATCGAGTGGTTACCCCCGATTGAACCGGGACTCATATATATATATATATATATGTGTGTGTGTGTGTGTGTGTGTGTGTGTGTGTGTGTGTGTGTGTGTAGCAATAGTTTGATTAACATTTTTTCTAATTAAACTTTTTTCTTTGCAGATTCTGTCTTTTATGTTCCAAGCATAAAATCCGAAAACTACATTTTAAACAAAATGTAATATTAAAAATAAGTTTAAAAAGGTTAAAAAATAATTCTTATGGAACCTCATTGTAGTCACTCGAGATACATTATACAAAAGAATTTTAATCAGCTAATTAATTAATAAGGCATAAATACAGTTTAGTGTCCTCCGCCTGCAAAGAAAAATGTTTCCCTATTACTTTGTCCATTATTCTTTTTATGAAATTCTGCATGAATGTAC
Organism: Eledone cirrhosa; assembly: GCA_964016885.1. Classification (NCBI taxonomy): domain Eukaryota; kingdom Metazoa; phylum Mollusca; class Cephalopoda; order Octopoda; family Eledonidae; genus Eledone; species Eledone cirrhosa. The sequence continues at coordinate 54,907,356 of OZ024741.1, forward strand.
TTTCGAAAGTGTAGCTTACGATTAAGTTGATGAAATATGAGCAAGGGACTCAAAACTGTATTTAATTACAATTGCGTGTAATAACTGAAAAAGGGAACAAAATGTTTTTAATTACTTCAGTTTGTGAACGTGTTTGCTATTTTTTTATCTAAGGGCGGTAGACTAGCAAAGTTGTCAGAGCGTCGGGTAATTGTTTAGTATAATATTTGTTTCGGTTTTTATGTTCTAAGTTTGAACCCTGTCGTGTTCAACTTTGCCTTTTATACTTCTAGAGTCGATAAAATAAAACACCAGTCACATACTGGAGACGATGTAATCGACCTTAACCCCATCTAAAATTGCTGGCTTTGTGCCTTAGTTAGAAAGCATTATATTCAATCTGCATTTGTAGTAAGCTAGAAACAAACTTCATAGATTGCCTTAGAGTTAAATTGCCTGTAGTTCTACAGGTACATGGTAGTAGATATAAGAGAAACTGCAGCTAAATTTCATTGACGTCACACCTTGTCCTAATATGTGTAATATTTAATCTCAGATACACTTTTATTTCTAACTTTTTTATTTCTAACACCGGAAATGAGAAAGAGAGTAACAAATGGAAACAGGAATCAGGAATCACAGTGAGAGATAATTTGATGGCTGTGTATCCAATATATTGAAGGTTGAGTTGAAAATGAATAATAAAATTTAGATTTTAATGAAAATATATTATAAGTGGAATGTTTCAACTTTTACTTTGCATTTAAAACTAAACAAAAAACTTGTTTGTAATTCGAGTTGCAAGGATATATAGCTATATAGCTATATGTTTCTTTACTCCATTACTATTGGCATAGTCGTTAAAGCGGCCAACAAACTGTTTTCTGGCAATTCTTTCGGCACTTTACGTTCTGAGTTCAAATGCCGCCGATGTCAACTTTGACTTTCATATTTCTCATATCGATAAAATAAGTACCAGTCGAGTGCTAGGATCGATATAATCTAACCTTTTCTTCCACAACATCTTGTGCCTAAATCAGATAGTACAACGCCAACAATTTAGAGGGTGGAAAAGTCGATTGTATCGAACCCAGTACTTAACTGATACTTTATTTTATCGACCCCGGGAAGATGAAAGGCAAAGTTAATATCTCCGAGGTCAACTTCACCTTTCCTCTTTCTAAGGTCGATAACATAATATACCAGTCAAGTACTATGGTCGATATAATCGACTTTCTTTTCCCCATACATTGTTGGCCTTGTGGTTAAATTAGAATTAATTATTATTAGAATGTATGTTGTTGGTGTTTTTTCTTTTAGGTTGTCTCTGCTTTCTATGTGATTAGCTGTATCTGATGTATAATTGGGCTTGTATTTTTTATGTAGCTCTCTGAGATATCTTTATTGAATGTGTATATATAACTTGGTGAGGTATATATATATATATGTCTTGGTGAGGTATATATATATATATATGTCTTGGTGAGGTATATATATATATGTCTTGGTGAGTTATATATATATATATCTTGGTAAGGTATATATATATATGTCTTGTTGAGGTATATATATATATATATGTGTCTTGGTGAGGTATATATATATGTCTTAGCGAGGTATATATATATGTCTTGTTGAGGTATATATATATATATATGTGTCTTGGTGAGGTATATATATATATGTCTTAGCGAGGTATATATATATGTATCGGTGAGGTATATATATATGTCTTGGTGAGGTATATATATATATATATATATATATGTATATATATATATATGTCTTGGTGAGGTATATATATATATATATGTCTTGGTGAGGTACATATATATATGTATCGGTGAGGTATATATATATGTCTTGGTGAGGTATATATATATATATATATATATGTATATATATATATATGTCTTGGTGAGGTATGTATATGTGTTTTGGTGTGGATTGTTGAGGATGTAAATGTGGTTTAGTTGAGATATTATTCTAATATCACATTACTCATCTGTCGTGTTTAAACATGGGGACTTATTAATTATCATGATTTTGAAGATGTTAACCATTTCGTGACCATATTTCAAATGAAATATTCTATTTCAATTAAGTATTAAGGAATGTTGTGGTATTTATTAAAATTATTAATTATTTCATTACTAAGATAGAAACTAAGATTTTTATATAAAATTGTGTTGGAAGATTTTAATTTAAACAGGAACCCTTTAAAATGAGTGAATGTGTTCATAAACCATAGGCAGGTTGATATTAAAGGGTTTAAAACGTTTTAGTTGATGTATGCAACAACAACAACAACAACAACAGTTATGATCACAAAAATACTAACAACAGTCACAGATATAATAGTAACTATATCAACAGTAACAACCACAACAATAATAACCACAGCAGTAACAATATCAGCAGTGTCAACAATAGCGAGTACAACCAAAACAGTAACAAACTCAATAACGACCACAAAAGCACAACAATATCTACAACAGTAACAACAACAGGAACAACAACAGAAATAGCAACAACGGGAACAACAACAACAGTAACAACAATAACAATAATAAGAGTAGCAACAACAACAGGAACAACAGCAACAGTAACTAAACTACAATAACAACAACAGCAACACTAACAACTAACAACTACCATAACAACAACAGCAACACTAACAACTAACAACTACAATAACAACAACAGCAACACTAACAACTAACAACTACAGTAACAACAACAGCAACACTAACAACTAACAACTACAGTAACAACAACAGCAACACTAACAACTACAGTAACAACAACACTAACAACCACAGTAACAACAACAACAACACTAACAACTAACAGCTACAGTAACAACAACAACAACAAGAACACTAACAACAACAACAACACTAACAACAACAACAACACTAACAACAACAACACCACTAACAACTACAGTAACAACAACACTAACAACTACAGTAACAACAACAACACTAACAACTACAGTAACAACAACAACACTAACAACAACACTAACAACTAACAACTGCAGTAACAACAACAACACTAACAACCACAGTAACAACAACAACACTAACAACAACAACAACAACACTAACAACTAACAACTACAGTAACAACAACACTAACAACTAACAACTACAGTAACAACAACACTAACAACTAACAACTACAGTAACAACAACACTAACAATTAACAACTACAGTAACAACACTAACAACTACAGTAACAACAACACTAACAACTAACAACTACAGTAACAACAACACTAACAACTAACAACTACAGTAACAACAACAACAACACTAACAACAAACAGCTAATATGTTTTTTACTTTATTTTTTATGTTTAGTTTGTTCAGTTTTAATGTATTCCCAATTTAAATTGAAAAAATAATTTCGCGAAAAAGTATAACAAAACTAATTAAAATGTAATTATGAAAGGAAAACTAAATTATCAATTGATAAATATTTTATAAACACCAAAATAAACAACAGTAAGATGCATGAATATAAATATAAGGAACAGTCACGTGGGTGCTTTGGGAGTTGATGCTCGTGTATGTGTGTGTGTAAGTGTGAGTGTGTGTGTGTGTATGTGTGCCAGTGTATATAGGATGCTGTTTCTATTAGTATATATGTATATATATGTGTGTGTATAATTATATGTATATATATATATGTGTGTGTGTGTGTGTGTGTGTGTGTGCGTGTGTAGAAGTAATAGCAAAAAGCATATATATTTATGTGTGTGTGTGTGTGTGTAGAGAGAGAGAGAGAGTGGGGGGAGCGGTAATAACAACAATCATATATATGATGTCTGTATATAATTATATGTGTATGTGTGTATATATATATATATATATATTTATGTATAGACATACACATATATGCATTTATATATATATATATGTGTGTGTGTATATATGTATGTATGTATGTATGTATGTATGTGCGCGCGTGTGTGTTTATGAAAGGTGTTGTTTGTTAACGTGCTTGACGAAGGCTGATTTGTGTATGTTTGTGTGCTTCACTGGTGATGATTACATCTACCTTTAAAGAGCAGGTAGGTATCTTATACGTTTGTGTGACGTAACAGCTTATGTAAGCCTGTCTCTGAGAGCAGGTGCTTGTGTGAGTGTCGGCATGACTGTGTGTGTGTTTGTAAGTATGTTTGTGCGTGTGTCTGTGAGAGCTATGACACACGTAAATAAAGAAAATTGCTCCCTTTGTGTGTGGTGTATGTGATGTGCATGTGATATGTATGTGACGTAATGAAGCTTGCTCCGCTCTCTGTGTGCGTGTAACGTATGTTATATATATATATAATTGTTTCTACTTTTTGGCACAAGGCCAGCAAATACCCAGTGCATTACTGGTAGTTTATTCTATCGCCCCCCGTAAGAGTGAAAGCCAAAGTTAACCTCGGCGGGTTTTGAACTCAGAATGGCAAGGGCCGTAACTCTATGTGTCGAAGCATGGCGTCCGACCCTCTACCGATACTGCCAATCGGGCTGCTGCACTGTATAAATGTATATAAGTGATATAATCAAGGTCGCTCCGATCTCTATGTGTGCGTGTAACGTATGTTATATATACATAAATGTTTCTACTTTTGGTACAAGGCCAGCAAATACCTAGTGCATTACTGGTACTTTATTTTATCGACCCCGTAAGGATGAAAGGCAAAGTTAACCTCGGCGGGATATATAATGTAAGCTGCTCCACTGTGTAAATGTATATAGGTATGTGATATAATCAAGGTCGCTCCGCTCTATGTGTGTGCCTGTAACGTATGTTATATGTAGATAGGTATGTGATATAATCAAGGTCGCTCCGCTCTATGTGTGTGCCTGTAACGTATGTTATATATATATAAGTATGTGATATAATCAAGGTCGCTCCGCTCTATGTGTGTGCCTGTAACGTATGTTATATGTATATAGGTATGTGATATAGTCAAGGTTGCTCCGCTCTATGTGTGTGCCTGTAACGTATGTTATATGTATATAGGTATGTGATATAGTCAAGGTCGCTCCGCTCTATGTGTGTGCCTGTAACATATGTTATATGTATATAAGTATGTGATATAGTCAAGGTTGCTCCGCTCTAATGTGTGTGCCTGTAACGTATGTTATATGTATATAAGTATGTGATATAATCAAGGTTGCTCCGCTCTCTGTGTGTGCCTGTAACGTATGTTATATGTATATAAGTATGTGATATAATCAAGGTTGCTCCGCTCTATGTGTGTGCCTGTAACGTATGTTATATGTATATAGGTATGTGATATAGTCAAGGTCGCTCCGCTCTATGTGTGTGCCTGTAACATATGTTATATGTATATAAGTATGTGATATAGTCAAGGTTGCTCCGCTCTATGTGTGTGCCTGTAACGTATGTTATATGTATATAGGTATGTGATATAGTCAAGGTCGCTCCGCTCTATGTGTGTGCCTGTAACGTATGTTATATGTATATAAGTATGTGATATAGTCAAGGTTGCTCCGATCTATATGTGTGCCTGTAACGTATGTTATATGTATATAGGTATGTGATATAATCAAGGTCGCTCCGCTCTATGTGTGTGCCTGTAACGTATGTTATATGTATATAAGTATGTGATATAGTCAAGGTCGCTCCGTTCTCTCTGTGTGTGCCTGTAACATGTGTTATATGTATATAGGTATGTGATATAGTCAAGGTTGCTCCGATCTATATGTGTGCCTGTAACATATGTTATATGTATATAAGTATGTGATATAATCAAGGTTGCTCCGCTCTATGTGTGTGCCTGTAACGTATGTTATATGTATATAAGTATGTGATATAGTCGAGGTCGCTCCGCTCTATGTGTGTGCCTGTAACGTATGTTATATGTATATAAGTATGTGATATAGTCGAGGTCGCTCCGCTCTATGTGTGTGCCTGTAACGTATGTTATATGTATATAGGTATGTGATATAGTCAAGGTCGCTCCGCTCTATGTGTGTGCCTGTAACATATGTTATATGTATATAAGTATGTGATATAGTCGAGGTCGCTCCGCTCTATGTGTGTGCCTGTAACGTATGTTATATGTATATAAGTATGTGATATAGTCAAGGTTGCTCCGCTCTATGTGTGTGCCTGTAACGTATGTTATATGTATATAGGTATGTGATATAGTCAAGGTCGCTCCGCTCTATGTGTGTGCCTGTAACGTATGTTATATGTATATAGGTATGTGATATAGTCAAGGTCGCTCCGCTCTATGTGTGTGCCTGTAACGTATGTTATATGTAGATAGGTATGTGATATAGTCAAGGTTGCTCCGCTCTATGTGTGTGCCTGTAACGTATGTTATATGTATATAAGTATGTGATATAGTCAAGGTCGCTCCGCTCTATGTGTGTGCCTGTAACATATGTTATATGTATATAAGTATGTGATATAATCAAGGTTGCTCCGCTCTATGTGTGTGCCTGTAACGTATGTTATATGTATATAAGTATGTGATATAGTCAAGGTTGCTCCGCTCTATGTGTGTGCCTGTAACGTATGTTATATGTATATAAGTATGTGATATAATCAAGGTTGCTCCGCTCTATGTGTGTGCCTGTAACGTATGTTATATGTATATAAGTATGTGATATAGTCAAGGTTGCTCCGCTCTATGTGTGTGCCTGTAACATATGTTATATGTATATAAGTATGTGATATAGTCGAGGTCGCTCCGCTCTATGTGTGTGCCTGTAACGTATGTTATATGTATATAAGTATGTGATATAGTCAAGGTTGCTCCGCTCTATGTGTGTGCCTGTAACGTATGTTATATGTATATAGGTATGTGATATAGTCAAGGTCGCTCCGCTCTATGTGTGTGCCTGTAACGTATGTTATATGTATATAGGTATGTGATATAGTCAAGGTCGCTCCGCTCTATGTGTGTGCCTGTAACGTATGTTATATGTATATAAGTATGTGATATAGTCAAGGTCGCTCCGCTCTATGTGTGTGCCTGTAACGTATGTTATATGTATATAGGTATGTGATATAGTCAAGGTTGCTCCGCTCTATGTGTGTGCCTGTAACGTATGTTATATGTATATAGGTATGTGATATAGTCAAGGTCGCTCCGCTCTATGTGTGTGCCTGTAACGTATGTTATATGTATATAGGTATGTGATATAGTCAAGGTCGCTCCGCTCTATGTGTGTGCCTGTAACGTATGTTATATGTATATAAGTATGTGATATAGTCAAGGTCGCTCCGCTCTATGTGTGTGCCTGTAACGTATGTTATATGTATATAGGTATGTGATATAGTCAAGGTTGCTCCGCTCTATGTGTGTGCCTGTAACGTATGTTATATGTATATAAGTATGTGATATAGTCAAGGTCGCTCCGCTCTATGTGTGTGCCTGTAACATATGTTATATGTATATAAGTATGTGATATAATCAAGGTTGCTCCGCTCTATGTGTGTGCCTGTAACGTATGTTATATGTATATAAGTATGTGATATAGTCAAGGTTGCTCCGCTCTATGTGTGTGCCTGTAACGTATGTTATATGTATATAAGTATGTGATATAATCAAGGTTGCTCCGCTCTATGTGTGTGCCTGTAACGTATGTTATATGTATATAGGTATGTGATATAGTCAAGGTCGCTCCGCTCTATGTGTGTGCCTGTAACGTATGTTATATGTATATAAGTATGTGATATAATCAAGGTTGCTCCGCTCTATGTGTGTGCCTGTAACGTATGTTATATGTATATAAGTATGTGATATAATCAAGGTTGCTCCGCTCTATGTGTGTGCCTGTAACGTATGTTATATGTATATAGGTATGTGATATAATCAAGGTTGCTCCGCTCTATGTGTGTGCCTGTAACGTATGTTATATGTATATAGGTATGTGATATAGTCAAGGTCGCTCCGCTCTATGTGTGTGCCTGTAACGTATGTTATATGTATATAAGTATGTGATATAATCAAGGTTGCTCCGCTCTATGTGTGTGCCTGTAACGTATGTTATATGTATATAAGTATGTGATATAATCAAGGTTGCTCCGCTCTATGTGTGTGCCTGTAACGTATGTTATATGTATATAGGTATGTGATATAATCAAGGTTGCTCCGCTCTATGTGTGTGCCTGTAACGTATGTTATATGTATATAGGTATGTGATATAGTCAAGGTCGCTCCGCTCTATGTGTGTGCCTGTAACGTATGTTATATGTATATAGGTATGTGATATAATCAAGGTTGCTCCGCTCTATGTGTGTGCCTGTAACGTATGTTATATGTATATAGGTATGTGATATAGTCAAGGTCGCTCCGCTCTATGTGTGTGCCTGTAACGTATGTTATATGTATATAAGTATGTGATATAATCAAGGTTGCTCCGCTCTATGTGTGTGCCTGTAACGTATGTTATATGTATATAGGTATGTGATATAGTCAAGGTCGCTCCGCTCTATGTGTGTGCCTGTAACATATGTTATATGTATATAAGTATGTGATATAATCAAGGTTGCTCCGCTCTATGTGTGTGCCTGTAACGTATGTTATATGTATATAGGTATGTGATATAATCAAGGTTGCTCCGCTCTATGTGTGTGCCTGTAACGTATGTTATATGTATATAAGTATGTGATATAATCAAGGTTGCTCCGCTCTATGTGTGTGCCTGTAACGTATGTTATATGTATATAGGTATGTGATATAGTCAAGGTCGCTCCGCTCTATGTGTGTGCCTGTAACGTATGTTATATGTATATAGGTATGTGATATAATCAAGGTTGCTCCGCTCTATGTGTGTGCCTGTAACGTATGTTATATGTATATAGGTATGTGATATAGTCAAGGTCGCTCCGCTCTATGTGTGTGCCTGTAACATATGTTATATGTATATAAGTATGTGATATAATCAAGGTTGCTCCGCTCTATGTGTGTGCCTGTAACGTATGTTATATGTATATAGGTATGTGATATAATCAAGGTTGCTCCGCTCTATGTGTGTGCCTGTAACGTATGTTATATGTATATAAGTATGTGATATAATCAAGGTTGCTCCGCTCTATGTGTGTGCCTGTAACGTATGTTATATGTATATAGGTATGTGATATAGTCAAGGTCGCTCCGCTCTATGTGTGTGCCTGTAACGTATGTTATATGTATATAGGTATGTGATATAATCAAGGTTGCTCCGCTCTATGTGTGTGCCTGTAACGTATGTTATATGTATATAGGTATGTGATATAGTCAAGGTCGCTCCGCTCTATGTGTGTGCCTGTAACGTATGTTATATGTATATAAGTATGTGATATAATCAAGGTTGCTCCGCTCTATGTGTGTGCCTGTAACGTATGTTATATGTATATAAGTATGTGATATAATCAAGGTTGCTCCGCTCTATGTGTGTGCCTGTAACGTATGTTATATGTATATAAGTATGTGATATAGTCAAGGTCGCTCCGCTCTCTGTGTGTGCCTGTAACGTATGTTATATGTATATAAGTATGTGATATAGTCAAGGTCGCTCCGCTCTATGTGTGTGCCTGTAACGTATGTTATATGTAGATAGGTATGTGATATAATCAAGGTCGCTCCACCTTTTTTGCACATGTTCTGTGTATTTGTGTGTATGTTATGTATGAGTGCGTGTGAGAATGTGTGAGTGTGTATTTGCTTCTGTATATGTAAATGTCAGTGTGTATATGTGTATGTTTGTATTCGTGCCTTTGTAATGGCGCTGGTGTTGTCGAGTGGATAAGCTCGTTTAGCAATCATGATGTTCACATGTGATGCTACTGAATGACATTATATGCGAATGTCTTCTACCATAGCTCCAGGTCAAGACAAATCTGAGGATTAATAATTGGATAGACGGATACTGTGTAGATGCCCGTCGGCTCATGCGAAAATATTAACAGGTTCTTGGCGCCCAACCCCTCCCTCTCTCTCTTTTTCTTTCATTTTATTTCTCTCATTCTCTCTCTCTCACTCCCTTTGTGTGTCTGTATATATATATATACATACACATACACACATATATATATATATATTCATATATATATATATATATATACACAATATATTAATAAATGGAAACTCTATTTATAAAACCATATTTATTTTCTTATATATATTTCAAGGGCAAGCAAGGCAAATTACGGTCCGCTTTCATCAGATAAAATACAGATTGGTTTTATAAATAAATATTGACATACCCGGAAAAAAAGACAACGTTAACCGTTGGAGCTTCCTGGAAGCTATCCAGGAAGCTCCAACTGTTAACGTTGTCTTTTTTTCCGGGTATGTCAATATTTATTTATAAAACCAATCTGTATTTTATCTGATGAAAGCGGACCGTAATTTGCCTTGCTTGCCCTTGAAATATATATAAGAAAATAAATATGGTTTTATAAATAGAGTTTCCATTTATTAATATATTGTGTATTTCCTCCACCCCCTGTTGAGTCCTTTATTTAAGTTATAAAAATGTTTAAGCTTGTTGAATCCCAACAAATTAAATATAACCTCTGCATATATATATATATATATATATATATATATATATATATATATATACATACACACACACACACACATATATATATATATAGGAACAAGTATGGCCTCGACGGCAGAGCTCAAGCCCTTTCGACGGCTAGTCCAGAATTAGCCGTCGAAATGGCTTGGGCTCTGCCGTCGAGGCCATACTTGTTCCTATTACCCACTCTACTACCTTAAGTATTGAGTACTTTGGTGCGTTATGGTCCATCTGGTTGCTTACCACATTTCCTTCGTTATATATATATATATATCCATATATATACATATATATATATATATATATCTGTATATATATATATGTATTATATATATATATATATATATATATATATATATATATATATATATATATATATATATATATATATATATATATATATTTATATATCTGTATATATATATATATACATATATATATATATATATAAATCTGTATATATATATATGTGTGTGTGTGTGTGTGTGTGTGTATACAGATATCTATTACACTGACTACGTATACTGTCATTTAGATACGGGTGTTTCATTGGCTGCATATTTCAAATTTTTCTGTGACAAGCCCCAAATCCTTGACTTTTATTGATACCATTTAATAATGGATATTCTTTATCACATTCAATACAATACAGGGTGTCCTAAAAATGTATACGCAATATTATGTGGTGGATTGGTAGTATCGGTAGAGGGTCTGACGCCATGCTTTGCAGCATAGAATTACGGCCCTTGCCATTCTGAGTTCAAATCCCGCCGAGGTTAACTTTGCCTTTCATCCTTACGGGGTCGATAAAATAAAGTACCAGTCACGCATTGGGCTCGATTTAATCGACTTTCTTCTACCCCAAAATTGTTGGCCTTGTGCCTATATAAGAAACCACCAGTAATACACTGGGTTATTGCTGGCCTTGTGCCTAACGTAGAAACCATTATTACGTAGAGATAAAGCATAGAGTCAACTTTCACCATGCTTATTAGGTAGGCGTACGTTGAGCGCCGGTTCACACAATCTTTCCAAATGTATGTAATGTATGCCTGACGGCCCCGAGTTAAAGGAATATAAAAAATATATACAGAATTGTAACCATAAAGAATCAGAATGATCGGAAAATAAACTTTTGTGTACGTTTTGAGATCAGTTGCCCCATTTGTATGTTTTTGTGTCTTTTGCTGAGATGTGTTTATCCATATGTGTGTGTCTATGAATGCTTGTGCGGTGGTGGTGGTAGTGGTGGTAGTGAAAGTGTTACTAGATGTAGAGGATAGAATATGTTGGAGGAGATTGAGGTTCGTGTTGTGACTAGAATGCCAGAACTTTTAGAGTGTCTGATAAAATGCCATTGCAATATTTGTTATGGTGGATTGGCTAAGGGCGTTGGATTGGTAGTATGGGTAAGGCGTCGGACAGCATGCTTCATGACATAGAATTACGCCCCTTTTACGATCTGAGTTCAGATCCTTCAGAGGTTAGCCCTGCCTTTCATCCTGACGGGGTCGATAAAATAAGGTACCAGTAATGCACTGTTGTCGATTTTAATCAACTTTCCTCTCCCCCAAAAATTGTTAGCCTTGTGCCTAAATCAGAAACCAATATTTGTTCTGGCTCTTTACATTTTGAGTTCAAATCCGGCCGAAGTCAACTTCGCCTTTCATTATTCCGGGGTCAATAAAATAAAATACCAGTCAAGTGCTGGGGTTGACTAACCAGCTTTGCCCTTCCCCCACATTTCCTGGTTTTGTAGCCAAGTTAGAAATTAATGTTGATGATGATAATAGTAATGATATTGGGGTTTACATTATTGTTGTTGTTATTGTTGTGGAAGAGTACGAAGACTACGATGGTGGGCGTGGGGTAGCTCTGTTAGTGTTGGTGATAGTGATGATTACTGAGATTGGGATAATGTTGGTGTTTGTGGTGGGGTGGAGTGTTGGTGGTATTGGTAAGGATGGAGAGGGGATTATGGTAGTAATGGTGACACTGGAGAAGACTATGGAGCAGTTACGGCAGTGGTAGAGACGGTGTGGGTGGTGGTGGCAGACGTAGTGGTGGTGGTGGTGTTAGTAGTAGTGGTGGTAATGTTGTTAGTGTTTAGTGGTAATGGTAGTGGTAGTGATGGAGTTAGTAGTAGTGGTGGTGATGGTGTTAGTCTTACTGGTAGTGGTAGGGAGAGAATTGGTAGTAGTGATAGTGATGGTGTTAATGATAGTGGTGGTGATGGTGTTAGTAGTAGTGGTGGGGCTGGTGTTAGTGTTTAGTGGTAGTGGTAGTGGTAGTGGTAGTGGTAGTGGTGGTGGTAATGGTAGTGGTAGTGGTAGTGGTAGTGCTGGTGTTAGTAGTAGTGCTGGTAATGGTGTTAGTGTTTAGTGGTAGTGGTAGTGGTGGTGGTAATGGTAGTGGTAGTGGTAGTGGTAGTGGTGGTGGTAATGGTGTTAGTGTTAGTGGTGGTGGTAGTGGTAGTGATGGAGTTAGTAGTAGTGGTGGTGATGGTGTTAGTGTTAGTGGTGGTGGTAGTGGTGGTGATGGTGTTAGTGTTAGTGGTGGTGGTAGTGGTAGTGGTAGTGGTAGTGATGGAGTTAGTAGTAGTGGTGGTGATGGTGTTAGTGTTAGTGGTGGTGGTAGTGGTAGTGGTAGTGGTAGTGATGGAGTTAGTAGTAGTGGTGGTGATGGTGTTAGTGTTAGTGGTGGTGGTAGTGGTAGTGATGGAGTTAGTAGTAGTGGTGGTGATGGTGTTAGTGTTAGTGGTGGTGGTAGTGGTAGTGATGGAGTTAGTAGTAGTGGTGGTGATGGTGTTAGTGTTAGTGGTGGTGGTAGTGGTAGTGATGGAGTTAGTAGTAGTGGTGGTGATGGTGTTAGTGTTAGTGGTGGTGGTAGTGGTAGTGATGGAGTTAGTAGTAGTGGTGGTGATGGTGTTAGTGTTAGTGGTGGTGGTAGTGGTGGTGATGGTGTTAGTAGTAGTGGTGGAAATGGTGTTAGTGTTAGTGGTGGTGGTAGTGGTGGTGATGGTGTTAGTGTTAGTGGTGGTGGTAGTGGTAGTGGTAGTGGTAGTGATGGAGTTAGTAGTAGTGGTGGTGATGGTGTTAGTGTTAGTGGTGGTGGTAGTGGTAGTGATGGAGTTAGTAGTAGTGGTGGTGATGGTGTTAGTGTTAGTGGTGGTGGTAGTGGTGGTGATGGTGTTAGTAGTAGTGGTGGAAATGGTGTTAGTGTTAGTGGTGGTGGTAGTGGTGGTGATGGTGTTAGTGTTAGTGGTGGTGGTAGTGGTAGTGGTAGTGGTAGTGATGGAGTTAGTAGTAGTGGTGGTGATGGTGTTAGTGTTAGTGGTGGTGGTAGTGGTAGTGATGGAGTTAGTAGTAGTGGTGGTGATGGTGTTAGTGTTAGTGGTGGTGGTAGTGGTGGTGATGGTGTTAGTAGTAGTGGTGGAAATGGTGTTAGTGTTAGTGGTGGTGGTAGTGGTGGTGATGGTGTTAGTGTTAGTGGTGGTGGTAGTGGTAGTGGTAGTGGTAGTGATGGAGTTAGTAGTAGTGGTGGTGATGGTGTTAGTGTTAGTGGTGGTGGTAGTGGTAGTGATGGAGTTAGTAGTAGTGGTGGTGATGGTGTTAGTGTTAGTGGTGGTGGTAGTGGTAGTGATGGAGTTAGTAGTAGTGGTGGTGATGGTGTTAGTGTTAGTGGTGGTGGTAGTGGTGGTGATGGTGTTAGTAGTAGTGGTGGAAATGGTGTTAGTGTTAGTGGTGGTGGTAGTGGTGGTGATGGTGTTAGTGTTAGTGGTGGTGGTAGTGGTAGTGGTAGTGGTAGTGATGGAGTTAGTAGTAGTGGTGGTGATGGTGTTAGTGTTAGTGGTGGTGGTAGTGGTAGTGATGGAGTTAGTAGTAGTGGTGGTGATGGTGTTAGTGTTAGTGGTGGTGGTAGTGGTAGTGATGGAGTTAGTAGTAGTGGTGGTGATGGTGTTAGTGTTAGTGGTGGTGGTAGTGGTAGTGATGGAGTTAGTAGTAGTGGTGGTGATGGTGTTAGTGTTAGTGGTGGTGGTAGTGGTAGTGATGGAGTTAGTAGTAGTGGTGGAAATGGTGTTAGTGTTAGTGGTGGTGGTAGTGGTAGTGATGGAGTTAGTAGTAGTGGTGATGATGGTGTTAGTGTTAGTGATGGTGGTAGTGGTGGTGGTAGTGGTAGTGATGGAGTTAGTAGTAGAGGTGGAAATGGTGTTAGTGTTAGTGGTGGTGGTAGTGGTAGTGATGGAGTTAGTAGTAGTGGTGGAAATGGTGTTAGTGTTAGTGGTGGTGGTAGTGGTAGTGATGGAGTTAGTAGTAGTGGTGGAAATGGTGTTAGTGTTAGTGGTGGTGGTAGTGGTAGTGATGGAGTTAGTAGTAGTGGTGATGATGGTGTTAGTGTTAGTGGTGGTGGTAGTGGTAGTGATGGAGTTAGTAGTAGAGGTGGTGATGGTGTTAGTGTTAGTGGTGGTGGTAGTGGTAGTGATGGAGTTAGTAGTAGTGGTGGAAATGGTGTTAGTGTTAGTAGTAGTGGTAGTGGTAGTGATGGAGTTAGTAGTAGAGGTGGTGATGGTGTTAGTGTTAGTGGTGGTGGTAGTGGTAGTGATGGAGTTAGTAGTAGAGGTGGTGATGGTGTTAGTGTTAGTGGTGGTTGTAGTGGTAGTGATGGAGTTAGTAGTAGAGGTGGTGATGGTGTTAGTGTTAGTGGTGGTGGTAGTGGTAGTGATGGAGTTAGTAGTAGAGGTGGTGATGGTGTTAGTGGTGGTGGTAGTGGTAGTGGTAGTGGTAGTGGTAGTGGTAGTGATGGAGTTAGTAGTAGTGGTGGAAATGGTGTTAGTGTTAGTGGTGGTGGTAGTGGTAGTGATGGAGTTAGTAGTAGTGGTGGTGATGGTGTTAGTGTTAGTGGTGGTGGTAGTGGTAGTGATGGAGTTAGTAGTAGTGGTGCTGATGGTGTTAGTGGTAGTGGTAGTGGTAGTGGTAGTGATGGGGTTAGTAGTAGTAGTGGTAATGCTGTTAGTGTTAGTGGTGGTGGTAGTGGTAGTGATGGAGTTAGTAGTAGTGGTGGTAATGGTGTTAGTGTTAGTGGTGGTGGTAGTGGTAGTGGTAGTGGTAGTGATGGAGTTAGTAGTAGAGGTGGTGATGGTGTTAGTGTTAGTCGTAGTGGTAGTGGTAGTGATGGGGTTAGTAGTAGTAGTGGTAATGGTGTTAGTGTTAGTGGTGGTGGTAGTGGTAGTGATGGAGTTAGTAGTAGTGGTGGTAATGGTGTTAGTGTTAGTGGTGGTGGTAGTGGTAGTGGTAGTGGTAGTGATGGAGTTAGTAGTAGAGGTGGTGATGGTGTTAGTGTTAGTGGTGGTGGTAGTGGTAGTGATGGAGTTAGTAGTAGTGGTGGTAATGGTGTTAGTGGTGGTGGTAGTGGTAGTGGTAGTGATGGAGTTAGTAGTAGAGGTGGTGATGGTGTTAGTGTTAGTGGTGGTGGTAGTGGTGGTGATGGAGTTAGTAGTAGTGGTGGAAATGGTGTTAGTGTTAGTGGTAGTGGTAGTGGTAGTGATGGAGTTAGTGTTAGTGGTAGTGGTAGTGGTAGTGATGGAGTTAGTAGTAGTGGTGGAAATGGTGTTAGTGTTAGTGGTGGTGGTAGTGGTAGTGATGGAGTTAGTAGTAGTGGTGGAAATGGTGTTAGTGGTAGTGGTAGTGGTAGTGATGGAGTTAGTAGTAGTGGTGGAAATGGTGTTAGTGTTAGTGGTGGTGGTAGTGGTAGTGATGGAGTTAGTAGTAGTGGTGGAAATGGTGTTAGTGTTAGTGGTGGTGGTAGTGGTAGTGATGGAGTTAGTAGTAGTGGTGGAAATGGTGTTAGTGTTAGTGGTGGTGGTAGTGGTAGTGATGGAGTTAGTAGTAGTGGTGATGATGGTGTTAGTGTTAGTGGTGGTGGTAGTGGTAGTGATGGAGTTAGTAGTAGTGGTGGAAATGGTGTTAGTGTTAGTGGTGGTGGTAGTGGTAGTGATGGAGTTAGTAGTAGTGGTGGAAATGGTGTTAGTGTTAGTGGTGGTGGTAGTGGTAGTGATGGAGTTAGTAGTAGTGGTGGAAATGGTGTTAGTGTTAGTGGTGGTGGTAGTGGTAGTGATGGAGTTAGTAGTAGTGGTGATGATGGTGTTAGTGTTAGTGGTGGTGGTAGTGGTAGTGATGGAGTTAGTAGTAGTGGTGGAAATGGTGTTAGTGTTAGTGGTGGTGGTAGTGGTAGTGATGGAGTTAGTAGTAGTGGTGGAAATGGTGTTAGTGTTAGTGGTGGTGGTAGTGGTAGTGATGGAGTTAGTAGTAGTGGTGGTGATGGTGTTAGTGTTAGTGGTGGTGGTAGTGGTAGTGATGGAGTTAGTAGTAGTGGTGGAAATGGTGTTAGTGTTAGTGGTGGTGGTAGTGGTAGTGATGGAGTTAGTAGTAGTGGTGGAAATGGTGTTAGTGTTAGTGGTGGTGGTAGTGGTAGTGATGGAGTTAGTAGTAGTGGTGGAAATGGTGTTAGTGTTAGTGGTGGTGGTAGTGGTAGTGATGGAGTTAGTAGTAGTGGTGATGATGGTGTTAGTGTTAGTGGTGGTGGTAGTGGTAGTGATGGAGTTAGTAGTAGTGGTGGTGATGGTGTTAGTGTTAGTGGTGGTGGTAGTGGTAGTGATGGAGTTAGTAGTAGAGGTGGTGATGGTGTTAGTGTTAGTGGTGGTGGTAGTGGTAGTGATGGAGTTAGTAGTAGTGGTGGAAATGGTGTTAGTGTTAGTGGTGGTGGTAGTGGTAGTGATGGAGTTAGTAGTAGTGGTGGAAATGGTGTTAGTGTTAGTGGTGGTGGTAGTGGTAGTGATGGAGTTAGTAGTAGTGGTGATGATGGTGTTAGTGTTAGTGGTGGTGGTAGTGGTAGTGATGGAGTTAGTAGTAGAGGTGGTGATGGTGTTAGTGTTAGTGGTGGTGGTAGTGGTAGTGATGGAGTTAGTAGTAGTGGTGGAAATGGTGTTAGTGTTAGTGGTGGTGGTAGTGGTAGTGATGGAGTTAGTAGTAGTGGTAGTGATGGTGTTAGTGTTAGTGGTGGTGGTAGTGGTAGTGATGGAGTTAGTAGTAGTGGTGTAAATGGTGTTAGTGTTAGTAGTAGTGGTAGTGGTAGTGATGGAGTTAGTAGTAGTGGTGGAAATGGTGTTAGTGTTAGTGGTGGTGGTAGTGGTAGTGGTGGAGTTAGTAGTAGTGGTGGTGATGGTGTTAGTGTTAGTAGTAGTGGTAGTGGTAGTGATGGAGTTAGTAGTAGTGGTGTAAATGGTGTTAGTGTTAGTAGTAGTGGTAGTGGTAGTGATGGAGTTAGTAGTAGTGGTGGAAATGGTGTTAGTGTTAGTGGTGGTGGTAGTGGTAGTGATGGAGTTAGTAGTAGTGGTGGAAATGGTGTTAGTGTTAGTAGTAGTGGTAGTGGTAGTGATGGAGTTAGTAGTAGTGGTGGAAATGGTGTTAGTGTTAGTGGTGGTGGTAGTGGTAGTGGTGGAGTTAGTAGTAGTGGTGGTGATGGTGTTAGTGTTAGTGGTGGTGGTAGTGGTAGTGATGGAGTTAGTAGTAGAGGTGGTGATGGTGTTAGTGTTAGTGGTGGTGGTAGTGGTAGTGATGGAGTTAGTAGTAGAGGTGGTGATGGTGTTAGTGTTAGTGGTGGTGGTAGTGGTAGTGATGGAGTTAGTAGTAGTGGTGGTGATGGTGTTAGTGTTAGTGGTGGTGGTAGTGGTAGTGATGGAGTTAGTAGTAGAGGTGGTGATGGTGTTAGTGTTAGTGGTGGTGGTAGTGGTAGTGATGGAGTTAGTAGTAGAGGTGGTGATGGTGTTAGTGGTGGTGGTAGTGGTAGTGGTAGTGATGGAGTTAGTAGTAGTGGTGCTGATGGTGTTAGTGGTAGTGGTGGTGGTAGTGGTAGTGATGGAGTTAGTAGTAGTGGTGGTAATGGTGTTAGTGTTAGTGGTGGTGGTAGTGGTAGTGGTAGTGGTAGTGGTGGAGTTAGTAGTAGTGGTGGAAATGGTGTTAGTGTTAGTGGTGGTGGTAGTGGTAGTGATGGAGTTAGTAGTAGAGGTGGTGATGGTGTTAGTGTTAGTGGTGGTGGTAGTGGTAGTGATGGAGTTAGTAGTAGTGGTGCTGATGGTGTTAGTGTTAGTGGTGGTGGTAGTGGTAGTGGTAGTGATGGGGTTAGTAGTAGAGGTGGTAATGGTGTTAGTGTTAGTGGTGGTGGTAGTGGTAGTGGTAGTGGTAGTGATGGAGTTAGTAGTAGAGGTGGTGATGGTGTTAGTGTTAGTGGTAGTGGTAGTGGTAGTGATGGGGTTAGTAGTAGTAGTGGTAATGGTGTTAGTGTTAGTGGTGGTGGTAGTGGTAGTGATGGAGTTAGTAGTAGTGGTGGTAATGGTGTTAGTGTTAGTGGTGGTGGTAGTGGTAGTGGTAGTGGTAGTGATGGAGTTAGTAGTAGAGGTGGTGATGGTGTTAGTGTT
>OZ024741.1:54931364-54981364 GCA_964016885.1 Eledone cirrhosa
TAATAACTGCTCCATTTTGTTGAGCTGATATACCATAAATTACCAGCATGCTGATCAAAGACCAACTCCCTATGTCAACCAAGAACATACCTTTACCAACCAAAAATACATATGAAAAGTTGTTGATCAACAGTGTAAACTCCTTTATCAATAGAGTGAGATGGAGGACATTCCATTATGATAGAAACAAATCTGGCAAGGATAATAACACCAACAAATTTGACTCCTTCGGCTTTAAAACATTTAGAAGCCCCCCTCATAACACACTACTAAACCACTTCGAAAACGACCTAATTAAACTAGTTAAAAACATTAAATACAAAAAACACCATAATAAAAACAACACCTTCTTAAACAAACTTAGCACCTCTATTAATGACTTCAAAACTAGTAGTAAAATTTTTGTACATGCCGACAAAACTAATAACATATACAGCCTAGATTATAATACGTATAGAAAGTTTATATATAATGAACTACATAAAAGCTACAAGAAAACCACTATGAAAAACTTAGAAGATATTAATATGGAAGGCTATAATATAGTATCCAAACTAGGGCTCCAGAGACATACACAACCTTACACCCCAAACCCCCCTAGATTCTCTCTGAAGGACCATAAGGTAGACTTCATTAGCAACCCCTCGATTAGACTAATCTGCCCCTCCAGGTCTGACATTGGCATTATCAGTAAAAAAATCCTAGACAAAATCATCCCACAGATTAAACACAAGATTTACCTTAAACAATGGGGAAATACGGGTGAAGTGATTGAATGGTTCAAAAATATCATTGATAGCAAGGATAAAAAATTTATTCAATTTGATATCAACTCTTACTACACCTCTATTTCCCCTATCCTACTAAATAAGGCACTTATAATGGCCATGGACAATAGTGACTTGACTAGACCCCAGATTGATGTCATACTTGCGGCCCGTAAAACATTAATCACCTTTGAAGACCAATTATGGACCCGCAAGGATACGCAAAACAACTTCGACATTACTATGGGGTCTAGTGACTCGGCGCAGGTCACTGATTTAGTTGGCCTATACTTACTTAACCTAATCCACAGGGAACTTCCGTACCTCAGCGGTGGTTTGTATCGTGACGACGCACTTCTACTTATAGACTATAAAAAATTCAATATAGAAAGGACTAGAAAACTATTGCACAAAACATTCAAAAACTTTAACCTTAGTATTACCATGGACAAAAACACCAAAAACGTCAACTTCCTAGACGCCACACTCTACTTAGACTCAATGATATATGCACCTTTCCACAAACCTAATGAAAAACTCATCTACGTAGATACCAAGTCTAACCACCCTAAATCTATATTGAACTCTATCTCTAAGGGAGTATCTAATAGAATCTCTAATCTATCCTATGACATAAACACATTTAACAATAACTTGCAGTATTATAATCAGGCATTAGCTAGATCAGGCCATAATACAGGGATAGAGTTCCTACCTACAAAAACACATAGCTACAACATCATTTCACACAACATGTCCATGGGAAAATTTAATAATAGGAATAGCAACTGCACACACACTAATAGGGATTGTAACAACAAAAGTAACCCGCACCACAGAAATGACCATAGGGACATTAAAGGAAACAAATCACCAGACATAAAAAACAGAAATAGAAGAAGAAATAATACATTTTTCAACCCTCCTTTCAATTTAAACGTCTCTACCAACCTTCCTAGGGCTTTCTTCTCACTACTAGATAAACACTTCCCATCCGGCCACAGGTACCACGGCCTTTTAAACAAAAACACTATTAAGATCTCATACTCTACTACGCCTAACTTAGCATACCACATAGCTAGTACAAATAAAAGAAAAATTAATTCTTACTTCCAACAAACTAAATCACAACGGTCGATAAACCTTCAAAATAACATTCAAAATAACAGTCAAAGTAACATTATAACAAATAACCGTAATATCAATGGAATTAATAGTAATAACACTAGTGTAAACATTAACGCTGCGTACCACAACCCACATAACCATAACCCTATAGCTAACATCCAAACTTCTACACAGCATAGTAACCGGCAGACTAGCACCCAGAGTAATTGTAACTGTAGATCAAGTAGAACCTTCCCTTTAGATAAAAAATGCTTAACCAAGGATATCATATACTCATGTACAGTCACAACTAACAGCTCTTCTGAAACCTATATAGGCTCCACTTCTAACTGCTTCAAAACTAGATACAATTCGCACCTCTACTCTTTCAAAAAACACAGTCTAGCCAACTCCACTTCACTATCTAGCTACATACACCATCTAAAAACTAAAAATAAAATATATACACTTAAATGGGAAGTGGTAGGTAGTGCAACATCGTACAAACCACCTAATAAATTTTGTAACCTCTGTCTACTAGAGACCCATACTATCATCTTCTCTAAACATAATCTCCTTAATAAAAAATCAGAAGTGTTCGCAACTTGCCAACACCGCTTCCGACACTCGTTCCAAAACTTTAAACCCTATATATAATAATGTCAGACTGGAACCGGCACCACCCCTAGCAATTAACATCAGTAACACACCTTACACCTCACATCCACACCCACCTCTATACTCTAAAGATAATACTGACAGCATTTTAGTACCACCTACCCTGGGAATACCCCCTTGTACCTCTAATTCTGATATCTCGACCGTGGACTACTTATTCTGCATTGCACAAATATAAGATTAGTATAAACTGGGGACACGGTACTGGTTGCGATAACATAATCCTGTGCATGGATTCCCACCAA
Source organism: Eledone cirrhosa (assembly GCA_964016885.1). NCBI lineage: Eukaryota > Metazoa > Mollusca > Cephalopoda > Octopoda > Eledonidae > Eledone > Eledone cirrhosa. The sequence continues at coordinate 54,934,162 of OZ024741.1, forward strand.
GAGATAGATTGTTGATTAGACAGATAATCGTATTGTTATGTGAATATATACTGTAAACGATCAGTTCAATGAATTATGCACGGGAGATGCATGAGTTAGGAGCATATGTGTTGCCTGCAGACCTGACCGGCACCTTTTGACGAAAGAACCGGCCACCGGACCACCCAGGTGAACTTACCGGCGATGCAGTCATACTACGACCTGAATCTCGCCGGGAGTCATGTATGATAATAAGACCATTAATGATAGTGAGACCCGTGTAGTTAATTATGTAGTCTGACTCTTCTTATGGATTGGCCGGGTGTGGCACCCCATGTTGGATTGTAGTCATCATGATACGAACTCCTTTAGTGCTTGTTACTGGACTCCACTCTAACTTGTGGATGGGATACTTGATCTATATGTGGGACGTGGGTTTATGTGTTGCTTGGTGGCCAGAAGGCGCCCTGGTATGAGAGATTTAATCTCCAGATTGTAATCATCTTGATGTGAACTCCTTTAGTACCTATTAATAGACTCCACTCTGGCTTGTAGATGTGATACTTAATTGATTTATATATGAGACGGGGGTTGTCTATTGCTTAATGACCAGACTAGTGCCTTTATATGAGAAATTGGATCTCCGGACCATACCGAAGATTTACTGGAGATTCAGACATGCAATGACCCGGAGCCTACCGGGTGGCATATATAATAGCGGGACCATACCAGGTCCTACTGTTGTATTATATTTGCATGGAACAGTGACTTGAGAGTCTGACTCCTCTTATAGAACGTTCAGATATGACACCCCTTAATGGATGGTAATCATCCTAATATATACACCCTTGTACTTCTTAATGGACAACTCTCTAACCTATAAATGGGTAACATACTCTAGAAATTAGTTATAACTTCATATGATAGGCACGTATTTGAATCACGATTAATGTAGTTTAGGATAGTAATTTAACTAAGATAACTAGCTAGTTACCTCCCCTTACGCATTAATTCCCCTTAGTCTTTCAGACACTTCCGGAATCTGGACAGCATGACCTATTAATTAAGAACCGACTGGATACGGTTTATAGCTTGATTATATGCTGAACCACCGCGAATTATACGATAGACAAGTGTTCTCTATATATATTGCGTCTCATGGATTATGTGAGTGGTGGTGTGAGTGAAGACAGTGGTACGGCTTTGCCTACGATACAATAAGGTTTGTAGTATGTGGAAAGTTTTTGATATTTTGGTGTTTCCCTGCATCCGAGACTATATAACATACAGATGTATGAGAATAAATGACTTAATAATCCAGCCCACATAATAAGATCGATTGCCTGCTTCAACTGCCTGACCCTGCAAATATCATTCTGACGCACTCTAATCATGTATAAATAAGACACGCGTGCATGCTACACGTGAGACTGTTTCATACACTGACTACTCTAAACTTTCCTCTTGCTTTATCTTCATAGACTGCCAACGCTTCATGTTTATCTTTATTTTCATTCTTGTTTTTATTTTATTTTTATCCTGTAACCTTTATATGTAAATTGCCATGCTATACCATTTGATGAATGTCACCCCACTGTTGATCAATATGCGCATATGTTTTATGTGTCTCTTGGGTTGAAAAGGAGATCAAGTATGTTATAGATCAGTAAATAGTTGCTCCGAAGAATCCAAACCTCGGTTTGGAGGAAACAATTGTAAGCAAATAAATGACTTAAACTGAACTTTGATTATTGTAATCTCTCTCTCTCTCTATATATATATATATATATATATATATATATATATATTTATATATATATATATATATGTATATATATATATATATATACATATATATATATATATATTTATATATATATATATACTTACATACACATAGACACAGAATTCCATATATATATATATATATATATATATATTTATATATATATATATATATATATATATATATATATATATATATATACATATATATATACATATATATATATATATATATATATATGGAATTCTGTGTCTATGTGTATGTAAGTATACATATATATATATATATATGTGTGTGTGTGTGTGTGTGTGCGCGCGCTCGCGTGTGTGTGTGTGTGTGTGTGTGTATGTGTGTGTGTGAAGGTGTGTGTGTTAGTATGTGAGTATGTGTATCTGTGTGTGTATGTGCGGCAATCGTAGCTAAAGAGATGTTTTATGCAAAATCATGCAGAGAGCCAATCAAACAATTAATAGAATGAGCACTCAATACTTGTTTTCTGAGTATGTTGTAATATCTGTACATTGATGAGTTTCACGGTCAACGATCCGTTGGAAGGACAACTTCAAGATAGTAGGTAATAGATACTTCTTGGGTAATGGCCTACTACCAAATGGGATGAAGTAACTCAAGCCGAGAAATGGATCTGCTAATCAGAACTCTATATAGATTCTACATGTATTAATGTACCAGTCTGAATACCTAAATTACTCGATGATGTATGTCTATCTACACTCACATACACACACATATATAAATATTTATGTGTGTGTGTGTATATATATATATATATATATATATATATATATATATATATATATATATATATATATATATATATATTTATATATATATATATATATATGTATATATATATATATATATATATACATATATATATATATATATAGTAATAATAATAAATTTGAAGACTAAAATCCAAAGAGGGCTCGATAGGGATAAATATATATCAAATATATAAGAACCGTAGAGCAAATATTTATTAAAATAACAGATTAAAGTTTAAGCGAAGAATCGCTGCTTTCACCCTTAACGGGATCTTCTGAAACTAACCAGTTTAGTTTCAGAAGATCCCGTTAAGGGTGAAAGCACCGATTCTTTGCTTAAACTTTAATCTGTTATTTTAATAAATATATATATATATATATATATATATATATATATATATATATATAACGAAGGAAGTGTGGTAAAGAACCAGATGAACCATAACGCACCAGAGTACTCAATATTTAGGATTGTAGAGTGGGTAATAGGAAAATGTTCAACCCCGACGGCAGAGCTCAAGCCGTTTCGACGGCTATTTCTAGTCCAGAAATAGCCGTCGAAACGGCTTGAGTCTGCCGTCGGGGTTGAACATTTTCCTCTCTCTCTCTCTCTCTATATATATATATATATATATATATATATATATATATATATATATAGTTATTATATAGTAAGGTGTATTATTGGTTGTGTAAAACGGTCCAATAAATTCATGTTCGCAATATTAAGTTCTCCACGGTTTTGTATATCTCCAATTCCATTCAAGGGAACAGCTAGATGATGTAAAATGGAGTATAAGTATCAAAATGAAAATCTGAAGGCAAGGTAAAATTCCGATCATTTTAATCACGACCCATGTTTCAATAAGAGATAGATCGATCGTAAAGCCATGATCAATTATCACTGATCTCATCAGGTGAAAATGTATTGTCTTCAAATTCTTGATATGAGAGAGAAAATTAGCAATGTTCACTCACAGAGTTTATTCCCTCATATGAAGATCCAGTAGTCAGAAATACGGCGACTGCAATCAGCTTCAGTTAGGGTCATAAAACTGTCAAATCTCCATAGCTGCAAAGGGCGCTGGACATTAATCAGATCTGTAGAAATACAGTCGGTCACAGTTAAAGTGAGTGGGTACACACACACTCAACACCCATACACACCGGCTCGAGGTCAAAGAAAAAAAAACATATATATATATATATATATATATATATATATATATATATATATATATATATATACACATATCAACACAGTATCAAACTTCTAGAACTATAGAAGGTCACAATTAGTGTGAGGGGGTACACACACACTCTCATACACACCGAAGCGATGTCATAGAAAAAAAAACAAATATAGGAATAAGAATATACCAACACAACATTCACCGAAAGTTCGTTTACAAAACAACAAATGCTACATTGGTCAAATCTCAATTTGACGATGTAAATTGGAAATATTGGGTTAACCACAGCCCCATACACACACAAGCAAATAAGTTCAGTTCAGTGTTCTGTAATACATGTATAGATTAAATTGTAACATCCGATCTTCAAGTGTATGTTATGGTATATACACATCCGTATCGTCCGAAAAAGTGCATGTCAGGTATATACACATCCATGTGAAGAGCAAGCAATCAGCTCATATCGAACTCAGTATGTACCGCTGTCCCATTGAGAGTCTGAGTCCCCAAAACCGTGCGTGCAAGCAACCGCAATGTAGGCCAGCAAGGGGCTCCGTGTAGGGTTGTGTATTTGGGTTAATGTGTCAGTAGTACGATTTCCAGATAGGTGTTTGAGTGGTGGAGGTGTGTTATACAACACAAAAGGTAAAGTAAATAACAAAGGATAGCAAAACCCAGAGGATGTGTGTAGGCCCATTAATGGTGTGTAAGTATTATTGTTCAATCCGTAACTGTGAGCACTCTATGGTTAGATGGTCACAGATCAAAACCTAGTGAAGTGTTCAATCGGTAGGAACGTGACCAGTCGTAACTGTGGGAACTCAATGTCTAAAGTAAAGAAAACGGGTACTGTGTGTAGAGTTATGTATAGAGAGCGTAATCGGTCCTAACTGAGTGTGCAATACGACTAGCTATATCCCAACCGAGAGCACTCAATGGTTAGGGTATCTTCAAGTAAAGGTAGATGCGCGTAATCGGTCTTGCCTGAGTGTGTAATCAATTACTAACTAGGTATACTGAGTGTGTAATCAATTCTAACTATTTACTAACTAGTATTCTAAAAGTGCACTCAGCCGTGAGAACTCTGTGGAAACAAGTCAGGTACCGTTTGTAAGTGTGAAAACAATCTTAGCCGTCTAACTACCTGAGTGTGTGACTGTCTGTTTATTGAGAGAATTCTATGGCTAAAGTAGAGAGGGAGGAGTTAGTGGTAGGTTACCTTCCAAAAATGCTGCGGAAGGTTTTCGAGGTTCTATGTTGGCAATTGCTGAAACAATCTGCTCTCCTATTAATTAATAGGGGGCCGCCTCTAATAATATTAAAGGTTTCAGCTACACATAAATTGCAAACGCCAGTGCTGCCGTTATAAGGTTGGGCTGAGCAAATTATGGACCAGGATAAGGAGTGCTCTATATTCCCATGTTTAAGCTTCCAGACTAATTCAGAAAGCGCCGTGCTATTTTTTTTTATCTAAACTATTAAAGGTATGGCGGTGATTATACCATCTATCCTTAAATTCAAGATCTCGAATTTAATAAGATCTCGATACATATATGTATACAGACGTACAGTAGTATGTATATATATACATACATGCACACATATATACATGTACGTATGGGTTAACCGAACATTTATTATAATGTTTGGTTTGTTTGTAAACAAACAGCCCGACTTACGCCGTACAGTGTTCGGAAACCATCGTTGCCCTTTTGTTCAACACTGACAAAGGAACGATGAACTAGTTTCAAGCTTATTAGCTATCGTCAGCATCGTATACCTTCCTGTCAGATGATTGAACGTTTGAAAGTATATACCTTCCTTATGCATATTAACGGCTGAGCAACCTTATTTGCATATTGAGTGGGTTAGTCGGCCGGGTGTACTGAAAACGATAAATGGAAAAGAATGAAACGAAATTTCATTTCTCACTCTTAGTACGGCTGATACTTAAATATAAGTATGTATACGTACATACATATATGTATACAGACGAACATTATAATAAATGTTCGGTTAACCCATACGTACATGTATATATGTCTGCATGTATGTATATATATACATACTACTGTACGTCTGTATACATATATGTATGTACGTATACATACTTATATTTATATATATATATATATATATATATATATATAATAAAGAATTCATATCTAGTAACATATATATACATACAGATACATATCAATGCTAGCAAATATATAGGTTTTGTCTTAATAACAGTGTGTTCCAATGCATGGGGTTGCAGAACAATACTATAAGAGACGTAAAATAAGAAAATTATAAAATTAACTTACTTACTAAAATATCACTTCCAACTAATTAGTTTCTGGAATGGAGTAAATATATTTTCCGAAGAATAATATGGAGAAGCATTCCGTCGTCAGGAAAGTCTATTCTCATGTAAGTTTCCAGGCAAAGCGAGGACACTGGAAACTTATTAAAAAATAATTCAGTGGATAGGAAATAGCGAAGCGTGGACTGAATTCCAAGCCATTGAGAAAATCGCTGCCTCTACGTCTGTGGCAAATTCAAAAAGAATCGAACACGTGACATCGAGGTCAATCAGTGGAAATTGGTTTGCTAATAAGAATTCATATCTAGTAACATATATATATATACAGATGCATATCAATGCTAGCAAATATATAGATTTTGTCTTAATAACAGTGTGGTTCAATGCATGGGGTTGCAGAACAATAATATAAGAGACGTAAAATAAGAAAATTATAAAATTAACTTACTTACTAAAATATCACTTCCAACTAATTAGTTTCTGGAATGGAGTAAATATATTTTCCGAAGAATAATATGGAGAAGCATTCCGTCGTCAGGAAAGTCTATTCTCATGTAAGTTTCCAGGCATATCAATGCTAGCAAATCTATAGGTTTTGTCTTAATAACAGTGTGGTTCAATGCATGGGGTTGCATATATTTGCTAGCATTGATATGCATCTGTATGTATATATATGTTACTAGATATGAATTCTTTATTATTATCTCCAAATTATTTGTCGAGCAATATTGGCCATGACTGCTGCTACGGTTGTAGGCAGGCCGCTGTCTTATTAGCAAACCAATTTCCACTGATTGACCTCGATGTCACGTGTTCGATTCTTTTTGAATTTGCCACAGACGTAGAGGCAGCGATTTTCTCAATGGCTTGGAATTCAGTCCACGCTTCGCTATTTCCTATCCACTGAATTATTTTTTAATAAGTTTCCAGTGTCCTCGCTTTGCCTGGAAACTTACATGAGAATAGACTTTCCTGACGACGGAATGCTTCTCCATATTATTCTTCGGAAAATATATTTACTCCATTCCAGAAACTAATTAGTTGGAAGTGATATTTTAGTAAGTAAGTTTACGCACATGCGCAAATACATGCGCATACACAGATGCGCATACACACATGCGCATACACAGATGCGCATATATACACGCACTTTCTTTCACTCGTATTTCATATACTTAACCCTTTAGCACTTAAACCGGCCGTATCCGGCCAGAATTCTCTCACTGTTCAAACTGGCTCTAACTAGCCACTCATACTGATGTTAAGGTATTGTTCTCAAAATAAGTATAAGCAAAATCTCGTAGATTCGATATTGTATGAGATAATTATGTAAGCTAAATCCTTAACAATGAAAATACAATAGTAAACATAGAGTAATGTAGATGCTAAAGGGTTAAAAGGTAAGTGAACCTGAATCATTCCACAGGGTCACTTGACGTGTCATGATATAGGAGATAATTGTTGATTGTGTTTGAGGCACGTCGGTTACGACGATGACGAATGTTTCAACGAAACTGACAGGTAATTCTGAAGAAGGCTCAGCGTTACACAAAGTGTGACAAGACTGGCTCTCTGAATTACAGGTACAATTCATTTTTCCCCACAGGGTGAACTGGAACAACATGAAATAAATTGTCTTTCTTAAAAATACAACGTGCACCTGGGAATCGAGCTTGTGATCTTACAATCTTCCGCTGAGCACCTAAACACTAAGGTACGCACTTTCACAGCAGCCAAATATTTTTTTTTTTTAAAGTGCTAAACACATTGTGTAACGTATTAGCGAAAAATATATACAGAAGGGACTGTCACGACTTGTTTTGGGGTTATTTAATGTCGCCATTGTCATTGTTATTGTGTCGTCGTTGCTGCTGCTGCTATTATTGCTATTGTTGCTGCTGTAGTTGTTGAATTTGCTTAACCCGGTGTTGCGCAATAACAACAATAAGTTTGAAAAGCTGGAATCCAAACGCAGAATTCGCTATGAATAATTATAACTTTCGACAATCAGACGAAATACCTTCAGGGAGAGGAAATGTTGCCAGCAGCCATTACGAAGAATCGAGCCGATTTATTCATTTTTTTTTTTTTAGGTTATTGGGTCGTCAAGTATGAAATTTGTAAAAGTTTGTAGAAGAAAAAACAAATGTTTGCAAAGTCTATGCTTGACGGACCAATATTATCATTTAAAGTGTTTGGATTCCAACATCTCAAATTTCAAATCATCCAAGCACCTCCATAGACAGAAGCAACGTAAAAGACGTACCAAAGAAATTTTCTCTGTGTGGTGATAGAACTGGTTAGAAACAGCAGCCAAATTCACCCTTCAATCACAGATTTAAATTATTTCGTTTTCGAACCGTTTCAAAAGCTGGGTTGTTACCATTGGACTGCCCTTTATCATAGGGCTTCTTGATCCGTCGACCTTGGGCTAAACAATAACTGCATCATCATTATCATCATCATCATCATCAGCAGCAGCAACAACAACAACAACAACAACAACAACAACAACAACAACAACAACAGCAACAACAACAATAACAACAACAACAACAAAAGCAACAACAACAAAAGCAACAAAGAACATAATACAATCCACGTGTGTAAATTATAGATTGTTGTCTCACTCCTGTCATCCATATTTTTTTTTCTCTTTTAGATAAGAAACTGCACGATTCTGCGCTTGTGTGAGGTGAGGGGGGATGGCTTATCGTCGAGTCACATGACTACACTTCGATATTTATCAATCAGCTACATTTTTTAATTATGAGTAAAATCGATATAATTATCTCAAGGATATTAAAATACTTAAACAAAAATTTGAAATATTTTTCTAACAACCTACGTTTTACCTGTCATGCTGCTGTTGTTGTTGCTGTTGTTGTTGCTATTGTTGTTGTTGCTGCTGTTGTTGTTGTTGTTGTACACGCTGTGGTTATTGCTGTTGCAATTATTTTTGTTTTTGTTGCTGTTGTTGTTGTTGTACATGTTGGGGCTGTTGTTTCTTTTCATGTTTTTTCTGCTGTTTTTTTGTTGCTGTTGATGATGATGATGTGCTCATTGTTGCTGTTGCTTCTGCCACTGATGCTGTTATTGTTGCTGTTGATGCTGTTGTAATTGCTTTTATTAGAATTGTTAATTTGGCCGTTGTTGATATATTTGTTTTGCCTCAGGTCAACCCTGATAGGGCAATCATTTGATCAATGACGTCCCTGTAATAACTAGTAAGAACTCACCAACACACTCCGACCTCCCATTACTAGCCAGAGCCCACAGACGTCACGGTGTTACCTCACTGAGCCATTCTTCTATAGAGGACAGTGGTATGGCAGTGGTACAGCTATGTTCACCCCAAACCCTACCAAATACATATTAAACAGAACAATTATTTAAGTTTTATAATTGTTTCTACATTTGGCACAAGGCCAGCATATACCAAGTGCATTCTGGTACTTTACTTTATCGACCCCGTAAGGATGAAAGGCAAAGTTAACCTCTGCGGGATTTGAACTCAGAATGGCAAGGGCCGTAACTCTATGCGTACGTTTTATAATATCCCTCAAATAGCACCATAATAATAGGATACATCGGTTAGTATATTAGGTTATCCCATATTCTTATACCCTTTCTTCACGGGCTGTTAATAATCTACAATATGAGAGTGTTTTTTGTTTTTTTTGTTTTTGTTTGTAATGCCATTGCAGCACGCTGTGAACATTTTGTTGTGGTATACATTTGTTAACTAACTATCTTTAGTTCAGATTATTTACTTTCGGAAGTTTTCAATCAATAAAGCCAACAGGTACAGCTTCTGGATCTGCAGTAAAACCTAAATGATTATGCATTTTGTTTCGTTAGTGCTTACATAGTACAAAGGTGTTTCGAGTTTCAGCAAGCTAACAAAAGGCATTCAGAGAAAAAGAGAGCCTTCGATGACAGCACTTTCAGAGAAGTCGTTGTGATAGAGCCTCTAACATTTTGTAAGCTTTCACGCAATATTGGAAAATCTAAATCAACCATTTCCAGACATTTAAAGGCAATTGGAAAGAAAAATAATTGTTTCTCCTTTTGGCACAAGGCCAGCACATTTATGTACCCAGTACATTACTGGTACTTTATTTTATCGACCCCGTAAGGATGAAAGGGAAAGTTAACCTTGGCGGGATTTGAACTCAGACCAATTGGAAAGAAATAGCTAAATGGGTTTTACGTGAATTTATAGAAAGCCACACAAAAAAACAGAGTTTTCAGCTTTTTTGCGAAGGCAAGAAACTGATCCATTCCTAAAACGCATAGTAAGGTTTGGTGAAACATAAATTCTCTATAACAAATCGGAGGGGTCTGCTCAGTTTCTTGACAAATATGAAGCACGAAAGCATTTCCCAAAGCCCCAGTTCCATCAGAATACGTGCATGGGTACAGTGTGATGAATTGTTGATCTGATAATTCACTACAGTTTTTTGAAACCAGGAGAAACAATTATAACCTGAACTGTAGTCCTTGAGGCAAGCTTTAGAGCTTACGCACGCTTCAACTATGGAACACGGTTGGTTTGGTAAACAATAAGTTCTTTGTGTATATTCTATTTCTGCACTACATACATGTCCAATATACTTGAGGTGGTGTGCATAGATGAAGTTTGGTAAGGGAGGAGTTTTCACAATATTTTATATTTCTATGTTAGTGTATACAAAACTGTATTCTATTTCATCATTATTGACCCTGCTCCAACCTCATTTAACCATGTGTTTTGGAAATTGAATCCAGCATGCTTCCGTGTTTCGTATTTCAGTTTCTATTGGAAACCAATATTGTACTCTATATGTCTGTCAAGATCTCACATATGCTTCAAGTAACTTTCTTCTTATGTTATTATTAATATTGTAGTTAGACGAAATAAACAGAACATTGCACCAAAAAGTATACAAGTATAGTCCAATTCGTTTTCATGATAATGATCGCCCACATATGGACAATTTTAGAATAGAATATTTGCCTTACACTGCATATTTTCCTGACCTCTCTCCTACCGAATATCAATATTACAAACACCTTGACAGCTATACAATAAATAAACAGTTTCAGAATAAAGCAGCTGTAGAAGAAGCCTTTAAAGAGTTTATCGACTCTGCGGATGCTGTGTTTTATAGGAAGAGCCTAAATAGCCTTCTAGGTTGGCAGAAGTGTATTAAGTTTCAACTAGGTAATTTTGATTGAATATATTTTGCTACACTTGTTTTGTTTAACATCAATTTTTTTCCGCTAAGAATAAGCGACAAAAGTTATGAGACAACAATAGTTTTTTATAAAAGACAGTCCTCGTTTGAATGTTTTTATCATAGGTCTGCACGAGAAAAGTTTAGCATGGTCAATCTATACTCTCTCACTTCTAAATTATTATAAATTTTATTAGCGAAAGACTTAAAAGACTTGTCACATCCAATAAAAAGATATACACAGGGTTTATGGAAATGCATTTACTGATAAACATATCAAATGCAGAAATGCATGAAAGTATTTCATTTTCTGTAGTGACAGGGAAAAAGAAGTCATACGGGACTTGACATATACTTTCAATCTTAATTATGTGATCTCATTTAAATAAAGTGTTCAGATATAAAACAATCCCATCTTACTTAACAATACTTATGATATAAAAATATCAAAAGCAATCAAGAATTCTGGTGGTCAACACTCTACACTTTGGTCTCAGCGTCTTATACATATGATGAGATGAAGACAACACGGAATTCATACTGAAGCATGTTTCCATCAGCCATCTAACATTCTGCAGTTTGTGGACTCCGATTCAGGAGAGAGATTACAAAGATTTCGGATTTATGAATAGTGATACATTTCATGCCCGAGGTACTTAGATTCTAACAATGAACAAACACAGTCTCTTTTAGAATGAGAGAACGAGAGAACCGAAGAACAAGACATGCTGGTCACTGAAAGGAAATTGTTCTCAGTGGCTTAGACTGCTCCTACCAATGTTAACCTGATAGTATGAAGCTAACTAGCGGCGATCCAACGAGCCCCAGGAAGAAGGTTGTCATTATGTATCAACTAAACTACTAGGAAAGGCAATGAGTGGAAGAATGTTGGAAGATTCCTTTGCAATATTCATTCTGGCTCTCTTCTTTCTTAGTTCAAAATCCATCAGGGTTAACTTTGCCAGTTCAGTACTGGGCTCCTTTCTTCCACTAAGCCTCTTTTTAACTTCTCTATCATTCTCGCTTTCTCAGATTTGGAGAGGAGATCGGCTTCGCCAGGTTTTAAAAGTTGTCCAAGACACGCCGTATGTCACTGTGATGTCTCTACGAGTCCAACAGGAGTTGTGGGATCATATTACTAGGAAAGTTTTACAATTCTACTATCTGAAGCAAATAACAGAAAATAGGAGAACTGTGTAGAAATTTATGCCTGGAAGCAGTGGCGGACTGGGTCTAAAAACATTGGTTGCCAGATGAAGGGGGCCCCACCTACAAATAGAATGCTTTCATTTAATTCTTATAATGAATAAATAGCATTTTCAAAAATTACGTAAGTGGAAACAAAACTATGCAATCAAATTTTTGCAAAAAAAAATATCTTACCTTCTCCAATAAAAAATATTTTGTATTTTGCGAAATCCAGAGACTTTCAATAATGACCTTTGGTCTTTCACAAACACTCAATATATATATATGCGAGTGCGTGTATATGTGTCCATGTAGATGAGTATATATAGATTTATATATATATGTATACATAACATGTTTTCAGCTTGTACAAAAATCCCTAGGGATCTAATTGACATTGTATATATATGTATATTTATATGTCTGTGTGTATATATATATATATATACATATATGTATATGTATGTATGTGTATGTGTGTGTTTATGAATATATATATATATATATATATACATACATATATATATGTATATGTATGTGTGTATGTATATATATATATATATATATATATATACACACACACACCACCTTCACCACCTTTACCACTAATTGGTACCAAACATTATTTGGTCAGCAGTTCGTGTGTATGTGTAAGTATATATATATATATATATATATATATATATATATATATTATTTGCTTGTTAAAATAATCAAATTAAATTAACTCGACAGTTAAACACATAGGAATAATAGGTTGTTACCAAAGAGCCAGAAGATTGATCAGTCGACCCTAAATATGACTAATAGCTCTAGGAAATCCATGAACCACACGACATCTTTTAAACTTTGATTTTGAAAGTAGGTTTATAATTATTAATTTTCATTATACGTTTGTAGCTGTCTCGGCGGCCTAGTTTGAGGAATCGTAGACGGTGGTAACCCTGGTCTGTAGTTCGATCCTGGTCGGGAGTAGGTTTCCCGGCAAACCTTTTTAGTTTTTTATATGGGATGTAAAATAAAAACTGAAAAAGGTTACATGCACGTCTTGACCAGTATTGAACCCAAAGCCAGGATCCCCACCGTCTCTAGTACCTACCGCTAGGCCGCAGAGACAACTACGAGAATGTTATGAAAATTCATACTTATAAACCTACTTTCAAAATTTTCAATAGAAAATCATGTGCTGTCGTTCATGTGTTTCTCATGTTATTGCTCCTACTTAAGGTCGACTTCTAAATCATTTGGGTGTTCTATAAAGTAAATCCTCGTTTTGTTTCTCATCTATCTAGACTATATTTCAACCTGTAATCCATGTTCCATTTCTTCTGCACCTCATTTCTCTATCATATATTTTAGTTTCTATTAATTCCCTGGGGAATTGGTTGACCAAATGCTTTGCTTAATTGTTTTATTTATTTTTTAATAAATTTTATTATTTCTCTTAGACTTCAGGTATTTTTTGAAAGCAAAGCATTGGCCCCTAAAATACTACAGTGGCCTTGCAATGCTACTGTGGGTTCCTGCAATGTTACGGTGGGACCCCTGGAGCCCACTCGTCATTGGGCAACCTGGCAACCTGGCCAGTCCGCAACTGCGTGGAAGGTCTTGTGAGGACAACTATCATACAATAGTCTGAAAAATATATAAATCATCGAGCTATTCACTAGTGCCAAAATTCCAGTCTCTCTATCCCAAATTAGAACAAGACATTGCAATAGTTTGAAGATGTAACGGCCAGAGCCCGTAAACATCCTTTTGTAAAAGCTGCAAGATGTACAGTGGAGAAAGAGTGGAAACTTTAGATTATCATAATGCGCCCATGTGATTCATCAGAGCATGTCGGAGTGGATAATATAGTCCTCAGTTAAATTTACCACGGCCATTACTCACACTCGAACATGACTTGTTTTCATTAAGGATGTTAGGTAATTATATCGATAGTTAACATACACAGATAACACTCCAAATATCTCGCACTTGATCCAATGTGATATTTCCTGCTAACAGCTAAAAGAAGGGACGGCCACCCCAGTACTTGACAGGCATTTTCTTTCTCGACCCCCAAGGTATGAAAAGCAAAATAGGCCTGTTTGTAATTTCAACTCAAAATGAATAAAATTTAGATTGGGTTGATATAACTTTTTATTAATATGTGAAATATATTGTTACCGTTTAGTCGTTTGGCTGACACCGCGAGGAACAACAAAATAGTGAATATTTGCTTTCGAACAATACGCGTAAATTGTATTGGGAAAGATCCGGATGAACTGTGCCAGAAAACTCCCTTCATCATTCACCGAATATACGACTCAGAACAAAGGAAGCAGTATAGTTAATGGCGGTGCTTAAGCTCGACAACCAGCACATAACCAGTAAAGGAGTAGAGACTATATATAAATAATATATATATATCAGAGTGTTGTAGTTTGCTTGAAGCATTGTTTATGGTTTTCAAAATTATATATATATATATATATATATATATATATATATATGTGTATATATATCTACGTATGTGTGTGTGTGCGTGCGTACGTATATATGCGTGTATGTACATATACACATATACGTGCATATATATATATATATATATATATATATATATATATATATATATATATATATATATATATATATATATATATGCACGTATATGTGTATATGTACATACACGCATATATACGTACACACACACACACACACACACACACACACACACACACACACACACATATATATATATATATATGTGTGTGAGAGAGAGAGAGAGAGAGAGAGTGTGTTTGTGTGTGTATAAATACATGTATGTATCACTGTATTTTTCCTATTTAATTTATAGTAGGTCACCTTGACATAAAACGTCCATCTATTTCATATCTGAATTGCAAATTTATTGCATTTATACAGACATTATATATCTCTCTCTCTCTATATATATATATATATATGTATGTATGTATATATATATATACATATATATATATATGGATATCTCTCTCTCTCTATATATATATATATACATACATATATATATATATATATATATATATATATATATATATATATATATATATATATATATATATGTGTGTGTGTATGTATGTATCTATGTATATATATATTTATATATATATATATACATATATATATATGTATCTCTCTCTCTCTCTATATATATATATATATATATATGATATATATAGGTATGTATGCACATATATATATAAAGAGAGAAAGAAGGATGAGAAGAGAGAGAGACGGAGACAGAGAAAGGGGAGGCGTTAGGAATTGGATGATGATAGTAGTATTTTAATGTAGGGTATATATGAAAAGAGTGGAGGATAACATATAAATACGAGATTGAATAAAGAAATTTAAAGCAGGGAATATTTAAAAACTCAACCAAACAAATAAAGAAAAAGATATATATTTCTAGTGACAATATGGATGCTTCTAGTAAATATACGGACGACAATTTAATGCTTTGGTCCTTTTCAATCCCATATAAGAATTGTGAAGCGTTTAATGTTTGATATACTGAGTATATGTATGTGCCATAACTCTCATGGGGGCGCTATAGTGACATACGGCGTTTTGGGAGTCATTTTGCTGTTAAACCTGATAAATCTGATCTCCTCGGCGAATCTGAACACAGCCGATTTCTTCCAAATAAGGAGAGAGGCAGTAAATGATAGAGAGGAAGTGAGAAATAGCTATCTTTCTTTATTTGTCACAGGGGCGTACAAAAATGGGACATTACAAGAAGTGACGGCGGGGGGTTTTACATAAAATGTTTAACAATGATAAATAACAATAAACTATATAAAAATAAAACAATTGAAATCCCCATTAGGGGGGGGGGATGCTACTGCGGGGTTGATTTACACCCCGTGGATAGAACAACCCTCAACACCAGGAACACGTTTTGTAGGTGTTCCCGTCTTCCCTCTGTTTATCTTCCTACAGCTTTATATACAGAGAAGGCCCATTCACCCGGGCCTTAGATAGAGAGGAAGAATCGATCCAGCACTCTGGTATTTTTTATCAAAGAACGAAAAGCAAAGTTGACAACGCGAGTGCAGAGAACAGGAATAAATACCACAAAGCTTTAAAACAGCCAATTCGTCGTCTATCCTGATTTTATATATCTATCTATCTACCTATCTATCTATCTATCTATCTATCTATCTATCTATCTATCATCTCTTTACGATGGACACATGTGCTGAGCTCGCTCGGTAAGTTTCGTTTAAATTTATCCGGAAATTGTGAACTGTAAACTTTCATTTTTGTACCATTTTGTAGAGGGACTGCCAGGTCAAATTTTGATCTGGTCGGTCTCTCAAAATATTCTGCGCCTTTGGGCGAAATAGTATTGTAAACATTTTATCTTTCGAAAAACTTCGAAAAACCCTATTTTGAGAAAAATGGCTGAAGCATCTTCACCATCAATCAAAGAAGGAAAGGGGAAGTCATACTCACAGCTTCCCCCTGCTACTGTCACAGCAGCAGATGCCAAAGACAGAGGTCAGAGAGAGGAAGAATTGTCTTCCCCTGTTGACCGACCACTAGATGTAGCCACAACTATACAAGAAACTGAAAACAATAACAACAACAACGACAACAACAGCAACAATAAAGACAACAAAAACAACAACAACACAAACGTCACAAGTATCCACACACCAAACGAGAAAGACAACAACAACAACAAAGATGAAAACAACTCAAACGACGAGAAACAAAACAATACAAACACCAACAATGAAAACAAAATATCTTTTGCACAAACGGCTAAATTATCAGTCACTTATGTGCTTGAAGATATTTCAAAAGCAAAAGAAATGCTGGAAAAAGCCAGGAAATATGTATCTTTTGGCGAAAACGGTTCGTTTTCTATAAATTCACCTCCAGAACTAAAAAAACAGACGGAATTACGAACTGTCGTATTCCGTGCAATTTTAAATAAAACAAAAAAACCAGCACAACCATCTCAAGCTGAAATTCAGTTAGTACTGAAAGAAGCGATGAGAGACATCACTTTCATATAAAAGGATAAACTCTATGGGAGTTTATCCATATTGATGAAAGACGAATTGGCGGCGAAGAAATAATCTGTGTCGCCAATTCGTTCCACACACTACACCTTCTTCCCCACCTACATGGGTAAAAAAACCCGAGGATATGGATAACCACCATCACCCCAAACATAAACTACTGGTGGTTACTAACCGGTTTCCTCAATTTAGACGAGGACAACCTCATTTCAATAGGGAAGGCATCCGGCGACGCGTTCAGTGGAACGAGCATCGAAGTTCTGACCCAAATAAGGCCAGAATCCATCGCCCAAATCCCTGAGCGCGTCATGCTGGATGACCGTACCCACCTCAACATTATTGTGGAGGGTAGGCGTCCCTCCTGTTACCTCTGTGGCAATAGAGGTCACCTGAGGGCTGCCTGTCCCCAGCTCACACAGAAAATAACATTGCTACCAACACCAACACCACCCCAACAACAACAACAAAAACCAACAACACCACCACCACCACCACAACAACAACAACAACAACAACAACAACAAACACGTGAAAAAATAACACAGAATACTGTCCCACCCAATCCCTCCCCACCCAAAACAAATACAAAAACACACACACCGCAAACACTACCAGAAAACATACCCCTCCCACCCAACAAGGAAGACGAACCTCTTTCGTCGCAAGACGAAAAAGATCCCTTCCAACAAGTAAAAAGAAAGAAGAGGAGACGCACCACAGACACACATGTTAACTTTAACCCCCCCCCCCCCCCAAGAGAACACAAACTACACACAAACCACCCCGCCCTGTCACACAACACTAACTGCTACACAAAAAAAGACCTTACAATATACATACATGAACACAGACAACAAAGAATTACTGAAAACAATTTCAGCAAACCCTTCGGTCCAAACCGAAGGGCCTAACTTTATAACTGCTGTGGGACTACCTCATTTAAAAATGATCAAAGTCCCAATGAACTTGTACAAAACACAGAAAATAAATTTCACGGAGGACGTGGGCCCCCCCCCTGCGCCAAACCAATCAACCGCGTCCTCCTAAAAAATTTCACCCCCCACCCCACCCAGTCACCCACTCAACCACAAACACCTGAACCCCACAACACACTGATGCCCCTTCACTTCCACAAACCACCACCTCACCCAACAACCCATCCCCAACCAGCATGGAAATTGAGCGGCCCGTTTCCCGGGACGCAGAGAGGTAAGTGCCTTTTCTCCTTACCACCAACATGGCTGTGCTAAGAGTAGGGTGTCTAAATGCGTGTGGCCTGGGCTCATCTTGGAAGCAAGCAATGCTTCTAAATGACCTCAGGTCACAATCTATAAATGTGATGGTTATCTGCGAGGCCCGGATCAGCAACATGCGGCAGCTAGCCCCCACCTTTGACGACTTTGAGAAGCACGCATCTCTCTGTCAGCCAGGAGGTGGGGGTGGGGTTGTCGTTCTGCTGCAAAAACATCTGGGCCTTGCAACACAGATAGTTCACTTGGACCCAGGGGGTCGACTGGTGGTGCTGGACCTTGGCAGTGGTGAAGGTAGAGCCTTTAGGCTGGTAGCCGCATATGCCCCTTTTGGGACAGAGCGGCCCGACTTTTTCCAGCGTCTGGAGTCTTTTCTAGGGACGTCCCGTTCCCTGCTTTTAGTGGGGGATTGGAATGGTATCCTGGATGCACGTTGGGACTATGCAGTGGCATGTCCCGATAGAGAGGGGTGCAACAGCCTCAAGGGGTTACTCGGCCGATATGACCTGGCCGATAGATTTCGACTAGATTTTCCGACTGTGCCAACCTGGTCTTGGTCAAATCGCAGCGGATCATCTAGGTCGTACCTAGATAGATTTTTAGTTTGAAATAAGGACAGGGACTTTTTAAGTTGTCCAGAAATGCTCATGGTTGGCTATTCAGACCACAAAGTGGTGACCTGCATGGTCAACCTTGATAGAACGCATAGACAGGGCCCCAGTTACTAGAAGCTCAACTTGTCCTTGCCGGCAAGTAGAGCTTACAGGGATCGGATTAGTACGTTAGTTAAGGAACGGTTGACTGGAGCGATCGTCAACAGCAGGTGGTGGGTATCTCTAAAGAGAGAGATTAGAGTAGTCTCGATAGAATTTAGTAAGGTTCTAGCTGCGGATAGGAATAGGAAGGAAAGGGAGCTAATAGATAGAGTAGAAGAGGCAATTAGAAGCGGCGACGTGGCCAGAGTGCTAGCGTCGAGAACGGCTTTGAGCCAGTTTTTCGACGCCAAGCACGAAGGCTGCGTAGTCCGAAGTAAAATACGTTGCTCTAGGGAATGAGGGGACCAAAGCTGTTAGCTGGGCCCGCGTGACAGAGGCCAACAGTGGAACTAAATCCACCATCCGGTCTTTGCGAGACCTGGATGGACGGGCGATTCTTGAGCCTAAGCAGATGTGTGAGGCCTTTCAAAGGCACTTTGCCCGACTGTTCGGGAGGGGCGGGGAGCCGGTTGGGAATGTGGACTTCGGTCCATACCTCGACGGCCTGCCGCTTCTCTCGGACAGGGAGGCGAAGTCCTGCGAGGAGCCTATTTCGGCCGCTGAGATAGAGGACGTGCTGAGCCAATGCGGCAAACGCAAATCCCCGGGTCTCGATGGTCTTCCTTACGAATTATATCTAGCTATGCCGGACTTGTTCCCCGATCTCCTCGAGGCAGTCTACTGCAACTGGCAACAGAACGGGAGAATTCCCTGTACTGTGACCAAGGCGTAGTCACGCTAGTGAGGAAGGACGAGAACAAGGGGGACGAAATAAGTAACTTCAGGCCCATAACTCTGCTAAATACAGAGTTACAGATTTTGGCCAAGGTGCTAGCAAAGAGGTTGGCGCTTGTCGTGGGCAACCTAGTGGGAGATGCGCAGAAATGCGCTATCCCGTCCAGGTCCATCCATGACAACCTCCACCTCATGCGATACATCATAGAGAGGGTTGGGAACGAACCCGGCTTTGGTGGGACTCTGATCAACTTGGTTCAATCTAAGGCGTTCGATAGGGTCGACCATGGTTACCTGGATGCGGTGCTAGCGGCGGCAGGCTTCGGACCCGTTTTCAGGGGCTGGATCACTGCTATGCACAGCAGCCGCATCTGCTCTAGGGTCAAAGTGAATGGCTACCTCTCGGAGCCGTTCAAAATCGCGCGGTCCATCCGACAAGGGTGCCCTCTCTCCTCCCTTCTGTATGTGTTGACTCTCAAGCCACAAATGCGGAAGTTGGAGTTGTTGCAGGGCATCCCTTTGGAACCGGGATTGCGGAAAGCGGTGTCGGCCTACGCCGATGACGTGACAGTAATGGTGTCGACGGCCTCCGAAATCGAGGCGGTCGGCACCTTACTGGAGGAGTACGAAAGGTTCACAGGGACTAAGCTGAACCGGGACAAGTCGATCGGTTTGCAACTCGGCACGTGGAGGGGCAGACCGATGCCCTCAGATGGCGTCGTCGGACGCTGGACGGAGGGCCCGGTGAACTTGCTCGGGGTCTGGTTCGGATCGGACCTCCAGGTGGAGAAAAACTGGGCGGAGGTTAAGAACAGGGTGTTTGCACTGACCCAGAAGTGGGCCAGTTGCAAACTATCCCTGAAAGGTCGGGCGGAGGTGGCGAACACCTATATAGCGTCCGTCATCTACTACCGCCTGACCGTAGTGCCCTGCCCAAGAGAAACCCTCGCCAAGATGGAGCGCGCGCTCTTGCAATTCCTTTGGAAGAGGCGGGCTCCTATGGTGAGGAGATCCATCTGCTGTCAACACCCTTCGAAAGGAGGGCTGGGGATGCCGTGGCTAATGATGCGTAAACACGCATTAAGGCTACGGCACCTCTACGTATTCCTCACCGGTCAACCGGTGTGGGTCTCGTTTGTGAGACGAACCTTTCCCAGACTCGTCTCACTCACCGAGCTGCAATCCTGGGTCAAGCAAAGACCGAGAAAACTGGGCGCCTGGCACACTGAGTGTGCCCAGGCGATCACCGCCCTCTGGCAGGCGGATCCGGCTATCACTGGAGACTCCACCGCAACATTTTATAGAGGGCTGGTACGCAGCAGGTGCGACGACGCCCTCGGAGAAGCCCTAGACATGGAGGAGGACGAACTGGCCAGCCTGTTCGGTAGGACATTCAGCCCGGGGCCTATGGATAACTTCCAGAAGTCCCTGGCCTGGCAGTGCTACCGAGGGGCTCTACCCGTTCGAGAAAAGCTCTACAGACACGGGCGCCCGGGTAGGGACCCCGCCCAAAAGATCTGTCCCAGATGCGTGTGCGACGAGGAAATTGTTGCACACGCATTGGTACACTGCTCGGGCGTAGCCGATCTGTGGGGCTATGTCGAACAACTGCTGTCAAGGGTGGGACCGATCCGGTTGACCACCGAGTCTATTGTAATGATCAAGCCGCCTCCCCCCTTCAAAGATGAAGGAGAGGCGGTGTTTCTGTGCATAATAGCCATGGTGAAAGAAGTTGTATGGTGGACGCGTCTGAAAGGACTGAGGTCAGACACCTTTCTCTCTGGCCAACAACTGGTCCGTTTCTTCCGATATCATTTCGGAAGAAGGATCAGGATGGAGAGAGAAGTGCTCCACCCCAGTCGTTTTTATGAAAGATGGGTGAAAGTGGCGAGAATGGCCCGTGTGAATGGGCCTTCTCTTTACATAAGCCTGTAGGTGGAAAAGAGGAAGGAACGAGGGAGCACCCCCTCTCTGTGCTCCTGTGGAGAAGGGTTGCACACTTTTTTCGGGGGTGTGTGCGACCCCCAAGGCGCCTCCTCTCTATTGAGGATTTTGTTATAAATTTTATTCTTTGTTATATTTTATTTTATTTTTATATCTTGTTATTGCCTCCTCGTTATTGAGGACGCCTTTTTATGTAAACTCCCCCCATTGTACTTGTCCCACTTGTGATGCCCTGGTGGCAAATAAAAGAAACATATCTATCTATCTATCTATCTATCTATCTATCTCTCTCTATATATATATACGTGTAATGTAAGAAATCGGAGAATAGACCGTTAAAACATGTTTATTTAAAACGGTCTATTCTCCGATTTCTTACTTTCCCACGTGCTTACGCTCTGCTAACTCTCTAGCCCACTAAATATTAACACTTCGAATATTTAATACTGCCGTCACTAGTATCGAGCACCTTTGGCATACGCTACTTGGCAAATAACTATATGTATCACCTATCCTCCCTTTTTTCCTCTCTCTCGATACGTAAACACTATATATATATATATATATATATATATATATATATATATATATATATATATATATATATGTGTGTGTGTGTGTATGTGTGTGTGTGTGTGTATATATATATATATATATATATATATGTATGTGTGTGTGTGTGTGTGTATATATATATGGTGCTGGTGGTGCTGGTGTTGGTGGGGGTTGAAGTAATGGTGGTAGTTGTAGAGGTGGTGATGCTGGTGGTGCTGGTGGTGATGCTGGTGCTGGTGGTGGTGGCGGTGGTGGTGTTGGTGGTGGTGGTGCTGGTGCTGATGGTGGTGGTGGTGCTGGTGGTGGTGCTGATGTTGGTGGGGGTTGAATTAATGGTGGTAGTGGTAGAGGTGGAGGTGGTAGTGGTGGTGGTGGTGGTGATGGTGGTGGTGGTGGTGATGTTGGTGGTGGTGGTGCTAGTGCTGATGGTGGTGCTGGTGCTGGTGGTGGTGCCGGTGGTGCTGGTGGTGCTGATCTGGTGGGGGTTGAAGTAATGGTGGTAGTGGTAGTGGTGGAGGTGGTGGTGGTAGTGGTGGAGGTGGTGATGTTGGTGGGGGTTGAGGTAATGAGGGTAGTGGTGGTGGTGCTGATGTTGGTGGGGGTTGAATTAATGGTGGTAGTGGTAGAGGTGGAGGTGGTAGTGGTGGTGGTGGTGGTGATGGTGGTGGTGGTGGTGATGTTGGTGGGGGTTGAGGTAATGATGGTAGTGGTAGAGGTGGTGGTGGTGGTGGTGGTGCTGGTGGTGCTGATGTTGGTGGGGGTTGAAGTAATGGTGGTAGTGGTAGAGGTGGAGGTGGTAGTGGTGGTGGTGCTGCTCGTGGTGCTGATGTTGGTGGGGGTTGAAGTAATGGTGGTAGTGGTAGAGGTGGAGGTGGTAGTGGTGGTGGTGGTGGTGATGGTGGTGGTGGTGGTGGTGGTGCTGGTGGTGCTGATGTTGGTGGGGGTTGAAGTAATGGTGGTAGTGGTAGAGGTGGAGGTGGTAGTGGTGGTGGTGCTGCTGGTGGTGCTGATGTTGGTGGGGGTTGAAGTAATGGTGGTAGTGGTAGAGGTAATGGCGGTAGTGGTGCTGATGGTGGTGGTGTTGGTGGTGTCTCCGTGGTGACGGTGGCGAGGTGGTAGTGGTGGTTGTTGTTGTGGTGGAGTAGTAGCTGGATGTGTGAAGGTAGAAGTTGTAGTCGTGGTAGTGGTGCTACTGATGACAGTTGTTGGTAGTGACAGTGGTAGTAATATTGGGTGGATTACGGTGGTGGGGAAGTGTACTGTTTCTGATAATGGTAGTAGTGTTGGTAGTAGTGATACTAGGGCCAGAGGATAGTGAACGTGTTGGTGAAGGTATTGATGGTAGAGTGTGGCGGTTGTATATGTTCCTGACAGGAGCGTTAAAAGTCATAATACTTGTAATATCAATAATTATAATTTTGGCTATAATTTCGATAGAAATTGTTCTGAATAAATATTGAATGTTCTTTATGGTAAACCTTACATCTATTAGAACAACGACACAATTCACGTATATATATTTATGCTCGACACGCTAGAAATTTCACACCTTAAATAAACGAATCTATATTTGACAATGACTCTGATATCCAACAACAGCAAAACATCGACAAAGCTGGCCTTTGCAATTCGGTTCCCTACTTCCTTGTCCATTTTTGCATCACTAGTTATGACTGAGACAAGACAGGTGAAAATATCAACAAACCTAAGCAGTTTGTCATCCACAAAAACTGTTGGTAGAGCAGGTGACTGTTGCTCCACTATACTCTGATAAAGGAGATCAGTCTTTTTTATGCTGATTTTGATTCTGAACGCTTTACAATGCATCTAAAAGAGCATTTAGAATAGTTTGCAAGTCTATCAAGTTATGCGCCACAAAAGCACAATTATCTACAAACAGATTACACATAAGATATTTATATATATATATATATGTGTGTGGTGAAGGCGCGTGGCTGAGTGGTAAGAGAATTGCATTCGCAATCATAAGGTTGTGAGTTGATTCTTGGACCGGGCGATGCGTTATGTCCTTGAGCAAGACACTTTATTTCACGTTGCTCTTTCTACCAGGAGTGGCGACCGATAGAGAGTATTAGCAATTGGAAAGACCAACGGAAACACTGTTTCCTCGGTCCGATTTGACGAAAAGTCGATCGACTGTCAATGTACATCTATAACTCTCCAGTATTTGTTCTGTGTTCCTCTATGTATACAGTATGTATACAGTATGTATACAGTATGTATACAGTATGTATACAATATGTATACAGTATGTATACAGTATGTATACACATAGTACATACATTCCACCACTATATAATACACTCTACCTACTTTTAAACTCTTATATTTTACCTGATCTCATTTGTTCCTATTCACTACTTTATTTAATCATCTGCTAATATACTTCTATATAACCCACTTTTACTGTTAATTATCACTTCGAAATAACCCAGGTTTTACTGGTAACTCTTCACTTAAAAATACCCTTTTAGCCTCTAAATAACCCCACACCTCCACCCTGTATTTCTAAGACCATTTTATCCTTTCTCCTACTCCACTCCTACCCACTAACCACTTCTACCCCCACCCACACTACTTTCTTCTCCTGACCCCTCTCCTATCTGGATATACTTACCACTGTCTGCTCCCCATACCTCCTCCATCTGACCAGTCTACTACTTTGATAAACTCAACCAAAGGACCACCAACACCAAAGACCTACTTTTTCATACCCTACAGATATTATTATGCCCTTGGAAAGGCTTGCTGATCACACAAGTCTAAACCGCTTGGCGCCGCAGTCGGGACTTTACACGTCTGTATACCCACTCTACATCTCCCCGTGTATCGAGTACTCATATGATTATTGGTCTCCTCGGTCACGGCACCACAGACTCTCTCTCTCTCTCTCTTTCTCTCTCTCTCTTTATATATATAAGTGAGAGAGATGTTTAAATATCTTCATAGGGAGAGGAAGGAAAGACTGCTTCTCTAATCAGCACAAAGAGAACGCAGTAAAAACAAAATGGACGACAACGCAGAAAAACAAAAGCCGCCAAGATGGCGGCAATGTGCCAGGGGCGGTTCATTGTAGATTAGAAGAGAGAAGCAGAAAATTCTTTTGTTATTCATGTTTGTTTCTATAAATCCAACTTACTTTAGTTCATCAGAGTAAAATATAGAAAAATGGATATTTACTACTTGAATAACATTTTTATTATATATTATTGTATTTTTATTTAGAGTTTTTGGTGTAATATGAGTTCACATGTACATATTTATACACACACACAAGTATATATATATATATATATATATATATATATATATATATATATATATATATATATATACGCACACATATTCAGTCACACACATACACTTACACTCACAGACACATATATATATATAAATATAAATATATATATATATATATATATATATATATATATATATATGTGTGTGTGTGTGTGTGTGTGTGTATGTGCCTATGTATATCACACATACACCCACACACCCACACACATATATATATTTATATATATAATATATTTATATTTATATCTATATATATATATTTATATTTATATATATATAATTTATATATATATATATATATATATATTATTATTATTATTATTATTATTATTATTATTAGTATTATTATTATTATTATTATTATTATTATTATTATTATTATTATTATTATTATTATTATTATTATTATTATTATTATTATTATCATGCAGGTATGTATATAAATATATGTATACAATTCCGATTATTTTCAGTGGTATGTATATTTTTTTTCCTACTTTTTCTTTTACTGTTATCTAATTCAGATCATAATATATGTATGAAATCATTAGTGCCAATAACAACAGCAACTACAATATCAGTGTAAGCTCAACTATATCGTCAACAATGATAACAATACCAGTACCACTACTACCAGCAACAACACAACAACAACACCTTCAACAGCAGCAGCAACATAATAGCAAAAGCGCAACAACAGCAACAACATAATAGCAAAAGCGCAACAACAGCAACAACAATAACAATAATATTTGTTTCTACCTTTGGCACAAGGCCAGTAAATACCCAGTTCATTACTGGTACTTTACGTTATGATGAAAGGCAAAGTTAGCCTCGGCGGGATTTAAACTCAGAAAGGGCCATAACTCTTTGCTGCAAAGTATGGTGTCTACGCTCTAGCGATACTGTCAATCCGCCATCCACCAATAACAATAATAATGATTTCCTATATAGGCACAAGGCCAGCAATTTGGGGGGAGAGCAAAGTCGATTAAATCAACCCCAGTGCATGACTGGTACTTTATTTTATCTACCCCGTAAGGATGAAAAGCAAAGTAAAACCCGGCGGGGTTTGAACTCAAAACGTAAAGGGCCATAACTCTATGCTGCAAAGCATGGTGTCTGACGTTCCACCATCCACCAATAACAATAATAACGCAATAAAATAAACCAGATAAATATTCTCATATTAAGAAGTTCTTCCGTATCGTCAACAACAACAAGATGACTAACAACATGAACCAATGGGCATGCCCCATCGTGGTTATTCCCCTAAGTGAAGACAATTGAGCATTTCAATTGTCCTCGTCATTTGTACCATTGGTTTGTCTATTATTATCCATACGGTGTCTATCCCCCTTGAGGTTATAACTAATTTTATCTCTATATGCTGCTCTAGCAAAATCTGTGTTATAATAGTTTGAGTTTTCGTTGAAAATCTTTTGGTTTACAGAGATGCTGAAGATTCTGTTAAATACGCTCTTGAATATGGCCTTAACTATTCATCAAGGTGGTTTATGGAACGGGTTGTAAAGTTTTCTCACTAGGTTGAAAGTGATATCTAAAAAGTTTTTTTTTTGGGGGGGGGGTCTATTTCTATTCTAAGTCCTAGGTTCTTAAATATGTATCTTTATAACCCTTTGGACTGGTTATATATTCTACAATGTCTGAGTACTAACAATGTTATCTCAGGCGTAACTTTCAACTACAAAACGTGAGACTCCAACTGAACTCCTGATAACGAGATATGTTGCTTACTTATAATAGTATGCCGAGTCTATTTCTTTAATACCAAAAGGGCGTTTCCCACAAAAGTATCTAACATATACTTCACATGTGTTACTATATACATTATAGTAACGATGGGGTAACAACTGGCAATGTTATTCAAACCGAGTTAATCGAACCATCTCATTCATAATACTTCTTTAATACAGATATATACTTATAATCCTAGAGTATCAGTAGAAATACACTGAGCAGATTGAGAATCCTAATGTACACGACGTATTTTGATTTCATAACCTACTCACCACTATAACATAACACCTATAAATACTACGTAACGACTTTCTTTATTCCTTATTATTTATGTCGCACACGTGCATATGTGTATTTACATTTTCATCTTTAGTTATATACTTACCTATTTTTACCTTTATTTTTAATTGTTATAAGTGAATTTATAGTAAGGTACATGAACAAATACTGAGGTCATAATTGCGATTACTACTACAACAGCCACTACTACGACTGCTGCTGCTGCTGCTACTACTAGTACTACTACTGCTGCTGCTGCTGCTACTACTACTACTGCAACCACTATTACTAATACTAATACTAATCCCTTCAAATAAGACATTCTCTAACCCTTGAAACAAAAGTGGTTGTATTGGTGGATTGGCAGTATTGGTAGAGGGTCGGACGCTATGCTTTGCAGCATGGAGTTACGGGCCTTTACGATCTCAGTTCAAATCCCGCCGAGGTTAACTTTGCCTTTTATCCTTACGGGGTCGATAAAATAAAGTAGAAACAATTACAGTATTTTGTACTGGCAGCCACAGCTAGTTTTTGTTGTTTGTTATTCCTAGTTTTATTTCAGACAATCCCACACAAACAGCAGCAGCTTTGAAACAGACTTATATTAGTCCCATAAAATCCATCACATGTGAAGAAAAACAAGACCTTACTGGTAAAACCAATCCTACAACTACAGATACCTAAAATACTGACCGTTCTTTCAACTACCGACATCATACATCAATATTGCCATTTTGTTTGCGGGGCACAGCCAAAAACCGTTCTGACCTAGGGGTAGAGTCAGTCACCCTCTATATATAAAACAGTAACAATGTAACAAATAAAATGATGTAAGATTCAAATTCAGTGACGTCTTCTTCATTAGTTAGGGCGGTGGATTGGCAGTATCAGTAGAAGGTCGGACGCCATGCTGTCCAGCATAGTTACGTCCCTTTACAAATCCCGCCGAGGTTCACTTTGCCTTTCATCCTTACGGGGTCGATAAAATAAAGTACCAGTAATGCACTGGGTAATTGCTGGCCTTGTGCCTAAAGTAGAAACAATTATTATTGGCAGTATCGGTAGAGAGTCGGACACCATGTTTTGAAGCATAGTTACGTCCGTTTACGATCTGAGTTCAAATCCCGCCGGGGTTGACTTTGCCTTTCATCCTTACGGGGTCGATAAAATAAAGTACCAGTAATACACTGGGTAATTGCTGGCCTTGTGCCAAAAGTAGAAACAATTATTATATTAATACTCCGTGGTGCACGGACCAGCTTGATTGGATCACTACTTGGAAAGTGAACTACTTCGATTTCCCAATCCTGTCTAGACATTGGTTAGTTGATCACCGAGTACAACTTGGAAACCATCAACGGATTAACTAATACCAAGGAACCATATATATATATATATATATATATATATATATATATATATATATATGTGCGTGTGTGTGTGCGTGTCTGTGTTGTGTGTGCGTGTGTGCGTGCGTGTAAGCTTCTGTGTATTTTAACGATGAGAATCTGCTCCATTCTCTTCTACCAAATTATTTTCAAAAGATATTGGTGAATGTGAGGTTATGACCAATATCATTTGTCATGATGCTAAACAGGCAGATCTAATTTGGGCGCATGTGAATGTGAACTCTACGTGCTCCAATTGTATGCACATATATGTGTGTATGAAAGCATTCATGTACAGGTGCATTGCGTGTATAATATACAAACAAAACACGATTCAATATTTAGAAATAATGGAATCTTTCTATTTATATAAATACTTTTATATATATATATATATATATATATATATGTGTGTGTGTGTGTGTGTGTGTGTGTGTGTGTGTGTGTGTGTGTGTGTGTGTGTGTGTGTGTGTGTGTGTGTGTGTGAGTGTGAGTGTGTGTATTTATATAGACTTATTAAAAATTTAGTGTCAATATAGGACAATTCATTGCTTTCGTGTCAACCGGAAATCGAAAACAATATAACAACCAATCACAGTGAAGCACGTCATAACTGAACCAATTAGCAATTTTTCTGTTTTCCAATTTCTGTTTCAGCTACATCTGAAATATCATCCATTAAATTAATACACCATATGAAAACGCTTCAATAGTTCTGCTTAGATATCGAATTTTAACAATATATATATGTGTGTGTGCTTCGGAATGGATGTGTGTATAGGTGAATGTGTATGTGGGAAGATGTGCGTGTGGGAGTGTGTGGATGAGTGAGGGGGTGGGTGTATGTGTGAGTGCATCAATAAAAGTAACTAAGGGAAAATAACTCGAAGCTCAATAAGCACAGTGGTGTGAATTTCGGATAGTTAAGCTGACATGTACTGAATACTGGACTTTCTGAGACAAATAAGGAACGTAAATCTGCAGCAGTCTTTAGCATCTCTTTGGCAAAGTAATATAATTTCAAAGAATTGGAAATTCTCAGTCAAAGAAAGAGGATTACGGGTGGTAAAAACAATTTTTATCTTTGTATTGAACACGCGGTACAGCTATGGACAATAAAAATAAACAATCTTATCTTTGTTTCAAATGCAAGGAACATCTATGGCGACATGTGCCTCTATATGAATTCTGAACTCAGCAGTCCAAGATTAATTTTCTTGCCTCCGCTGAAATTACCATATACAAAAAAACTTGATTATGTAAGCATGGATAATTTGCATGATTATTAGTGGAGGGACCTAAGAGAAAATAATTAAAATAAAACAGTAGCATGAATTTGAAAAATAAATTTAAAGTTTGCTGCCAGATACGGTATTTGACAAATTCTGAATCTGCTGAAATTCGGTGTCAAAAAAATAAGACAAAAATCTCAGCTGCACTTTCTAGGAAATCAGAAGAAAAGGGAAAGTAATCCAATAGTAACTACGAATAGATTCTGTGACTGCTTCGGGATATGTAGTATTCAGGATAGGCTGAGTCATTAGTTACAGAATCCTTTGAATAATCAGGAATACACCAGATTGTTGTTCAGCAATCATATCTCTAATCTTCAGATGAAATAGACAGAATAGTGGAGTTTTATTGATAGGGTTCTTTTATATTCTAGTGGGACTCTATCATTGCCTATCTGAAAAATAATGCTTATTTTAAAGCAGCGCGTAGTATCACTGAAGAGAGAAATCTAAAATGAGTTACAGTTATACACATATATGTGTATATATGTGTATAACTGTAAACGTTAAGGGCATGCGTGTCTAAGGAACCCGGAAACAGTCAGAGATTAATTTTAGTAGCAGGCGGGTTAATTTCATCAGCAAACATTGCCATTGAACGAAAATCTGGATCAACTAGAGTATTCATCGTAGAAACCGATACCGACGCAGGACCATCGAACACATTATATATGACAAGAACGTAACTGTTCTTAATATTCAGTAGGCAACACAATCACGTATCTTATCTATATTAGCGGTAAGACAAGCTGGCAAAGAAGATCTTATCAGATGAAAAGCCATATCGTCAACAATAACTCCAACTGATTCCTTTTATGCTCACGTGCTTGGAATAAGATTATATTTAAGATATGCCTAATGCCACAGAAATACAAACAAACACACATACACACACACATATGTGTGTGTGTATGTATATATATATATATACATATATATATATACATATATATATACATTTATACATATATATATACACACATACATGCATACATATATATATATATATACATACACATGCATACATATATATATATATATATATATATATATATATATATATATATATATAGCCAACAGTACGATAAATAGTGTAGCTTGAAAGACATACTGACGTACACACACACACACACACATATATATATATATATATATATATATGTGTGGTTATGCACATGTACATACAAATGAATGGATGTTTATATATGGTATATGTGTATATATCACTATATACATAAACACGTAGATATAAATACACACACACACAAATACATATATATATATATATATGTGTGTGTGTATATATATATATATATATATATATATATGTGTGTGTATATATATATATATATATATATATATATATATATATACACTACTTCGCTTTTACTTATTCTATATATATATATATATATATATATATATATATATATATATATAAAGAGTGCGAGGTGGTGAATAAGTAAAAGAGAGAAATAGACAGAAAGGCAGACAAGCAGATAAACACAATGATAATTATATATATGTAAAATATATTCATATAATATATATATATATATATATATATATATATATATATATATATATATATATATACATGTGTATATATTAGTACTGTAAGTGGTTGTGTACGTGTGTGTGCGTATGTATGTGTGAGACTACTGAGTGCATGTGTATGTGTGGGTATGACATGAGAGATACGTGAGGTGTTTATGCACTTTAGAGATGTACAATTGTGATAATTGTTAAAGGTGCTTTGAGTTGTATTAAGATCAATATTAAAGACATAAGTGAACAGTTTTCTCCTGGAAGTAACAGCTATATAACAAATTCAGTTGAATGCCAATTCACATGAGTCAACCAAGTTCATAAGCGCATTATATATATATATATATATATATATATATATATATATATGTGTGTGTGTGTGTGTGTGTGTGTGTGTGTAAAAGGTAAACAGAATTAACAACACAATCGGTACAGTATATGGAAGGTATATATTAGGTTAACGCTTGATATAGCAGGAAGAGGGTCTTAACATTTCGGGCGCTAGTCCTTCATCAGAAGAAAGAATGAGAAATAAAATAGATTAAGAGGACAGGTGGGATGGAATTGGAAAACATGTCTTTAGATAAAAATAATAGGTCCATTCATGTTGACATCTCTTGCAAAACTGTTGGTGCTGGCGTTTTGTGTATGATTTGTTTTTTAGAAAAGTGGATGATGGCGCGCGTCTACCTGAAATGGAAAAAAAAACGTTTTGTAAAAAGAGCTATACTTGAGCACGTTATAGGTCCGTACGAAGCTAAGAAGAAATATGTGTGTATATGTGAGTAAAAGTGTACGAAGCTATGAACAAAGAGAAAGCGATCGGAATCTAGGGGTGTGATAATGGACGGGGTATTAGAAAAATTGAGGAGGTGAGTTGAGTCCAAGAGGGGAATAGGACCCAAGACGGTGAATCAGACTTTGTTCAGTCCTGGTGCGCGGTCCTGTGATCCATGACTGAAACGTGTAGGGAAGAACGACCAGGAGAACAGAAATGACGGGCGACAGGAGTATCCAAACCGAGACGTATGTGCCTCAAATGTTCGGCAAAGCGGTCCGCCATACGCCGTCCCGTTTGTCCGATATATAAAGACCCGGAAATGGAACACCGGAGGGTATAGACAACGTGGGTGGATGTGCAGGTGAAGGAATGGCGGATACGGAAAGAACCAATAGGGCTTAATTTCTGTGTAATGGAAAATAGATATGTGTATTGTAATATGTGTGTGTGTGTGTGTGTGTGTGTGTGTGTGTGTGTGTGTATGTGTGTGTGTGTGCGCACATATATACATGTATATATTGTACCTTTTGATTTTTGATTTGGAATTTCAGTGTTGGTATAGATATATTATTATTATAATGTATTATACTGTGTTATATATAATTCCTGTTCTATATAACCAAATTTGCTTAGATTTAAGTTGGTGACTTTGGGCTATATTTGTAATATGGTTCTTAATGTTATCTACATCCTTAGTTATTATAATTTTATTAGTTTTATCTTCATTTTTATTATCGTATATCCTTGTAAGACATTAGTGTATGTAAACTCCATATTCTTCAGAGTTTCTGGCTTGTATCTGCCGAAATTACCTCTTGTTGTTTTGA
This sequence comes from Eledone cirrhosa, assembly GCA_964016885.1. Taxonomy (NCBI): domain Eukaryota; kingdom Metazoa; phylum Mollusca; class Cephalopoda; order Octopoda; family Eledonidae; genus Eledone; species Eledone cirrhosa. Next base: position 54,968,116 of record OZ024741.1, read on the forward strand.
TTGCCCTGATGAGTCCTTAATAGGACGAAACATTGTCGGCTAATAAAAACTTTTGATATATTAAAGGATTCTTTGTTTTACTCTCTTAATTTTTCGGCTCTGTTTAACTGCATTGAGCTATACCTTTTACTGTCATTTCTATAATACGAAGAGGGTGTTTGACTCAAACACGCTCCAGTATTCTAATCCTTATATATATATATATATACACACACACACACACACACACATATATATATATATATATATATATATATATATATATATATATATATATATATATATATATACATATATATATATATGTGTGTGTGTGTGTGTGTGTGTGTGTGTGTGTGTGTGTGTGTGTGTGTGTGTGTGTATAAATTCAGGACCCCGACGGCTGAGCTCTGGCTATTTCAACAGCTAGATCCGAATTAAAGCGCCGGTATTCGAGCGGCAGGAATCTAGCTGATCTCCTCGGGGGTATAATCCATATATGGACCGAATACCGGCGCTTTAGTTCGAATCTAGCTGTTAAAATGGCCGGAGCTCAGCCGTGAGGGTCCTGAATGTGTTCATATTACCCATTCTACTACCCCAAGTTATCGAGTACTCTGGTGAGTAATAGTCTAACCGGTTTTTACTACCTCCAATCTGATATATACACACACATAAATATATAATGTGTGTGTGGGTGTGTGTATTCTTTATTTTTCATATTTATGTAATCATCAATGGTTTTTAAGTCAACATTGTGAGTGAAACAGATGTATTGAGAATAAACATTTATTTTATTTATATGTGTGCCTGTGTCTATATGCATATCGATATATTCCTATATATATGTATGTCGGGTCACTCTTGAGTGCTACTGATAACATGTAACCCAGTACAACCTGTCGCATGGTCGGGTCGTCGGCGACTAAACCGGCAACCGCACCAAGTTTACTTGGTGAAGAGGGTAATTTTGGACACCCTGCAGGACAAAAAACAGAACCTGACAAAGAGCAGAAGAACTCATAAGAGTCAACGGCCATCCAAAAGTCTGTAAATATGTATATACACATGTACATATGTATGTATATGTATATGTATATGTGTATAAACATGGGTGCATGTGTATGTATATGTGCGGGGACATAGAAATTAATCGGGCTGGACCGCCGATCGCGCTGTTAAACCACTGGGGGTGAAGGACCCCTAGCCTTTGTCAGGACATTCTTCTAGGAGAAGGAAGTCAGGAAACTGAGATAACTCCGAAATAAAACCTGCGGCTTAGTAGTTACCGATGATGTTGATCTTTTCTTCTTTTCGGGTTATAGCTACTGTCGCTCAGAGACTGGGATTGGCTCAATGCACAGTCTTTCCTCACTTTGAAAAAATATCTTCACGCTCAGGCTTTGCCGATAGAATTAGTTAATTATTTCTACGTTAGGCACAAGGCCAGCAATTACCCAGTGCATTACTGGTACTTTATTTTATCGACCCCGTAAGGATGAAAGGCAAAGTTAACCTTGGCGGGATTTGAACTCAGAAAGGCAAGGGCCGTAACTCTATACGTCAAAGCATGGCGTCCGACCCTCTACCAATACTGCCAATACACCACCAGTAGAATTAATTAATAAGTATTAATAATGGTATATTGTGCAATGGCCATACCCGATAATGAGGAGGCAGCCATCATGTATGTATGTATGCATGCATGTATGAATGTTATTCTCTTTCTTTCAATTTTGAGTGCATTTTTGACCGGCCAGCTTCCTGGTGGCAAGGTTATAAAAGAAAAGAAATTGTCATCCCTTAAATCGCAAGAATGTTTCGCAAATTTTGAAGGTGCCAGATATCGCGTCCATTTGTAGTCTATGAATTAGGGAGTTGCGCTCTTTGTCCACAAATCCAAGTTCGGTCATATATTGGTCTAAGTGGCTTGGTATATAACCTGTAGCTCCAATAATGATGGGTATGAAGCTGGAGGTGTATCTTGGATACTGGATCTACAAACTCTTCATCAATGGTCCGTATATGTCCTCCTTCTCTTGCATTTTTCTTAAAACGCTGACATCAAGTGGGCAGCTGAATTCTACAATAGGGCACGTTTTCAAAGTGTGGTCCCAAACAACAATACCGGACCGGTTGAGCTTTAATATGGTGGCAGTTTTTATTTTCAGGTTCCACCAGTATTCTTTAGTGCCATCTATCTCAACATATTCCTCCTCATTTGTTTTTCATTTTGTTTTCCTTAGTGCGTTCCTGATGGTTCTAGCTATCACATCGTGTCTCACAGGGAGGTAGTAACGAGACGACATTCTTTCACAGTTGGCAACAATGTGGCTAACATCCATCTTTGTTTTACAAAGCCTACATTTATTGTCAACTGATGGCCCTCCTCTTTTGTGTAGTAGATACTTGGTAGAGATTTCTTGTTCCTGTATTGCATACAGATATCCTTCAAGGTGACATGTTATAAACTTATCGGAACTCAGTGCTAGGGTTTTTGAATGATTTGTCCCCTCTATTGTGTGTATTTTTCGTCTCAGGTACCCATGCACAACTTTCTCTGTAAATTGGTCCATTTTTTTAATCTTTTTTAGTATTGAATAGGATCTTCCAATCTTCCAGTGAGAGAGATTTATATCAGGCCTTATTCCATGTCTCTCCTCCATGTATGTATGCTTGTATGCATGTATGCATGTATGCATGCATGTATGCATGCATATATGTATGTATGTATGCATGTATGTATGTATGTATGTATGTATGTATGTATGTATGCATGTATGTATGTATGTATGCATGTATGTATGTATGTATTCATGTATGTATGCATGTCACTTACACACACGCACATATATATATATATATATATATATTACCGTCATTACTGATACAAGTTTACAAGATTATGTCAACTGTTGATTTTCAAAAGAGTTCGTATAGTTGAAGCCGTTGGAGATGCTACTCATCATGCTTGCCAAGCATGTGGTAGAGAATGTAAATCAGCAGGAGGGCTCAAGCGACATGCAAAAGTACATGAACTCCAACCACAGCCGGCTATTCCCAGTGAATGTTTTGGTTGCCGACTCTGTGCAAGACATTTTAGATCATTGGCTGGGCTAAAAAGCCACATTCGATCGCAGCGCTGTTATTGCTATCGCGTGTGTGTGTGTGTGTGTGTGTGTGTGTGTGTGTGTGTGTGTGTGTGTGTGTGTGTGTGTGTGTGTGTGTATAGATGCGTCTGTGTGTGTGCGTGTGTGTATATATATATATGTATATTATTATTGTTGTCGTTATTATTATTGTTGTTATTATTGTTGTTATTATTATTGTTATTATTATGTTTGCTTGTTTTTTCTCGTTCAATGGCCATACTCGATAACGAGGGGGCAGCCATCATGTATGCATGTATGTATGTATGTATGTATGCATGTATGTATGTATGTATGTATGTATGAATGAATATAGATATCTATGTTCATGGCTTTAAATCCACGTACATGTATATATACATGGGTGTCGGGATGTATGGATCAGTACACTAGGCTATCGGTGTTTGTATGTTCATACGGCTAGGAGTATGTAGGATTTTATATACATTCCTGTGTGTCTATGGATATGTATGGCTATATATGTTTCTATATATGAGTGAGCTGTTTTACATTCGTGAATTTATCGTCATATACGTATCTGACAGAAATAATATACAGCAGAAATCGACCCCAGTGCATTACTGGTGCTTTATTTATCGACCCAGTTAGAATGACAGGCAAAGCTAACCTCGACGGGATTTGAACTCAGAATGTAATGGGCCGTATCTACTCTAACCTATAAACCATCAAAATTAATAAAGGCCAGTTGAAGAATTTTGATAAAATAGATCTTAATTATCTCCACGAGGACCCCCTCGCCCAAACTAATGTATTTGTCTATCCAACAACCTACTTAGGCCTGTTTATTTGACCATACAGCTATTTGATTTATAGCCCTCTGGGCAGGGTGTACGCATGCGGCCAAAATAGGTCAACTGGCGCCTACGCCTAGTTCCATCAACGACTTTAGATGTCTATATGCTATCATTTTACTATTATCGGTAGAGCGTCGGGCATCTGCTTCGTGGCATAGAGTTACGGCCCATTACATTCTGCGTTCAAATCCCGCCGTGGTTAGCTTTACCGTTCATCCTAACGGTGTCGATAAAATAACGTACCAGTAATACACTGGTTCGATTTAATTGACTTTCCCCTTCCCTTCAATTTGCTGGCCTTGTGCCTAAAGTAGAAACAATTATTGTATATTTATTATTTATTATTTACACATGATTATATGATTTGAACTCCCACCTATCTTATATCTTATATCTTTTCCTTATAAAGGACACACCCAACTCCTCTATTCCAGCCTCCTTGTATCTATAGTAAATACATTCATAGTTCAGTGTTTCTGAAGAAAATGGTTCGATCGATCAGGTATTTCGAGGCTAGAAATAAGTAGTGAGGTAACCACTACCATGCTAGTCGATATATCGATATTCCACGATCAATCAACCCTCTGAAACGATTGTAAAACAATGAACTAATTAACCTGTCTGACATTTGTTTTTATTATTCAATAAATAAACACACGAAATGAAGATAGAAAGATAGGCAGGAAGATAGACAGGAAATTATGAGGAAGAAGATGAAAAGGAGGAGGATAACAAAGACGATGGTAATGAAATAAAGGATAGTGGTACTGAGTTAGATGGTGTTGATGGTGATCATGATGGTAGTCATGGTAATGATAGTGCTAACAAGTTTTCCTCTACCAATGGGTATTTAAGACATCTCTGATTTGTTCTCAAACGAATTCACCGTCTCTTGGGAAGTGATTTATCTTGAACCTTCTACGAAGTAGTTCAGAATGCTGAAGAAAAAATACGATAATAATAATATTCTTGTTGTTGTTAGATTTATTCTTCTTCTTATTATTATTATTATCATCATCACCATAATCATTATCATCATCATCATCATCATTATTATTATTTTGCGCATTATTACTGAATTACTGAGAGCAGCCATGTGCGTCTTGGGTATGTGCAGTGTGGTTTTTAGTGGTGTTTCTTTAGTGCTATTTTTTGTATGCTGTATATATTTGTAAGTCCTGGAGTTTAGGTTATGTATCTGTCTGTGTGTGATTTTGTTATCATTCCTAGAGCACCTATTATTATAGGTAGCGTTTCTGTCTTCATCATCCACATTCGAGTTATTTCTATCTCCAGCTCTCTATATTTGGATAGTTTCTCCATTTCCTTGGTAGATATATTGTCATCTGTGGGGATAGATACATCAAGTAGAAGGCATCTTTTTTTTCCCTTTGGCTATAATATCTGGTCGCTTGGCTTTGACCTCCATGTCTCCCAGAGAATGGTTGCTTTGTCATTCTCTGATTCCTTTTCTAGTGCGTGTCTGTACCGTCTTTTATCTGTTAGTATTTCATAATGTTGATATTAATTCCAATGTATGTAAATCCCTACTATATCATGTCTGTAGATGTATTCCCTTTTGGCTAAGACTGACCAGTCAGAGATAATGGGGTTTATTGTTTCTTCCCACCTCCACATATTCTACAGTTACTTACGATATTCTGTTTCATTATGTACTTCTGGTGATTTCTGGAGGGGAAGCTTTGGTCTTGTGCTGCAACTAGAAATCCTTCCTTAGTTCGTAGCCAATTTGGTGTATTTTGCTGGTCTACTTCCTCTCTATTCAGCCTTTTCAAGTATTTGCCATGTAAGGGTTTTTCTTGCCATCGTTTTAACATGGTATCCTGGAGGTTTGTTTTCAGTTTACATTTTAAGTTTTTCAAAATTTCTGTTGTTTTTTCTTGTTTGTTTTCCTTTTCCTCAGCTATCTGTTAATGTGTTTTCTGCTTTGAATTTATTGCCATCCTTGAAGATTGTTTACAATTTTTGTTTTGTTCATGTTTTATAGCTATTTCTATTAACCTTCCTTGTTCTTCATTAGATATTTGTGTCCAACTGTATTTATTTTATAACAGTTTTCTAGTTGAATAAGGCTTCTTCCACCGTGTGTCTGTGGTAGATATAATCTTTCTACGCCTAGTTTTGGAGGGTGTATTCTAAATGCAGTCATTATTTGTCTTGTTTTTCTGTTTATTCCAGCCAGTTCTTTTAGTCTCCAGTTCAGAATATTAAAACTGTAGCTTACGACTGGAATCCTTAAGGTATTGATGCAAATTACCTAATTACCTTATTCTTTGCATTTAGTTCAGTTTTAAGTAGTAATGTAATCTATCTGTAGTATTCCTTTCTAATCTTCTCTTTCATCTGTATGTTGAACTCTAACTAATTCGTTGATTTCAAAATATTTGTATGTCTGTGTTTCATCTAATTCTCTTAACTCAGTTTCTTTATTAGTGTTTTTCATCAGTTTTTCTCTCTTCGGAGTTGCCTTGGTGCATTTTTCTAGTCCGAATTTCATGCTTATTTCTTTTGTGAATCCATGTACAGTATGTAGCCGTGTCATGAGTTGTCTTTCGTTTGCAGCATACAGTTTTAGATCATCCATATATAGGAGCTGATTAATTTTCCTGTTGTAGCATTTATACCCTAGTCCAGTTCGGTTTAGTGTCTCAATCAATGGTGTTAGGGCTAAAATGAAAAGCAGTGGTGATTGGGAATGCCCTTGAAATATCCATCTCTTGATTGAGATGGGCTCAGTTTTTATAATTTCACCTTTCGTTTCTATTTGCAGAACTATTTGCCACCTACTCATGGCATACTTAATAAATGTTCTTATTGTTGGTGTTATTTTATTCAGGGCTAGTGTGTTCAGTGTCCATATTTACGGAACACATAAATGCCTTTTTGTAGTCGATCCATGCCATGCTGAGATTTTTTTTTTTTTTTTTTTTTTGCAACTTTTAGATATGGCTTTATTTATTAATAACTGGTCTTTACAGCTATCTGAGCCTCTGCAGCATCCTTTGTGTTCTTCTGGAAGCAGGTTGTTTTCTTTCTTTTTTTTTTTTCAGGTGTGTAGTTATATTCTGCGATACTATTGCAGTTAGTGTTTTATATATTGTAGGCAGGCATGTTATGGATCTGTAGCTTTGGGGGTTTGCTGTGTTTTGGGGATCAGGATGGTTTTTCCTTTAGCCAATCAGGTGGGGAGTTTTTCTGGCTCTGTTAGTATCTCACTAAAGGCCCTTGCAAGTGCTCCATGTGTCCCTGTTAAATATGTTAACGAAAAGAAGGGGATTTTGTCATGTCCTGGTGCCTTCCAGTTGCCTCTTTTTGTTATTGTTTTTTTATTGTGCTGGACACATCATCTGTTGTGATGTCTTCCCACAATTGTTTGTCTGCTGTGTCCGTTTTTCTTGCTAGTTTTGTACAATGTCATTTATCTTCTTATTCTGCGATAATCTTCTCTAAATCTCTTCAGCTTCTTATACTTTGGGGGTAACATTTACTTCTATTTCGTTTTTATTAAGTTCCCGGTAGAGTAATTTCGGGCCGGAATGAAATAACTGATCAAAACACGTTTGGTCCTTTTCATATCTCCGAATTGTTTATGCCATGGCAAGTATTTGTTGCCTTAGGCATTCCTTAGTCTCTGGGATTTCCTTTTCTGTTATATTATATTTCTTTAGTATTTCTATTTTCTTTCCTATTCCCAGTTTTGTTGCTTTTTAAAGGACCGTAACTAAATATTATCGCCATTTTATAATAATTGTTTCTACTTTAGGTACATGACCTGTAATTTGAAGGGAAGAGGAAAGTCGATTAAATCGACCTCTGTATTTGAGTAGTACTTTATTTTATCGACCCAGGAAGGAGGAAAGGCAAAACTGACCTCGGCAGGATTAGAAATCGGGACGTAAAGTGCCGAGAAAATAGTTCAATGAATGGATCCGACACTCTAAAGAATCTATAAATCCAATGAATCATACAAAAACAGCAAGCAGCAAAGTCAAGGGAAAACGAAACCGCAACCGCTACACACAAGAATCGCACTCGGATCTTCTACACCACATCGAATCAAAGTATACAACAATCAATCTCACGCTGCTCGAAATCTCACCACACAAATGGACTGCGCATTTATCTATAAAACGCCATCTGCCGGTGAAATATAACAGTACATTATAATTTCGGAATCAGCAAAGCGATATTGAAAGTGAAAGTAGATATGATAATATAGGCAGTAACGCTTCGAGGGATCTTATTCATTTATTTATTTCCTTCATTCGTTTGTTTATTTGTTTATATATTTCTATATTTACTGCATATTGCATTGAAGATAAATACATTGAATTGAGAGGCTTTGTGTTGTTTTAGTTTCACCTCATAGATCTTGGAATGACGGTGTACATCGTATGGAACTATTCTAATAATGGAAAAGAGTACAAACACGCACACACGCACACACATACACACACACATACACACACACACAAATATATATATATATATTAAATATTATAAATATATATTTTTTTTATGTATTATATATATATTTGTGTGTGTATATACATAGATAGATACAGATATAAAGATTTATATATTTGTGTGTTTGTATCATGTATATGTATGTATGCATACATGCATGTGTATATATATATATATATATATATATATATATATATATATACATACATATATTCATACACACACACACACACATATATATATATATATATATATATATATATATATATATATATATATATATATATATATATATATAATATATATTATATATACATATATATCTGTGAGTATTTTTTTGTTTGTATGTATATATAAGTATGTATGCATGTGTATGTATGTATGCATATTTATGCATGTATTCATGTATGTGTATAATATGTATGTATGTATGTAGGTGTGTGTATATATATATATATATATGTTTGTATGTACGCATGCATTAACGCATGCATATATGTGGGTACGTATGTATGCACATATGCATGCATGTATGTGTGAATATATGTATGTATATGTATGCATGTATGCGTGTATGTATGTTTATATGTACGAGGATGTTCTACTATTTTCCTTGTTTCCATTTTGTTTATTCTCTTTGAATCTGTATATCATCGCAACAACACATTTTTCTATAACGTAAATTTCCAAAGGTGAAAAAGCGCCCATCCATATGTATAGATATGTAATGTATACACTCACACATACACACACATACACCCCCCCCTCCTCCACACACACACACTCACATACACACACCCACATATATATATATGTATATATATATATATATATATATATGTATATATATATATATATATATATATATATATATATATATATATATATATATATATATATATATATATATATATATATATATATATATACATATATATAATTGGATATATGAGAGGGATGAACACAGATATAACCATACATGTGTTCCAATTGTAAATGACCAACTTAGCTAGGTTGAAAAAATACTAATTTAAAACAATATGGTTTGCCTGACTCGATTTAAAGTAATAAATCAATAAAAATAACAAACTTTATCGGGCAATAGCCTTTGATACCCGGACAGACCTAAATCTGTTTCGCAAGAATTATTAAGTGAAAGTCAGAATTCCTGTGCTCTTCTGCGGATATCCAGGAAAATTCGTACCTTTCACTTCAAAGGATCTAAGAAAAATTGAACGATATGCTGATATAAACTAAACGCACATGTCTCATACCGCTAAAATTAGCAGCCGGGTTTATATATATATATATATATATATATATATATATATATATATTACTTTAAAATATTAATAAATATTGACATTCATGTGATCAAATATATTTTATTATACATATTTCAGAGATACTGAGCTATTTCAACAGTACGTCCTCATCAGATAAAATAAGTTGATGCCTGACATACCTTGACTATGTTGATGGTTATAATTTAGTCATAGCAGTATATATATATTTATATATATATATGTGTGTGTGTGTGTGTGTGTATTTGCTTAAACTTTAATCTGTTATTTTAATAAATATATAAATATATATATATATACAGTATATATATATACATATATATATATATATATATATATATATATATATATATATATATATATATATATATATATATATATATATATATATATATATATATATAAATTTAGCGAGAAACGCATTTCGGCGGGTAGAAATTAGCGACACGCAACTTCCATATTGTGTAGAAAAGCGCTCCATGGATATGAAGATACCAGAGCTATAAACATAAGTTAAAAAGGTCATACAAACTGAGACGATGGTTAAGAAGCCATTAACCACCAGAGCCAAAAAAGCGAACAAGCTAAACGGGTCAAACAAAATTATATATATATATATATATATATGTGTGTGTGTGTGTGTGTGTGTGTGTGTGTGTGTGTGTGTGTGTGTGTGTGTATATTTATTTAGGTTTGAAGGTTCACCACTGGATAGAGTTGGTCTTTCCGTATGGTCAATCTTCATGTAATAATATGGAGAGTACTCAACGTAAAGCAGCTCAACCGTCTTCGTTTGTGTAGTTGGTGGTGCGAGTACGGAGTTAATTATTATAATAAAATAACAGGAGGCTGGACTTGTGTAAATCCTTGAAAGGTTTATTATACCATGATCATTTCAATGACCGGGTTCCGTATGAATCCAGTGATATCATCAGGTATTCGAAATATAATAAAAGAATGTAACAGATAAAATCCATGGGGCTGAAAATCATAGACCCGAGGACGACCGACCATCTAGCATCTTCCACTTTAGCCGGTCGCCCTCCTTTCGAATACCTGATGATATCACCGGATTTATACGGAACCCGGTCATTGAAATGATCATAGTATAATAAACCTTTCAAGGATTTACACAGGACCAGCCTCCTGTTATTTTATTATATGTATATATATATATATATATATAACGAAGGAAATGTGGTAAGGAACCAGGTGGACCATAACGCACCAAAGTACTCAATACTTGAGGTAGTAGAGTGGGTAATAGGAACCAGTAAGACCCCGACAGCTGAGCTCAAGCCGTTTCGACGGCTAATTCTGGACGTCCAGAATTAGCCGTCGAAACGGCTTGAGCTCAGCTGTCGGGGTCTTACTGGTTCCTATATATATATATATATATATATATATATATATATATATATATATATATATATATATATATATATATATATATATATATGTATATATGTATGTATATACATATACATATACATACACACTCACATAATATATGTTGGTAAGATGGCTAAAGCTCAGTGCGTTATAAGAGTCGACAGCATACAGGAATCCAAGTCAATCAAACATGTACTCCAATAAGTTAGGGCACTTGTAGTAGAAGACAGTGAAAGTCACGGGACATAAATACTTGATACAAAATGAAAACTAAGTTTGTTATTCCAAATTCATTTATATTCAGACATACGGTCACATGGCCTAACAGCGACCATGAGACAACGACCCTAATAGACCACCTAGTGATTGGACCTGAATGAAGAGTACCCTGTTTGCAAGATGGTAGAGTATATAACGAAGCACCTATGTCAGCAGCCACTATTACCTAATCATCCCTAAATTTAAGATCAAATTGAGGAGGCAAAAGAACAAGACATCATTACCTGGGAGGTTTGACAACAACTGAGTGCGAGACAGTTCTTCAAAATTAGTTCTCTGCCTTAGAAACCACTCAACCAGGGACATCAGAATGGTAGGAAATCCAGCTGGTGAAGAAATATTGGGATGCAAGAAACTCAACAGGGAAACATGGATTAGTGACCACACCTGACAACTAATTAAGGAATGATAAGCTCTACATCAAAGAAAGCAGAACAATGATGAGGACCACAGTGCATTACAGACATATGCTAAAATTGACAAGGAAGGAAAACACAGTACTCAAAAAGACAAACGTCTGTGGTTGGCGAGCCAGGCTGAAGAAGCAGAAGTCAGTGCTAAACGAAATGACTCGTGTACTGTATATGGGATTGCCAATAAGATCACTGTTATCTCAAAAGGAAGGTCAGAGTCGATCAAAACAAAGGATGGAACTTGTGAGATGGATCGAGCACTTGCGACCTGACTCGCTGTCAATAACCGAAGAACTCTCTTATCATCTCTCAATTAACACTGGTGACATCACAGTAAGAAATACGGAATGCCAACAAAAACCCTAAAAAACACATTAAGTCGCCAGGTATGGATGACATCACCGAAGAGATGCCCAAAGGCGGGTTGGAATGCATCACCACATGGATGTGTCAGTTATTCAACCAGATCTGGAATAAGGGTGAGATACCAGTGGTCTGGAAGATGCTAGCAGTTGACAGCAACCCCCAAAAGCGATATCTTGTAGAGTGTGACAGCTGGAGAGGAATAACACTTCTATCCATACCAGGAAAGATGTTCTGCCAGGTTATCCTAAATCGAAGGAAGGAACAAGCTGGATTACTCTACGACGTATCATCGAGAATACAATGAATTCCAACTACCACTTGCCATCACATTCGTTGATATTACTAAAACTTTTGATTTCGTACATAAAACATCCTTATGGAACATCATGCGAGTTTATGGCATATAAATCTAAGGTTGGCTTAGCCATCAAGGATGTATATACAGGCTCAAAATGCTGCGTAAAAATTGAGTATGGATATTGTGAGGGGTCCGCCAAGGATGCGAGCTGTCTCCGATTCTCTTTGCTTTGACCATCGACTGGGTAATAGAATATAAGGGGATGGACTGGCTAGAGGACCAGAATCTCCCAGACCTTGATTTTGCAGATGATATTGCTGTCATGGCTAAAAGTACATTTGACTTGCAGTATCTGATAGATGAGACAGGGTCATCTGCAGCCGGCATAGGTCTCGACATCAGTGTAAAAAAAAAACAATAACATGTTAGTTGGTATACATCTATCACCAACAAATATGCTAAACAGGTCCTGTATTGGTACTCCCATGGAAGGTCGCGAAGAGGATGTCCTAAGATAAACTAGCGGCAGATAACGACAGTAAGTTGAAATTTGTCAACAAAAGCTGGAACGATGTATTGATAGATGCAACTGATCGTGGTCATTGGAGCACTTTGGAGTCTAAAGACGCGGTAGCTTCTAGATCAAAATTATATTTACACTCATATATATATATAGTTGAAAATGAGCAAACAAAACATAGGAGGCAATTATACACAGTTATATATATATATATATATATATATATATATATATATATATATATAT
>OZ024741.1:54986364-54998864 GCA_964016885.1 Eledone cirrhosa
TAGGTGCTAAAGTTTCCTGATTTAGATTGATATTATGAACATTCGACAAAGTTACGCTTGACGTCCTATTTAAATTTACGGAATCTAGCCTAGAGTTAACATTGACGTCGGGCTTACTATTGTTATTATTATGACGCTCAGTGCTGGATGGATATGATTTATCTAATATATATTTGTGAAATGGGTGGTGGTTGAAATTCAGATGTACACGGTTAAATGGTGGTAGACGTGGTCAGACTGACATGAAAATGTACACACCGATGTAAAAAGTGCCAAGGAAGCAAATAGACGAGGTTTCAAATCTCTAACTTGAAAAATGTGGTCCCTTGAGCCCCAAAACTATTGCGTTCGGTGAGTTATTTCCCCCTGTTCTAATACTTTTGTCTTATTTACAATTTCATACAAATAAAGCAGTAAATAAAGGATTATGAGTTCATGCAATTGACTTATGTTTCGTCACTATATATATATATATATATATATAATATGAAAACGCTTTAATAAAAAAAAATATCAACTGTAATGTATGTATGCATGTATTTATGTGTTTATGTGAGCGGGGATATGCAAGTAAATCTTACTTTCTGGACAGCTTATCGTTAGCATAATATTCATGCTAGAACAGCATATATTTGAAAGTTTTGGATCGGCAGCTTTAGCTTTGAAAAAATGAAATGTGCAGTGTAAACATTTTTTATTATTCCTCCGGGGATTAATCTTCTCTGCATTTTTCCATCTCTTTCTTTCTGGAAGAAATCAGCCGCAGTAAGACCTAAAAAATGATTAGATACACCATGACACACAGTGCATCACGGTGGAGTTGAAAAGCAAACTCAGAACATGGCGTTGTGTGGGGGTGGCTCGCAGCCCAATGTTCCAGGGGGAGCAGAAGAAGAAGAAGAAGAAGAAGAAGAAGAAGAAGAAGAAGAAGAAGAAGAAGAAGAAAGTTGGATTCCTATCAAATATGTAGGTTGTGTCTTAAATAGAAGGTTTAGTAGAAACAATTCATGTATAGTTTTGTACTTTTCCTTTTGTCATTCATATATAAACAAATCTACTATAAAAATTGGAAGTGGTCGGACGTTGCATATATAGGTGTAGTCGCATAAACGTCGAAACGACTAGGTGGAATACAGCGAAAATTTACACAGTTATGCAGAATGACCCGAGGAGGCGTTGGGTCGACTTTCAAGCTACAATCTTCTATGGTTACGGAGAAAATCGATGAAACAGGAATTTCCCATTCAAATTGAACTGAGAGTAATCTGTGAACGCAGAAGTAATTATTTCGAGAAACGTTGCAACCGAACGAAAACAGGAAGACGATATTTTGGTTCGTGAAGACGTTCCCTGGCAATGAACGGGAAAAAAGCGAGGATAATACGTCGTTATGTGGAGCGTGAAGAACAATTTCATGCAAAGACAAGACCAAGTTTATGGTATAAATGGAGTCGTTAGACTAATATTCTATTTAAAATAACAGAATGATTTCCAGTCCCGGAGTTTAAGAATGATGTAAATAAAATTGAAAACGAAAATGACAGAGGTTATTAAAATAGTAAAAGTAAATAGTGAAGATTTAGACCAGTACATACGTATGCCCCGACGGACATACACATACATACGCACACACAAATACATACCCCCCTACACACACACACACATACATACGCGCACACAAATACATACCCCCCTACAACACACACACGCACACACACGAACGCACGCGCGTATGTACAAACCTTATGCATTTCTACAGGATTTTCACCAAACTTAAGGCATAGGTTACTTATGTACTCCGGATGGTCATGGGCACTGTCATTTTTCCAGATATTGATTATAGGGCCCCCCGGCAGATAACCTCTTTAACCACTTTAACCACTTCCTTGGAGTCGACTGAAGCACTGCAGTGCAATGCAACAAAACGTCATAACTTCTGGAGTTCGCAACCGATTTTGACAAAACTTGACACATGGGCTACGTTTGTCCTACAGATGAATGTGAACTCTCAGAATTGGCACATATTGGGTAGGGGACCCCAGGGGGAAGGAACCCCCTTTTGGAAAAAGCCGATGATTTTGTAAAAGTATAGTTTTCGTAGCAGCACTGAGGTATTGACATAAGTGGTATACACAATTGCTATTTAATATCCGAGCAACGCCGGGTACCATTGCTAGTTACTTAATATTTTAGTATTATGTTTTGAGATAATGTTAGAGATGTTGGAAGTGGTGTAGTAAGAGAATTTAATTGTATGCTTGTTAAAGATCTTACTATAAATATGTGAAGGAGGGAAGCATTTATCTAAGGCCCTAAAAAATAGTTTAGGAATATTACTAATAATAGATAGAGAAAAAGGAGCGTTGTACCAAATCATATTTTTATATCTAGGTCTTTTCTTTATACTATTGGAATGCTTATAACTAACTATATTACTATAAGTTCCTCCATCATTGGTTTCTTTACTGTATTTAATTTTGTCAGGATAACCGGCTCAGGAAAACGCATTGTTATAATAATTGGCTTTAGCGTCCTCTCACTCATTTTCTACTCCTCTCTCATCCTTCCTTCTTATACTGCTCCTCCGTCATCCTTTCCTTATTATTATATTTTTTTCTTCTATCTATATTCTTTCTTCCTCTTCCTTACCTTTTCCTTCCCCCCTTCCTTTCCTTTTTTCCAATCTCATATATCCATCTTATTTTATTTTTCATATGTTGATTTAACACTTCACTGCTCGCAAGTGTTTTTTAAGCTTCATATCATGTCTCCCTATTGTATCTGATGAGAACGCAAATATCATCCCATGATGATATTTGTTTTTGAAATGCGCATAATAAAATACATGGAACTCTTTTAACCATCTTTTGATTTTATATTATTTATACTCCAGTCCTATAAACTATTGAGTGCTACTTATCCGATATTTGCATTGCTTTATTGTACTACAATAAAACTCACCTCCTACATTATATATATATATATATATATATATATATATATATATATATATATATATATATATATATATATATATATATATATATATATATATATGTGTATGTATATATATATATATATCAACCGTCAATTGTCTTAACTTGAACGGAAATTCATCTACATTAAGCCAAAGCAAACTATCAAACTATGAACGCAAAAGTAAACGTAAATTGCACATTTGCAATCGAACCTAATCACGAGATCCAAACTGCTCAAGGAAGGATTAAACCACACAGGTTCTTCTATGTCCCCACCTCCCGGTAAACGAACCACCTACTTTCATCGATTACGGATGGGGGGATAACGGACGCCATCAGGTGGCATCCGTTGTTTTACGTAAGTTCTATATAATAATAATAATTATTATTATTGTTATTTTTTATTGGCCACTAGAGGGCAATACAAAAACAGGGACAGTGAGGATTTACTGTGTGTGAACATAGGGAAAATAGGTAACAAGAAACAATAAAATGAATAACAGAGGGAACATCACCCAGGGTTAGTTTAGGAGCTCCAAAATTCCTAAACCAACCAAATCTCCAAAAGTACCAAGTGAAAGTACCCCTCTCTTCTCTAAACTCTCCAACCTACAGGTGCATGTTCAGTGCAGGCCCATTTACTCGCGCCATCCTCGCTACATTCACCCACCTTTTAACAAATGTACTGGTGGGAAGGACTTCCCTCTCCACTCTCACTTCCTGTCCAAGTAAAACTTGAAAACATCGAGGAAGGTTTAGCAGAAAAGAAAGTGTCTGTCTTCAGTCTTTGCAGTCGCGTCCACCACAAAACCTCTTTCGTGACCCCAGAAAAAAATTGCCTGCCCCTTCACCAATAGAACCCTTCCCTTCCAAATCAAGTTGATAAGCAAGCGATCTATTAAGATCCGGACAGAGGCAAGAAACGATAGTCATGGGGTAATAGATGATGGACGCGATGTGCACGTTCACCACCTCTGCCAGAACTTTTAGGTATAGCTTCCTCTCGGACCATTTCTGCGAAAGAGTGACTGACCGCCTTTCTCGTTACCTCGACCTATTTCATATTTATTTGAAGGTCTGCACCAAACCAGAACCCGAGCAACTTCACCGGTCCATCCGTCCAGAGTCCGAGGTTTTCGACACCATCACAGTGACTTCGCCAGATCATGCCAGCACAGCCCTTCTACGGGCGGGATGCCATGCAGCAGCTCCAGCTTCTGCAGTCGTGGATCGAGAGTCAGTATGTACTGAAAGGAGTAGAAATATCATCCTTGACGGTCCGAGCGCGTAGGCTAAAATGGTTCCGATATGTGGCCATTTACCTTGACCACCTAGCAGATGTCGCTATTTATTGCAGCGATCCAGCCTCTGAAGGCGGGTCTGAAGTCGGCTACATTTAGCACAGCCTCCGACATTATCGAAAGCTTTCAATTGATCCAAATTGATCGGAGCACAATCGAATCCAGGTATACTCCCTACACTCCCTATGATGTATCCCATCAGGTGGAGTTTGTCGTGTATGGCCCTGGTTGAGGATGCGCAAGTTTGCGCCTCCTCAACCAGACTCTGGACGATAAGTGTCAACCCATTTGTTAAGACTTAGCCAAAATCTTAAACTCTGTGTTCAGTAGAATTGTAGGTCGGAAATAGTTAAATTTATAGTCATATTATATGCGTACTAAATTTATATCTCTTAACTATTGAAGAGAGAGAATTTAAGCAAATACTGACACAATTATCACCAACACTCCAAACTCTTCAGCTTTCTATGGGAATGGAGAAATATCTCGCCTTTCAACATGTTATCGAATGTAAACTAAATGTCATATCAAGAAGCGAGTCTATTGATGCGCCGTAAGTTAGGAGTTCGGTGTGATTTAAAAACCAGATAATGTCTACTTAATATGTGAAAGCGATGGTCACCTGTCTAAATCTACATCTATATACGTTATAATATAATTACCTTCGCTGTTCTCCTGGCAGAGAGTTCTCTTACAACTTGTTAAATATTTATGCTATACACCTACAAACACAAAAACATACACAGAAACACACACACTAACACACATACACACAAATACACACAAAAACACACATACACTTACAAAAACACACACGCACGCACGCACGTTATTGCATATATCTAAATATGGATATAGGATTGGAGGGGAATGGCCGCGTGGTTAGAAGTATTCAGCTCACAATCATATTCTCGTGAGATCGATTACACATTGCTTATTTTCACTCGGTACAAAGAACATTGGAACACCCATCGTCAGCATCGACGGAAATTCAATATAATGTATGCATGAGAGTATATGCGCAACTGGATATATAAATATGTGTAGATGATACGCGATTATATATGAGATTGTGTTTCTAGGTACTTTTACTGATTTATACTTATAGCAGGGTCCAGAGATAATGTTCTATTCATATTCTGGGTATCTGTCTGGGTGTACATACATAGCCGTTTATATATATATATATATATGTGTGTGTGTGTGTGTGTGTGTGTGTATGTGTGTGTGTGTGTGTGTGTGTGTGTGTGTGTGTGTGTGTGTGTGTGTGTGTGTGTGTGTGTGTGTGTGTGTGTGTGTGTGTGTGTGTGTGTGTGTATGTATGTACAAGTAAAAACGATATATAAAAGAATATATATTGTTAATTCTGACAGAAGGATATATTCCTTTAATGTTGTAATATTTAAAAAAATGTAAAGGAAGGGGTGAATAACCGAGCCACTACTAGAGCAAAAGACAGCAGGGAGGAGTACTGGGAAATCTCTCTAGTGATTTTTGAGGCAAGCCAGCACACTCGCAGTGTTACCTCGGGTGATGGCGAGGCTAATATAAATATGCACACTTCACATACTAGCAGTAAACCACCCAATTGGTGGTTTTTCTGCTAGTACATCTAAATATATATATATATATAAATATATAAATACACATATACAATTACGAAGGCCAGATGTAGAAATTCATAAATTATCTTATTCAGAATCTGCCGTAAAAATATTTCTGTGCTGTTCAAGATTACGCTATGCAGTCATCATTCAAAACCCAACTCGACTTCATCAGACAGTATCTTAAATAATATGGTTGTTATGTAATATTTCCATTTCAATGAGAATGGGTGCAATCTAAATATATATGTATATATATATGTGTGTGTGTGTGTGTGTGTGTGTGTGTGTATAACAGAAAATGTGGTGTTTTTTTAATGAGGTTTTTTTAATATCCTACACGAGTGAAAGTATAATGAAAAGAAATCAAAAATTCGACTAGAGTCTTTTTAAGGATATTTATTTGTTTCCTTTATCGGTTTAACAGTTCTTATACTTTTCAAAAGTAGAATTTAGATGGAGGGTTAGTGGTTTATCGATTTCATTTCCCTATATATATATATATATATATATATATATATATATATATGTGTGTGTGTGTGTGTGTGTGTGTGTGTGTGTGTGTGTGTGTGTGTGTGTGTGTGTGTGTGTGTGTGTGTGTGTGTGTGTGTGTGTGTGTGTGTGTGTGTGATGGCTGCCCCGTCGTTATCGAATATGGCCATTGCACAAAAAAAACATAATGACAATAATAATAATAATAATAATAATAATAATAATAATAATAATAATAATAATAATAATATCACATGTATGTCCGTAATGTGGAAACTGTTGACAAACATTATGTCTGAGGAAATCTACCATCACCTCCACACAAACAACTTGTTACCGGACGAACAGAAAGGATGCTGAAAGAAGTCACGTGGTACAAAGGAGCAGTTACTTATTGATAAGATGGTAATGAGGAATTGCAAGAGGAGACACACTGGTCTTGCCATGGGATGGATAGACTACAAAAAGGCATTTGACATGGTGCCTCATTCTTGGATCACCAAAAGCCTGGAGATCTTCAAGGTGGCAGATAACATCAGACAGTTGTTGGGCAAAAGTATGAATTCCTGGGAAATAGAGTTAACATCAACTGGAGAATCCTTGAGTAGCGTGAAGATCAAGAGAGGTATCTTCCAGGGAGATAGTCTGTCCCCTCTGCTGTTTGTCCTTGCCCTGATGCCCCTGACCAGTGTACTGCGAAAAGTGAGAGCAGGATACAGGTTGGGAAAGGGAGGGCTTACCATCAATCACCTCCTCTTCATGGACGATCTTAAGCTCTTCGGGAAGAGTGAGAAGGAGTTGGACGAGCTTGTTGACACTGTCCGCATTTTCAGCAATGATATATGTATGCAATTTAGTATTAGTAAGTGTGGAGTCATTGTGATGTGAGGGGTAAGTTGAGCAGAAGTAACGGAATCCAGGTACCAACAGGTGAGATGATAAAGGAAATTGACTCTGAAGAAGGATACAAGTATTTGGGTGTTCTGGAGGCTGATGACATCAAGAAGAAAAACATGAAGGAATTGATAAGAACTGAATACATTCGGAGAATAAGGTCCGTATTAAAGTCACATCTGAATAGTAGGAATGCCATAAGTGCAGTAAATTCCCGAGCTGTGTCTATTATTAGGTACAGTGCGGGAATTCTGAGATGGAATGTTGCTGAACAAGAAGAAATGGATAGGAAGACTAGGAAGCTATTGACTATCTACAACATGTTCCACAAGAGGAGTGATGTCGATAGACTCTACTTAAGGAGATCTGAAGGTGGAAAAGGTCTTATCAGCATAGAGGACTGTGTTCAGATGGAGAAAAACAACCTACACAAATACGTGACTGATAGTAAGGAGCCAATGCTCAGAACTGTACTGAAGGAGGGGACAATAGGCCAGGGGATGTCCAAGGAGGAAATAACATCAAGGAGAAAGAGCAGCCTTCAGGGAAAATCCCTTCATAGTACCTTCTTTGAGAAAACTGAATTTAGAGATCCACAGACATGGAACTGGTTGAAAAGAGGAGACCTTAAAAAGGCTACAGAAGGAATGTTAATGGATGCGCAGGAGCAGTCCCTCAAAACGAAGTGGTTGAAACATCATATTTACAAGGAGGAGGCTAGCCCACTGTGCAGGATCTGTGGAGAGAGGAGACTGTGGCTCACATTGTATCCGAGTGTAAACACCTAGCCCAGACTCACTATAAGGGCTGGAGACAAGATGTGATGGGCAGGGTGATCCACTGGCACCTATGCAAAGTAAACAATTTACCACATTCTAAGAAGTGGTATGAGCATAAGCCAGAGTCGGTGATAGAAAACGATCAGGTGAAGGTGCTGTGGGATTTTAGGATACAGACGGACAAGAAACTGGAACACAATAGACCTGACCTGGTGGTTGTGAACAAAGAGAAAAGATCGTGCCTGATTGTGGATGTGGCCTGCCCATTCGACACGAGAGTGCAAGAGAAGGAGAGGGAGAAAATTAACCGATACCAGGACTTAAAGTGGGAGGTAAAAAGGATTTGGAACTGCCATGAAGTCAAAGTGATCCCGATTGTCATAGGCGCACTAGGGACTATCTCAAAAAGTTTCCAGGGATGGTTAAAGAAAATTGGCCCCTACACGCTTTTGGAACGCTTCAAAAGGCATGCTTGCTGGGAACAGCAAGAACCCTCCGATACGTCCTGAATATCTGAGGCTGCAGGTAGTGGCTTGATATTCATTTCAACAAACTTTCCAGTTAACTAACATCAATGACTGAGACTCAAAGAGTAATAATAATAATAATAATAATAACAATACCAGTGGTTGTAGGCGCTCTGGGAATGAAACCTAAGGGGTCTAATGATTACTTTTCGCAAATTCCAGGAAACCCGCGTATAGAAGAAATACAAAAGATAGTACTAATGGGAACTGCCCATATACTAAGGAAGATTCTGTCAATATAAGTACATCACAAGTCTAAACACCTAAAGATGCATGTGTGTGTATGTATGTTCTTTCTTGAACATGGCGGACCTTGTTGTCTCTTGAGGTCACTGGTTGTGACCTGGTGATAACTCGTATGAACATAAAGCAAGATAAATGCAACTGTAATAATAATAATAATAATAATAATAATTAGATATTGCGTTGAAAACTTCAACAATTGGATTATCTACATATCTAAGGGAATCACATGATTGGATAATCAAACTCGTTTTGAAACACGAAAGCATCAAAGATCATACTCCATTACAAAAGATGCACAAAGATACAGTAATGGGCTACAAATTTCAGAAGTTCCATTTACTGCTGAAATGAAAAACACAGAAAAAGCAAAGCAGGTAAAAGTAACTGCAAAGAAAGAACTGCTATAGATTCTGGCTAAGAAATGGCAAGAAAAGCCTCTGTATGGAAAATACCCAGAAAGAGCTAACAATCCTGATGTTGACAAAACTTTAACCCATCAGTGGTTGGCATCCTCTGGACTGAAATCGGAGACTGAAGGACTGATTATATCAGCACAAGATCAGTGTCTGCCAACAAAAAGTTAGCAAGCTAACATAATAAAAGTGGATGCAACCCATTATGCCGTGTATGTAAAAAACAACCAGAGACCATTGATCATATAATTTCAATATGCAGTCCTATAGCTCCAACCGAATACCTAAACGGGCATGACAGAGCTGCACAATACATACATTGGATAATGTGTAAGCATTTTGACCTGCCCCATCAAAAGAATTGTTGGGAGCATCAACCACCTCCCATACTTGAAAAAGATCACATCTCAATCTTGTGGAACTTTAGCATCCAGACAGACCGAAAAATAGATGCAAATAGACCTGATATAATACTGAAGGAGTTTTAAAAGAGGGTATGCCTGCTAATTGATATGTCCGTTCCAATAGACAAGAATGTATCTATAAAAACATTTGAAAAATTGAGCAAGTATAAGGACCTGGAGATAGAAATTGGAAAAATGTAGAAATTGAGAACTAAAACAATACCAGTGGTTGTAGGCGCTCTAGGAATGATACCTAAGGGGTCTAATGATTACTTATCGCAAATCCCAGGAAACCCGCGTATAGGAGATAGTACTAATGGGAACTGCCCATATACTAAGGAAGATTCTGTCAATATAAGTACATCACAAGTCTAAACACCTAAAGATGCATGTGTGTGTTTGTATGTTCTTTCTTGAACATCGCGGACCTTGTTGTCTCTTGAGGTCACTGGTTGTGACTTGGTGATAACTCGTATGAACATAAAGCAAGATAAATGCAACTGTAATAATAATAATAAAAGTTTATATATATACACACACACACACATATACAAATCTATATATACATATACACATACACACACACACACACAATAACAATTAACGGCGCTGCGATCGAATGTGGCTTTTTAGCCCAGCTAATGATCTAAAATGTCTTGCACAGAGTTGGCAAACAAAATATTCACTGTCAGTAGCCGGCTGTGGTTGGAGTTCGTGGACTTTTGCATGTCGTCTGAGCCCTCGTGCTGATCTACACTCTCTTCCGCGTGCATAACAGCCATGATGAGTAGCATCTACAACAGCAGCCTGGTAGTCAACCACTGGTCTCAGGTTATGACTGCGAAGATGACTTTCGTGTCCAGCAGAATCTCATACAGACGCTGCATGTCAGCGCCATAGGAGGGCCTTCTCTGTCTGGAAATGCCCTTCATCACATCCCTTTTTAGTTTCTTGTATAAGATTCGAGATGCCACAAAGGCAACTTTCCCCTCATATACAGTCTTTCTCCACTTATTGCGATCAGCAGCTACGTTTTTCCATGTATCAGCAGAGCTGTTAGCGTCTTTCAGAGAGGCTTTCAACGAATCCTTATACTTCTTTTTTTGGTTTATGTGGAGGTCGTATATATATATATATATATATACATACATCATACATACATCCATATATATATATATAATGATTAAAGGTTAAACAAGGTTCATTTAATTATATGCTGTTTATGCATTACAATACATGTCTTCCTCCCTGTGTTTATACTATTAAACTTATTTTCCATTTTTCTCTCTATCGTTTGATCAGTTCTCCTGCCTTTCGTGCATATGATCATATATCTTTCTTGTCATTCTCTCTTTCTTCATGAGTTACTCTCTCCATCTTTTACTTCCTCTATCTGCAATAATGAGTTATGCATATCTTATTATTATTTAAATTATTTAAATTTTTAACAGTTATGTAGGATTAAATTATATTATATATTATTAGTTATTTATTATTATGCATCTTTATACACATTCTCATACGCAACCTCTGTATTATATGTAATTTTTTCATGTTTCAACTTAAGGTATATAAATATCGAGTTTTGTCATAACTATTCACTGCCATGACTAAATTATAACCATCAACATAGTCAAGGTATGTCAAGCATCAACTTATTTTATCTGATGAGGACGTACTGTTGCAATAGCTCAGTATCTCTGAAATATGTATAATAAAATATATTTGATCACATGAATGTCTATATTTATTAATATTTTGAAGCAATATATATATATAATTATATATATATATATATATATATATATATATATATATATATATATATATATATATATATATATATATATATATATATAGGAACCAGTAAGACCCCGACAGCTGAGCTCAAGCCGTTTCGACGGCTAATCCAGTCCAGAATTAGCCGTCGAAACGGCTTGAGCTCAGCTGTCGGGGTCTTACTGGTTCCTATTACCCACTCTACTACCTCAAGTATTGAGTACTTTGGTGCGTTATGGTCCACCTGGTTCCTTACCACATTTCCTTCGTTATATATATATATATATATATATATATTAGAAAGTGAGGTTTTTTGGGGTTTTTTTTTACAAAATGAAAAATAACCGAGGTGTCCTACACGAGTGAAAGTATAAAGAAAAAGAGATGAAATCGAAAATGCAACTGGAGTCTTATTTTTTTTTTAAATATATATATTTATTTGGTTCCTTTACCGGTTTCACAGTTCTTCTGCTTTTCAAAAGGTGAGTTGAGATGGAGGGTCTGTGGTTTTTCTCACATCTGGTTGGTCTCTGAATGTTACTTATTTTATATGGAAAAAGTGGCTCGAAATGCCAGGTTTTTCGAGAAGTAATTTGATTGGTTTGTCAATAATTATAATAAATTTCGCGCCAGTTCGCGTTACAATAGTTCTTCAAATAAGAGGGGGGGTTGTCACAGGTTGTTTTTTCATATATGAGTGTTTGAATTTCTTTTCACTGGAGGACATGATATGAAGGTTAAAAAACACTTGTGGATAGTGCAGTTTTAAATCAACATATGAAAAGTAGTTTTAGATTGATGTGTGATATTGGGGAAAAAAAAATTAGGGTGGGGGGGGATGAAAAAGAGGAGGAGATGAGAGTAAAAAGTGGAGGGGAGGAGTATAGTGAGGAAGGATGCTAACGCCAATTACTATAATAACGCTCTTTCTAAAGCCGGCTATCCTGATAAAATCCAATATAATAAAGAAACAAATTCTAGAAAATCTTACAGTAGAATAATTAATCATGATCATTCCAATAACTTTAATAAAAGACCTAGATACAAAAACATAATCTGGTATAATGCTCCTTTCTCCATCTC
>OZ024741.1:55003864-55021364 GCA_964016885.1 Eledone cirrhosa
TTAAATGAACTGGAGCAACGTGCTGCCTTCCTGGAGGACAAAACGTGCTGCCGGGATTCAAATTTACGACCGTGAGCTGAACACTGTAAACACTATGTTTACTGTATATATATATATATATATATATATATATATATATATATATATATGACACGTGTGTTTTTTTTTCCTCCCCATTTTTTCTAATTTTTCCCCGTTCCTTTTTTTTTTCTTGTCATCTTCTATTTCTAACTCTATTTCTATCTTATAAATGACTAGTGTTCGAAACGTTAAGACACTTTTCCTGCTATTTCAAGCGTTAAACTAATATATTTTTTTCAATTTACTGTATCGTTTGCATTGTTATTTGTTTACCTTATATATATATATATATATATATATATATATATATATATATATAATAATAATAATAATAATAATAATAATAATAAAATAAGGGAAGAAGACGCACGAGGTGACGGAGGTCATGAAATCGCTCCCGTAAGTTTTGAATTTTTAACATATTTAAATCATTTGTGAAATAACAACTCTTAGTACAAATGCTACGTAAAGCACCCGGCTTGAGCCACAAAAAAATTCGGACCCAAAATATATTGTTATAAGGCTCAAATATTCAAATATTCAACTTTGTATTGTACACTGTATATCCAAAAAAAAATGGCTATAAATGGAAGAAGAAGAACCCCCCCCCCCTCCTCTCCTCTGGCTACACTATATAGGACAGCTAAACTCACCAACACCAGAAACTAGATACACCACCCACCCCATCATCTGTGTACACTAAACACAACAGAATTTTCACCTTCACCGCCACCGCTCACTACGGCCATCATTACCACCACTATCCCATCACCGCCGCCACCACCCCTTGACTCCTTCACTGCTGCTGCCACCGCTACAGCACCATCACTACAGTAATACGGCTCAAATATTCAAATATTCAACTTTGTATTGTACACTGTATATCCCAAAAAAAATAAAATGGCTATAAATGGAAGAAGAAGAACCCCCCCCCCCCCTCCTCTCCTCTGGCTACACTATATAGGACAGCGAAACTCACCAACACCAGAAACTAGATACACCACCCACCCCATCATCTGTGTACACTAAACACAACAGCATTTTCACCTTCACCGCCACCGCTCACTACGACCATCATTACCACCACTATCCCATCACCGCCGCCACCACCCCTTGACTCCTTCACTGCTGCTGCCACCGCTACAGCACCATCACTACAGTAATACGGTCGCATCACCGCCACCACTGCCTCGGTATCGACATCACCACCACCACTGTCTCAGTATCGCCAACGCCGCCAGTCTCTGCTGGCTGCCACTTCCACATTATAGTATTCCTACTACTAACAAAGAGGAAGGCATCAAAATATATAGATAGACTCAAAAGAAAAAAGAAAAAACAAACAACAAAAGCAGCACAGCAACAACAGCAAAAAACGAGAAAAACAAACAGAAAAACAAAAACAAAAAAAGACACCCCAAAAACGTAAAGAAAATAAGAATGAAGAGAGAAGCAGGCGGACGGACAGAGAAGAGGGGGGAAAAAGTAAAACTTAAAAAACAAAAACTAAGTCAGACATTCGAATACTACATTACAATGAAACTTATGCTTATTCATTTTTGGGGCCCTTTCTGCCCGTGTGTTTGTTTGTTTATGTGTGTCCGTATACAGCGTGGTGATAATGCCACACACGGGCCAAGTGGGATGGCGGATCCACAGATGGCTATGTAAACATACATTCGCCAATCCTCGATAAGAGTGTTTAAATATCGAACATAAACAGTTCGAATAACGGTGAAATGGAGACTAGAACGTCATGTGACAGACTCTCACCCAACAGGTGCCCCCTGGCTCAGCAGCAGGAACCTGACTGTCAACCAAATACTGCTGATGTTGGAGGAAGAAGAAGAAGGAAAGGGGCCAGAACCAACTGGACGAAAGAATTGAATAGAACTGTTATGCAATGCTACCTGAAAAGTAACCCCAAGGAGATGGGCTACAGGAGACGGATGCATAACATCTGGAACGAGATTGGTTTATTTAAATTAGATGAACAAAAATTGGCCGGGCAGGCTCGGGTAATAAGAACTAATGGGTGGATAAGCGAGCTGGAACTGGAGGAACTGAGCAGAGAGAATGGCTTGGAGATGGCGGGTGTAGTATGCCAGACAAGCGAGCCGGCGGGAAATGAAGGTGAGGAGGTCCTGAGAACGGAGGAACCACCCGAAGCAGACAATGATCTGAATACTGAGATAAATAATACCTGGAACAGAGATACGGCCACTGAGGAGATGAATGCTGACGGGCTAGGACAAGATTCGGTTGACATCCTAAATTTAGTGGTAGATGAGTTGAACAATGATAGTGGGAGACCTATGAACCTAAGATTTGTAGACAGGAAAAAGTTAAAAGAAACAACAGCTAAGGTAAACAAAGTCATCCCATACCTTGAGGCGAGGAGTCTTCACCAGTGCAACAATATCCTCAAAGCAACAGCAAATACGGTGAGGAAACTACTTGGTATAAAAGCGAGAGGAAACAACAGACAAGAAAGAGCAGAGCCGTGGTGGAAGAAGCGACTGAGTGGGCAAATCGAGGAAATGAGAAATGACATAGGAAAGCTTGAGTCACTACTGAATGGGACACTAAAAAACATAGGTACTAAAAATAGACTGGAAATAAAATACAAAACTAGGAGTAAAAAGCTAAATATTATCATAGAGGAATTGAAGCAACGCATTGTAGCAAAGAGTGCAAAAATCAGGCGATACGAGAACAGAGTCAGTCAGTATAAACAGAACCGCATGTTCGACAACAACCAGAAGATGCTGTTTGGACAGCTTGAGGGGAAAGAAAGAGGCAACGACTTGATCCCTGGGGCGGAACAAGCTAAAACATTCTGGAGAGGAATATGGGAGCAGGATGTTAGACACAATGCCCAGGCAGGGTGGATTGAGACAGTACAGAGGGAGATCGGTGAGCAGGCACAGCAACAGACTGATTTGAGTATCACAGTTGAAACTCTTAAGGGGCAAGCCAAAAAACTAACCAACTGGAAATCACCAGGCCCAGATGGTGTGCAGGGGTATTGGATTAAACATTTAACATCCCTCCACCCGAAGCTGACGGCCATGTTCAATGACAGCTTGGTGTCGGGTGAGGTGCCAGAGTGGTTGACAAAAGGTACCACAGTTCTGATAATGAAAGACCGAATCAAGGGTAATGATGTTACCAACTATAGACCTATCACATGTCTGCCCGTAATGTGGAAACTGTTGACGAGCATTGTGTCTGAGGAAATCTACCATCACCTCCACACAAACAACTTGTTGCCGGACGAACAGAAAGGATGCCGAAAGAAGTCACGTGGTACAAAGGACCAGTTGCTTATTGATAAGATGGTAATGGGGAATTGCAGGAGGAGACACACTGATCTTGCCATGGGATGGATAGACTACAGAAAGGCATTTGACATGGTGCCTCATTCCTGGATCACCAAAAGCCTGGAGATCTTCAGGGTGGCAGATAACATCAGACAGTTGCTGGGCAGGAGTATGGGGTCCTGGGAGACAGAGTTGACATCAACTGGAGTATCCTTGGGAAGCGTGAAGATCAAGAGAGGTATCTTCCAGGGAGATAGCCTGTCCCCTCTGTTGTTTGTCCTTGCCCTGATGCCCTTGACCATTATGCTGCGAAA
This sequence comes from Eledone cirrhosa, assembly GCA_964016885.1. Taxonomy (NCBI): domain Eukaryota; kingdom Metazoa; phylum Mollusca; class Cephalopoda; order Octopoda; family Eledonidae; genus Eledone; species Eledone cirrhosa. Next base: position 55,007,583 of record OZ024741.1, read on the forward strand.
AGTGAGAGCAGGATACAAGTTGGGAAGGGGAGAGCTTACCATCAATCACCTCCTCTTCATGGACGATCTTAAGCTCTTCGGGAAAAGTGAGAAGGAGTTGGATGTGCTTGTTGACACTGTCCGTATTTTCAGCAGTGATATATGTATGCAGTTTGGTATTGGTAAATGTGGAGTCATTGTGATGAGGAGGGGTAGGTTGAGCAGAAGTAACGGGATCCAGATACCAACAGGTGAGATGATAAAGGAAATTGACTCTGAGGAAGGATACAAGTATTTGGGCGTTCTGGAGGCTGATGGCATAAAGAACAAAAAAATGAAGGAATTGTTAAGAACTGAATACATTCGGAGAGTAAGGAGCGTATTGAAGTCACATCTGAACAGCAGAAATGCCATAAGCGCAGTAAATTCCCGAGCTGTGTCTATTATTAGGTACAGTGCGGGAATTCTGAGATGGAATGTTGCTGAACAAAAAGAAATGGATAGGAAGACTAGGAAGCTATTGACTATCTACAACATGTTCCACAAGAGGAGTGATGTCGATAGACTCTACCTAAGGAGATCTGAGGGTGGAAGAGGTCTTATCAGCATAGAGGACTGTGTTCAGATGGAGAAAAACAACCTATACAAATACGTGACCTATAGTAAGGAGCCAATGCTCAGAGCTGTACTGAAGGAGGGGACAGTAGGCCAGGGGATATCCAAGGAGGAAATAACATCAAGGAGGAAGAGCAGCCTTAAGGGAAAATCCCTTCATAGTACCTTCTTTGAGAAAACTGAATTTAGAGATCCACAGACATGGAACTGGTTGAGAAGAGGAGACCTCAAAAAGGCTACAGAAGGAATGCTAATGGCTGCGCAGGAGCAGGCCCTCAAAACGAAGTGGTTGAAGCACCATATCTACAAGGAGGAGGCTAGCCCACTGTGCAGGATCTGTGGAGAGAGAGAGGAGACTGTGGCTCACATTGTGTCCGAGTGTAAACACCTAGCCCAGACCCACTATAAGGGCTGGAGACACGATGTGATGGGCAGGGTGATCCACTGGCACCTGTGCAAAGTAAACAATCTACCACATTCTGAGAAATGGTATGAGCATAGGCCAGAGGCGGTGATGGAGAACAGTCAGGTGAAGGTGCTGTGGGATTTTAGGATACAGACGGACAAAAAACTGGAACACAATAGACCTGACCTGGTGGTTGTGGACAAAGAAAAAAGATCGTGCCTGATTGTGGATGTGGCCTGCCCGTTCGACACGAGAGTGCAAGAGAAGGAGAGGGAGAAAATTAACCGATACCAGGACCTAAAGTGGGAGGTGAAAAGGATTTGGAACTGCCATGAAGTCAAAGTGATCCCGATTGTCATAGGCGCACTGGGGACTATCTCCAAAGGTTTCCAGGGATGGTTAAAGAAAATCGGCCCCTTCACGCTTTTTGGAACGCTTCAAAAGGCATGCTTGCTTGGAACGGCAAGAACCCTCCGATACGTCCTGAATATCTGAGGCTGCAGGTAGTGGCTTGATATTCAATCCAACGGACTTTCCAGTTAACCAACATCAATGACTGAGATTCAAGGAATAACAATAATAATAATAATAAAATAATAATAATAATGTTTTCTTTATTAACCACAAGGGTTTACATAAAGTAGACATTAAGGACAGTACAGGACAATACAGGACGGTACAAATGGGCATTTCTGCGTGTAAAAAAAACAGAGGATGTAATAAAATAACAAAGAAAAATTCCCCAATAGGGGGGAGACTTCCGAGGGACATTTGTGGAAAAAGCCCATTAAAAGACCACAGTGACCCTGACCACCAGGGCAAGTGCCCTCTCCCAGTTTTCCACCTTTAATTTACAGACACATACTCAGAGAAGGCCCATTCATTCGGGCCATACTTGCTTCTCTCACCCATCTTTCAACAAAATGCTGGGAAGAGAGCACTTCCCTCTCTACCCTGATTTTCTTTTTCAAATGAAATTTGAAAAAGTTAATCAGGGCATCACCGAAGAGGTAAGTGCTCGTCTTCAGCCCTTTCAAATGTGTCCACCATACTATCTCTTTCGCCATGGCCACCAGACAGATAAAAACTGCTTGCCCTTCCCGGCTAAAGGAAGAGGGCGGGGCAATCCTCACGATGGACTCAGCTGATAGCTGGATCCGTCCTACACGTGACAGCAGGTGTTCGACATAAACCCACAAGTCAGCAATGCTCGGACACTGGACGAGTGCGTGCAGGACGGTTTCGTCGCCCTGTGCGCATCTCGGACATGCCCGGATGACGACACCTCCCTGCCTGTGAAGTTTATCCCGAACTGGCAAAGCTCCCCGGTAGCACTGCCAGGCCAGGGATTTCTGGAAGTTGTCCATAGGCCACGGCCCGAAAGTCCTTCAGAAGAGATTGGCTAGTTGATTTTCGTCGACGCCTAGAGTTTCTCCAAGTACGTCGTCGCTCTTCCCCTCCACTAATCCTCTATAGAACGCCAAGGTGGAGTTTCCACCGATCACATTGCCCGATTGGTCGAGGGCTGTGAGCGCCTGAAGACATTCCAGTGTCCAAGCGCTCCCTCTCGGTCTTCGCTTGACCCAGGACTGCAGCTCCGTCAGGGAGACGAGCTGGGGAAAGACGTGTCTAGCAAACGGCGACCACACCTGATCACCGTCGAGGAAGAGGTGGAGATGTCGTAGCCTGAGCGCGTGTCTGCGCATCATTAGCCACGGCATGCCCAGCCCTCCACGTAGCGGGTGTTAACAGCAGATGGACCGCCTGACCATCGGAGCATGTCCCTTCCACAAAATGCGAAAGAGCAAACGCTCCAGCGCAGTCAGGCGGGGCTTAGGACAAGGTACGACGGTCAGGCGGTAGTAGATGACGGACGCGATGTACGCGTTAGCCACTTCCGCTCGACCTTTCAGGGATAGCTTCCTCTCGGCCCATTTCTGGGTGAGAGACCCACCCTGCTCGTCACCTCGTCCCAGTTTTTGTCCGTCTGGAGGTCTGGACTGAACCAGACACCTAGCAATTTAACCGGTCCGTCCGTCCAGCGCCCGACGACGCTGTTGGACGGCATGGACCTGCCTCTCCAGGTGCCGAGCTGCAGGCCCACTGACTTTTCCTGGTTGATCATTGCTCCTGTCACCGCTTCGTATTCTCTTAGTGTAGTGCCGATCGCCTCGATGTGTTTGGCGTTTGACACCACTACGGTGACATCGTCCGCATATGCTGACACGGATCTTCCGCATCCTAGTTCGCGCGGAATCCGCCTCAACGTCTCAGGTTTTTTCAGTAATGGCTCGAGAGTCAATACGTACAATAGGGATGAGAGGGGACATCCTTGGCGGACCGAGCGCATGATGTTGAACGGTTCCGAAAGGTGACCGTTCACTCTCACTACAGAGCAGATGTCGCTGTGCATGGCAGCGATCCAGCCTCTGAAGACGGGCCCAAAGCCAGCCGCCCTCAGGACTGCCGCTAGGTAACGATGGTCGACCCTATCGAAGGCTTTCGACTGATCTAAATTGATCAAAGACCCACCCGTGCCAGGTTCCCTAGCTACCCATCTACGATGTATCGCATGAGGTGGAGGTTGTCGTGGATGGATCTGTCGGGAATGGCGCATGTCTGCGCCTCTCCCACCAGACCACCAACGACAAGCGCCAACCTCTTTGCTAGCACCTTGGCCAAAATCTTGAATTCTGTGTTTAGCAGAGTTATGGGCCTAAAATTATCAATGTTATCCCCTTTGTTCGGGTCCTTTCTCAGCAGCGCCACCGTTCCTCGGCTCACAGAGCTGGGAATTCTCCCGTGTTGTTGCCAGTTGCAGTAGACGTCTGCCAAGAGGCCTCCGAACAAGTCTGGCATTTGTACGTAAAGTTCATAGGGCAGACCATCCAAACCAGGCGATTTACCCCTTGTGCAGCCAGTCATTGCCTCCCGTACTTCAGCGGCTGTTATCGGCTTTTCGCAACACTCCGCCTCAGTGGCCGAGAGCCGCGGCAGTCCGTCGAGGTAGACAGTAAAGTCCATCCCTCGATCCGGCCAGCCACTGCCCCCGAACAGTTGAGCGAAGTGTCGCTGAAAAGCTTCACACATTTGCCCGGGATCGAGTAGCATGCGCCCGTCGTGGTCCACCAAAGACCGGATCGTGGCTTTGTTGCCACGACGCGCCTCCGCCACTCGGGCCCATTGAACGGCTTTCGTCCCCTCGTGTCTGAGAGCACGCACCCTAGCTCTGACAACGCAGCCTTCGTGCTTTGCATTGAAGAATTGGTCAAGGGCCAATTTCGCCGCAAGTACGTCGGTCGCGATGCCTTTGCAAAGCGCCTCGTCTAATTTTCTAACTAATTCTCCCTCTGCTCTATTTTTCTCTATTGCTAAAGCCTTACTAAACCTAATGGACTCTATTCTAATTGCTCTTTTCAGAGCAAACCACCACTTGTTGATGACGATGGCCCCCGTCAACGACCGCTTAACTAGTTCGCTAATCCGGTCTCTGTAGGCCTTGCGCGCTGGTAAGGACGCGTTTAGCTTCCAGTAGCCGGGTCCTCGTCTATGAAGCCTATCTAAGTCAAGCACACAGATCACGAATTTGTGGTCCGTGTAGCTGACTATCTTGAATTGTGGACAGCCTATGCTAGACCTATCTATTTCCCTACGAAATACTCTATCTAGATATGATCTGGATGACCCTATGCGATTTGTCCAAGTCCACATTAGTACATTCGGGAAATCCAATCGGTACCTGTCAGACAGTTCAAAACGCCTGAGCAGGTTGGTGAGACTCTTGCACCCTCTTTCCCTATCCACTAATCCCACACAATCCCAGCGTGCATCTAAGATCCCGTTCCAGTCGCCCACTAACACTAAAGAGCGGGACGTTCCAAGAAAGGTCTCTAGACGCCGGAAGAAATCAGGCCGCCCTGCTCCTGTCGGGGCATAGATGGCCACTAACCTGAAAGCTTGCCCGTCTCTGCTGGTCACGTCCAGCACCACCAACTTACCTTCTGGGTCCAGGAAGATGGCCCGTATGGCAAGATCCAAACCTCTCCGAAAAAGCACAGCAACTCCTTCCCCCGATCCCGGACGGCTGGGAGATGCGTGCACATCGTAGCCGACGAAGATCGGTGCGAAGGCCCGTACTTCGGAGATCTGGTCTCGCTGATGGCCACTACATCTATGTTTAGTGACCTGAGGTCGTTGAGCAGGTGGCCCTGCTTTCATGACGACCCCAAGCCACGCGCATTTATGCTGCCTATTCTGAGTTGAAAAGGAGTGGAAAATATGGGAAAGACCACTTACCTTACTTCTCGTAGAGGAAGGACGGTTTTTCCATCCTTTTCACTGCTTGTGGCCTCCTCAGGAAGGATGTCCTTATAAATCCTCCTGGAGAGTGCTTGTCGGAAGTCTCCGATGTCTTTGGGGAATTTTTGTTTTAGTGTCATGTACGTTTTCTGTGTGATGCGAGTGATTTGTATGTGTGGAGGTGGTGTGAATTTTTGGGTTGTTGTGTAGTCTTTTTCTGTGATGCTGGTGTTGTGTTGGATGTAGTGTAATAATTGCTTGTTGTTCAAATTTAATGCTGTGTAGTGTGTATCGTTTTGGTTGTTTTGTTTTGTTTGCGTTTGTTGTGGGTTTGTTTCTGTTTCGCATTTTGGTGACTTTTGTGGTGTAGGTGATGGTGGTGTTGGGGTTAATGATGGTGATGGTGTTGGTGTTTGGGGTGATGGGCTTGGTGATGCTGGTGTGGATGGTGGCATATCTGTCCTAACTTTTTTGTTTGTTGATTTATTTGTTTCCCTTTGTATTTTGTTTTTTGGGGGGGAAGGAAGAGAATTTTTCCTTTTTTGGTTTCTTTTTTTTTTCCTGATACCGTTTCCCACTCCTCGTCGTCACAATCTGTCTCCAGTTGTGATAGGCCGGGGAGTGGAAAATCCTCCACAGGCGTTAGTTTTGGTTGTGGCGTGGTGGATGGTGTAGGCCCTGGTGCTAGTTCTGAAGCGTTGGGTGATGGTGGTGTTGGTTTTGCTACTGTTGCTGGGGTTGTTGCTGTTATAGTTGCTTCTGTTGTTGCTGCTAAAGTTGTTGCTGCCATCTCTGCTACTGGTGGTGTGGATGGTTGAGTCACTGGGGTGGGTAGGAGAGGTGGCCTCAACCTTTTAGCCTGAGGGCAGAAAGCCCTTAGGTAGGTTCCTTCACCACAAACAACACACCTAGGCCTTCTACCCTCGACAATTACGGTGAGGTGGCTGCCGTCAGTGAGGTCTATTACCTCTGGGATCTCCTCAATGCTTTTTTGGTCCGCTTGGATCAAAAGCTCCATCCCAGATCCGGACCAGTTCTCCTGCTTTTCTTTTGCTATTGCTATTATCTTTGTGTTGGCTTCGATGCCGGCGAGGACGGCCGCTATTAGCCAGGGAATTTCGATGGCCGGTGGAACGTGGGTCACCCTGATCTTTACGAGTCTCTGGCCACAATAGCTTGGGACGAGTGTGAAGTCGTCACTTCTTAATGGGGCCATGGAGTGTTCTCTAGCCTCCTCTGGTGTTTCAAAGAACACGTCCACGGTTCCATACTTCTGCCCACGTCTGATGTGGGTTTTACTTGCTCACACATGTCCCAAAGCTTTTTGGATTTGGGACTCGGATGCCCGTTCCACTCGGCGCGATTGTACATTTATTGTTCGATACGACACGGTGCATAGGCGCCGATGCTCCATTTTATTAGGTGTGGGGGGGGGGGGGGAGGCTGACCCGGTACCCATCTTTCTTTACCATTTTGGGGGCATTTTCTAATTCCTCCTGAGTTACCGTAAATGCTTCGCACTGTTTTGCTACTCTGGCAAAACTCAGGATGTTTTTTTTAATGTCATTGTTGTTGTTGTTGCTATCGTTATTTTTGTTATTATTAATTTTAGTTTCAGTTGTGGTGGTGGTGACATCAGTGGAGTTCGGTTTGGAAGAGTCCATTTTGGTTGAAAATATTTCGACATCACGGCTTTAACACCTGCAGTCATTGGTAATGGGTGGAAATGAATGTCTGCCTGAGACAAATTTAAAATATTGCTAGTGCTTAAATTGTTTGTGTTGGCAAACTTAGTATCATTTACAATGGTGGTGTCGGTGTGAGGTGTTAATTTGTGAGGAAGGCTTTCAGTTGCTTGGTGCAGAGGTGAATTAGCCATTTTTTTTTCAAAGAAATTTTTTGATAATCATAAAAGTTTAAATTTTGGGCACAAGGCCCCAATCTTTTTGGGTGTCCTTTTCGGAAAACAATGTATGTGCGCTTATATATAGTTAACAATCAAAATTTTCCATAATTGGCAATTTTTAACAAACGGAAATAACAAACCTTTGCGGAGCTCACGATGATACGATTTACTACGTAGGTCGCCAATAATAATAATAATAATAATAATAATAATAATAATAATAATAATAATAATAATAATAATAATTGTTGACACTGTCCGCATTTTCAGCAATGATATATGTAGGCAATTTAGTATTAGTAAGTGTGGAGTCCTTGTGATGAAGAGGAGTAAATTGAGCAGAAGCAACGGAATCCAGGTACCAACAGGTAAGATGATAAAGGAAATTGACACTGAAGAGGGATACAAGCATTTGGGTGTTCTGGAGGCTGATGACATCAAGAAGAAAAACATGAAGGAATTGATAAGATCTGAATATATTCGGAGAGTAAGGAGCGTATTACAGTCACACCTGAACAGTAGGAATGCCATAAGTGCAATAAATTCCCGAGCTGTGTCTATTATTAGGTACAGTGCGGGAATTCTGAGATGGAATGTTGCTGAACAAAAAGAAATGGATAGGAAGACTAGGAAGCTATTGACTATCTACAACATATTCTACAAGAGAAGTGATGTCGATAGACTCTACTTAAGGAGATATGAAGGTGGAAGAGGTCTTATCAGCATAGAGGACTGTGTTCAGATGGAGAAAAACAACCTACACAAATACGTGACTGATAGTAAGGAGCCAATGCTCAGAATTGTACTGAAGGAGAGGACAATAGACCAGGGGATGTCCAAGGAGGAAATAACAACAAGGAGAAAGAGCAGCCTTCAGGAAAAATCCCTTCATAGTACTTTCTTTGAGAAAACTGAATTTAGAGATTCACAGACATGGAACTAGTTGAAAAGAGGAGACCATAAAAAGGCTACAGAAGGAATGCTAATGGCTGCGCAAGAGCAGGCCCTCAAAACGAAGTGATTGAAACACCATATTTACAAGGAGGAGGCTAGCCCACTGTGCAGGATCTGTGGAGAGAGAGAGGAGACTGTGGCTCACATTGTATCCGAGTGTAAACACCTAGCCCAGACTCACTATAAAGGCTGGAGACATGATGGGCAGGGTGATCCACTGGCACCTATGCAAAGTAAACAATTTCCCACATTCTGAAAAGTGGTATGAGCATAAGCCAGAGTCGGTGATAGAAAACGATCAGGTGAAGGTGCTGTGGGATTTTAGGATACAGACGGACAAGAAACTGGGACACACTAGACCTGACCTGGTGGTTTTGGACAAGAAAAAAAGATCGTGCCTGATTGTGGATGTGGCCTGCCCATTCGACACGAGAGTGCAAGAGAGGGAAAGGGAGAAAATTAACCGATACCAGGACTTAAATTGGGAGGTAAGAAGGATTTGGAACTGCCATGAAGTCAAAGTGGTCCCGATTATTATAGGCGCACTAGGGACTATCTCAAAAAGTGTCCAGGGATGGTTAAAGAAAATTGGCCCCGCCACGCTTTTTGGAACGCTTCAAAAGGCATGCTTGCTGGGAACAGCAAGAACCCTCCGATACGTCCTGAATATCTGAGGCTGCAGGTAGTGGCTTGATATTCATTTCAACAAACTTTCCAGTTAACTAACATCAATGACTGAGACTCAAAGAACAATAATAATAATAATAATAATTGTTTCTACTTTTGGCAGCAAATATCCAGTGTATTACTGGTACTTTATTTTATCGACCCCGTAAGGATGAAAGGCAAAGTTAACCTCGGCGGGATTTGAACTCAGATCATACAAGGAGGTAACTCTATGCTTCAAAGCATGGCGTCCGTCCCTCTACCGATACTGCCAATCCACCGCCCTATAATAATAATAATTGTTTCTACATTTGGCACAAGGCCAGCAATTACCCAGTGCATTACTGGTACTTTATTTCATCGACCCCATAAGGATGAAAGGCAAAGTTAACATCGGCGGGACCGTAGGAGAGGAAGAATAAAGAACTTGTTTTATTGTTTTAACGGATTGTAACTCCTTCATTCACTCATTTTCGTATATATGTGTGAATGAAGTAATTCCGTCGGAAAAGTCCAGGAAAAAAGAGTGCTCTATGTAGGTAACAGAGCTTAATAGTTATGTAATAAACAACATGAAATCTTTAGATTGCATTTTTGTTTTTAAAATCCAAATTCAATAAACAGACCAGGATTTTTTCATTCTGAGGATTGAAAGCAAAATTATTTGCTTTTAAGAAACCACTGGTAAATGGAATAATTGCCTTATTTGGTTTATTACAGAACTATATATATATATATATATATATATATATATATATATATATATATATATATATATATATATATATATATATATATATATATATATATATATATATATATATATATATATATATATATATATGGCTGACTGTACACGCACAAGCTTTTTCTCAAAAATATTTTTTTACGTTTCCTCATCTTTTCATTCTTCTCTGTCTTTCTATTTCCTTTATTATTTCTCATTCTATATTCTCAAGAAGGGTATACCTCCGAAACGTTAAGATTCTCCTTTCCTACTATATCAAGCGTTAAACTAATCAATATATTCACTGTACTGTAGTATTTGCTTCGTTTCTTTTCCGTTCACTTTTCGCTCATATACATATATATATATATAAGCAAAAGGGATATTCAATTTGTTGGTAATTCAACAAATATAAATGTTTATAACTGATTCAGAGCACTCGACAAGTTTTCTGGAGTATAATATTCAATGATATTTAATAAATGGAAATTATATTTATAAAACCATATTTATTCTATTATATATATTTCAAGGGTACCAAAACTTTGGTACGCTTTCATCAGATAAAATATAAAGTTTGTTTTATAAATGTTGACATAACCAAGAAAAGATACCTTAACGGTTCAAGTTTTTCTTGGATAAGAAAAACTTGAACCGTTAAGGTATCTTTTCTCGGTTATGTTAAAATTTATAAAACAAACTTTGTATTTTTTTGTATTCTAAAAAACGTAGCATTTCAAGCCACATTTTTCCACATAAAATAGAAGTAACATTCGAACACCAACCAGATGCGAGAAAAACCACAAACCCTCCATCTCAACCCTACTTTTGAAAAGCATAAGAACTGTGAAACCGGTAAAGGAAACAAATAAATTTTCTTAAAAAGACTCCAGTTGCATTTTCGATTTCATCTTTTTTCCTTAGACTTTCACTAGTGTAGGACATCTCGTTTTTTTTTTCATTTAATAAAAAACCTCATTTTCTGGTGGGTAGCTCTTACATGTGATGAACATCATATTGCTATATTTCCCATGCACCATTAACTCCATCATTTATACTGATTTGTCTTCCCATCAACGTATCCCCCATTGTTTTGCCCTTCTGACTCTACTCCTCTCTCTCTTTCTTTCTCTCTCTCTCTCTCTCTCTCTCTCTCTCTCTCTCTCTCTCTCTCTCTCTCTCTCTCTCTCTCTCTCTCTTTCTCTCTCTCTTAGTCACCATCTCCTCTATTACTCTTTCTTACTCTCTCTCTCCTCTACCACATTTCTTTTTCTCTCTATCTCCTTCTCTTCTCTATTACTCTTTTTCTTTCCCTCTCCCCTTCCTCTCTCTCTCTCTCTCCACCTCTCCCTCTCTTTCTCTCTGTCTCTCTCTCTCTCTCTTATCCCCCATCCCTCTTTCTTCTATCTTTCTCTGTATCTCACCGTCTTCTCTGTTAATCTTTCTCTCTCTCCCTTCCATATCCTTATTTTCTCTCTCACTCTAAACTCTATAACTCCCTCTTTCTTTCTCCTTTCTCTCTCTCTCTCTCTCTCTCTCTCTTTCTCTCTCTCTCTCTCTCTCTCCCCCGTCTACTCTATTATGCTTTCTCTCTTATCCCCCTTCCCAATTTTCCTTTTCTCTCTTTCTCTCACTATCTCCTCTGTTACCCTTTCTCTTTCTAAGGTTTTCCCATCTCTCTTGCATTCTCTCCTCCATTACACTTTGTCTCCCTACTATTACCATTTCTCTCTTTCTCATTGCCCATGTCCATCACCCTCTCTCATCCTTTCTTATTTCACTCATCCTGTTACCACTTCTCTCTTTCTCCCTCTCCCTCTCCGTCTCTCATCCTTTCTTATATTACTATCTCACTCTCTTTCCCTCCCTCTCATCTCACTTTCTCTCTCTCTATCTCATCCTTTTTCTCTTTATTGCATACACCCTCTGCCCTTTCTGCTTCACATGGAATGCTGCATTATTCGCTTCTTATCATCTTCTTGCCAGAAGTCTCTGCCAATCCAGGTTGACGTACAGTATCTAAACTTCTCACATTTTATTTATAAGAACACAGTTTATTGCTTTGCTAAATTGCAATCCCACTTTTTTCATCATATATATGCATTTGCATATATTCATGTATATTATATATATATATATATATATATACATATAGGTGTGTGTGAATGTATGCAAATTCATATGTACGATGAAAAAAGCGGGATTGCAATATATTATTTATATGTATATATATATATATATCAATATATAAACACACACACACACCACATATATATATATATATATATATATATATATATATATATATATATATATATATATATATATATATATGAAGTATAACATGAAATTCGGTTAATATTGTTTTAGGAACGCCAAGACAATGCATAATATATATTTACGGGTTTATACGGAACTAGAATAAAAGAATAAAACAGTTTACACTTTTACCTTGTATTTCATTATATTTCGGGGTTAATAATTCTTTTTCAAAGAAGAAGGTACATAGTATATGACGTTGGTTGTTCCGCTTGAAAAGGGTGTATTAAACGTTAAATATCATGTAATACACAGTAAAAGTGTAAAGAATCCACATGCGCTATCATCTTAGATGAGCTAGTGAATTAAGAAAATAGTTATATATGTATAAATGTATAATATATATATATATATGTGTTGTGTGTGTATGTTTATATATACATATATATATATAACCAACGATTAATATGGTTCGTTGATTACTCAATGAATACAATTTTACAATAGATTAAAAGTACTCAACAGTGGTTTTCCTGGAGTTTTTTTATATTAACAGCAAGGCGAACTTTGATTGATTTTAATAATGATCTTTGGACTAGATCGGATAGAGAAAAGAATTTTGACATTACTATGGGTTCGTCTGATTCGGCGCAAGTTACGGATCTTGTGGGAATTTTTATCCTTAACATGATAAATAGAAAACTGCCGGAGATTACCGGAGGTTTATATGGAGACGACATACTATTTATTGTAGAAAAACATAATAATAGCGAATTAAATAGAGTAAAGAAAGTAATTATAGAATTTTTTTAAATTACGACCTGAAATTAGAAGTAAAAAATAATAATAAAATAGTTAATTTTTTAGATGTGACTCTTAATTTGAACTCTGGCCTTTATTATCATTTCCATAAACTCAATGAGAACTTAAATTATGTTAGTTTTTATTCTAATCATCCTAAAAGTGTTAAGAATGCAATAGTCAACAGTGTACAACAACGAATATCCAGGCTACCTGCTAATAGATCCATATTTAATAGTAAGGCTGTATATTATAATGAAGCGTTACATAAAGCTGGATATAACAATAATATTGAGTATATAGAAAAAATACTGAAAATAATATTAATTATAATCACACTAATCATAATAAAAATGAATATAAAAACAACTTGAGGAATAAATCGGGGGAAAAAAAAAAAAATAAATAAATAAATAAATAAGGACTAGATATATAAGTTGGTATGCTCCGCCAGCATATTTAGCTATTAATACACCTGTAGCACACTTATTTTTTAAAGCCTTGGATAAATGCTTCCCTAGGTCACATAAATATTATTCTATCTTCAATAGATACACAGTGAAACTTTCTTATTCAACAACTATGAATATTGCTCAAAATATAGCAAAAATAAATAGTAAATATCTTAATTTGAACCAACATATAATTAGCAATAATAACAATAATAATAACAATACTTTAGTTAATGGGAATAACAATAATAATAGTTTAAATACGAATAATAGTAGAACACCTGTAAATAATAATGTGAATAGTTTAAGGTCTGGAAATAACATTGAGAAGAAATGTAATTGTAGAAAGAAGTCCGAATGTCCTTTACAAAATAATTGGCTTGACAAGAATCTAGTATATAAATGTACCATTATACAAATAATAATATATATAACGACATTGGTGCCACTTCATCTAAATTTAAGGAACGTTGGTATAATCATAGTCATTCTTTTAGTAAACCAGATAAGAAGTTTTCAACTTCACTTTCACAATTAATATGGTCCTTAAAGGACAATAATATTAAATACTCCATCTCTTGGACCAAATTAAAGAATGCCAATTCCTATCAGAACGCAACTATTTCGCAAAATTGCAATCTTTGTAACTTCGAGACTCTACAGATAATTACAAATTATGACAATTTAGTCAACAACAAAAAACGGATTATTCAGTACT
>OZ024741.1:55026364-55036364 GCA_964016885.1 Eledone cirrhosa
TTACGTTGGAGACTCAAAAACAACAACAAAAACACAAACAAAAATAACAACACGAACAACACACGCACACACACACAGACACAAAACACACATGCCAACAACAACAGACACACAGACACAAACAACGATAACAACAACAACACACACAACAATAATAACAACATACACAGAGACAACAACAATGATTAGGTGAGACTGAGGAGCTAAGGTATGTATATAGTAGCATTTGTGAGTGAACTGACTTAACGTGGAAAATACTGGTATGTGAAGACTCGATTATATCGACACCAGTAAAATACTGGGGTCAGTATAGCCGACTTGCCCCTTCCTACAAATTGCTGACGTTGTGACTTAATCAGAAATCATGTTCAATATGTCCTCATATGTGAAAAAGTGGATAGCACTGAATAGGCTACCTCAAATCAAAGCATAGAAGCAAATTCGAATACAAAATAATTAAACAGAAAAACTGGTAATAACTGGTAATAACTTCAAAATGCAAATTTTTACAGTACATACAAAAGTAATAATTCATTATGACAGACAAAGGCTAGCAATTAGAGGAGGGGAATTTGATTACATGGACACAAATACATAACTGGACACAAATACATAACTGGTACTATATTTTAACGACTCTGAAAGGATAAAAAGCAAATGACAAAAAACAAAGCTGACCTTTTGAAGATCGTAACTAAATATTGCAAAGTATTTTATCCGATGCTCAACCGATCCTGCCAATCCAGCTTCCCCATATACAAAAGCAGTAATAAGCACCACCCACACGCGTTCACTCATCAAATGCAAAAAAAAATGACAAAAAATCAGCTGTTTTAATTTTGCTACCGCTGCCAGTAATATATAGCCAGTCTTTGATGTTTGCGATTTTAAAAACTAAATTAAAATAAAATAAAAGCAGTTTGGGTGGTTGTGAAATATAGCTCGATGATGAGAACGACAGCCACGACAGTAACGATATTGATACCTACACACAGGCTCAATCATTGCCGAACAAGAAATGCATATACAGGAGATGGATTCAGTTAAGAATGAAAGTCTTATGACTGATGATGCTGTTGTTATTACTATGACAGCAACAACGTCTTGGGGACATTTTGCTCTGAAGAGCTAGCAAAACAAAGGCGAAATAAAAATGGCGGCGAACAACATTTTTCTATCTCAACAGGAGCATCTCTTAGCAGCACCGTCCTTTCGACTTGTGATGAACAGTAAACACGACAAACTACCAATAAACAAAACAGAGTAAACTCCTAAACCACCAATACAAACACCACCAACACCACCAACACCACCAACACCACCAACATTACCAACAACAACACTACCAACACTAACACCACCAACTCAAACACCACCAACACCACCACCAACAACACCACCAACAACACCACCAACACCAGTAACACCAACACAACCGACATGAACACCACCAACAACAACTCCACCAACACAAACAACAAAAACACCACCAACATTACCAACACCAACACCACCAATACCGCCAACACCAACACCACTAACACCACCAACACCAACGACACCACCAACACCACCAACACCACCAACACCAATACCACCAACACCACCAACACCACTAACACCAACACAAACAGCTCCAACACCACCAACACCACTAACACCAACACAAACACCACCAACACCACCAACACCACCAACACCAACACAAACACCACCAACACCACCAACACCACTAACACCAACACAAACACCACCAACAACTCCAACACCACTAACACCAACACCAACACCACCAACACCACCAACACCACTAACACTAACACAAACACCACCAACACCACTAACACCAACACCAACACCACCAACACCACTAACACCAACACATACACCACCAACACCACCAACACCACTAACACCAACACCAACACCACCAACACCACCAACACCACTAACACCAACACAAACACCACCAACACCACTAACACCAACACAAACACCACCAACAACTCCAACACCACTAACACCAACACCAACACCACCAACACCACCAACACCACCAACACCAACACAAACACCACCAACACCACCAACACCACTAACACCAACACATACACCACCAACACCACCAACACCACTAACACCAACACCAACACCAATAACACCACCAACACCACTAACACCAACACCAACACCACCAACACCACTAACACCAACACATACACCACCAACACCACCAACACCACTAACACCAACACCAACACCACCAACACCACCAACACCAACACCACCAACACAAACACCACCAACACCACTAACACCAACACATACACCACCAACACCACCAACACCACTAACACCAACACCAACACCACCAACACCACCAACACCAACACCACCAACACAAACACCACCAACACCACCAACACCACTAACACCAACACAAACACCACCAAGACCACCAACACCACCAACACCAACACCACCAACACCACTAACACCAACACCAACACCACCAACACCACCAACACCACTAACACCAACACCAACACCACCAACACCACTAACACCAACACATACACCACCAACACCACCAACACCACTAACACCACCAACACCACTAACACCAACACAAACACCACCAGCACCACCAACACCAATAACACCAACACAAACACCACCAACACCACCAACACCAATAACACCAACACAAACACCACCAACACCACCAACACCACTAACACCAACACAAACACCACCAGCATCACCAACACCAATAACACCAACACCAACACCACCAACACCACCAACACCACTAACACCAACACAAACACCACCAACACCACCAACATCACTAACACCAACACAAACACCACCAACACCAACACCACCAACACCACCAACACCTCCAACACCACCAACACCACTAACACCAACACAAACACCACCAGCAATAACACCACTAATCTCACGAACACCACCGCTAACATCAACACCACCACCATTAACACCACCACCACCAACACCACCATCATCAACACCATCACCACCATCATCAACACCACCACCACCAACACTGCTACCAACACCACCATCATCAACACCACCACCAACATCACCATCATCAACACCACCACCACCACCACCATCATCAACACCACCACCACCAACACCACCACCAACACCACCATCATCAACACCACCACCAACACCGCCACCATCAACACCACCGCCATCAACACCACCACCAACGTCAGCAATGCCCCCAATACCAATAGTGACACACTCGACACCACCACCATCACATACAAAGCCACTAACAGGATGAACACCACCACCACCAATACTACCACCAGCACCGCCACCATTACCAACACTACAACCTCCATCCCCAACATCAACACTAGCATACCTATCAACACCACCACCAACATCACGACAACACCACCAGCAACAACACTACCACCAGCACCACCACCACCACCAACAACAGCACCACCACCACCACCACCACCACCAGTACTACTATCAGCACCACCACACCAGTACTACCATCATCACCACCATCTACACAAACAACACCACCAACATCACGACAACACCACCAGCAACAACACTATCAACAGCACTACCACCACCACCACCAGTACTACCACCACCACCAGTACTACCACCACCACCACCAGTACTACCATCACCACCACCACCACCAGTACTACCACCACCACCACCAGTACTACCATCACCACCACCACCACCAGTACTACCACCACCACCACCACCACTACCACTACTACTACTACCATCACCACCACCACCACCAGTACTACCACCACCACCACCAGTACTACCACCACCACCACCACCAGTACTACTACCACCACCACCAGTACTACCATCACCACCACCACCACCAGTACTACCATCACCACCACCACCACCAGTACTACCATCAGCACCACCACCACCAGTACTACCATCAGCACCACCACCACCAGTACTACCACCACCACCACCACCACAAGTACTACCACCACCACCAGTACTACTACCACCACCACCAGTACTACCATCATCACCACCATCTACACAAACAACACCACCAACATCACGACAACACCACCAGCAACAACACTATCAACAACACCACCACCACCACCACCACCAGTACTACCACCACCACCACCAGTACTACCATCAGCACCACCACCACCAGTACTACCACCACCACCACCACCACCACCACCAACACCAGTACTACTATCAGCACCACCATCACCAATACTACCATCACCACCACCACCACCAGTACTACCATCAGCACCACCACCACCAGTACTACTACCACCACCACCAGTACTACCACCACCACCACCACCAGTACTACCATCAGCACCACCACCACCAATACTACCACCACCACCACCACCACAAGTACTACCACCATCACCACCACCACCACCACCACCACCACCACCACCACCAGTACTACTACCACCACCACCAGTACTACCATCAGCACCACCATCACCAATACTACCATCATCACCACCACTACCAGTACTACCACCACCACCACCACCACCAGTACTACCACCACCACCACCACCACAAGTACTACCACTATCACCACCACCACCACCAGTACTACCATCATCACCACCATCAACACCACCAACACCACCAACATCACGACAACACCACCAGCAACAACACTATCAACAGCACCACCACCACCAATACTACCATCAGCACCTCTACCACCAATACTACCATCACCACCACCAATACTACCATCACCACCACCACCACCACCAGTACTATCATCATCACCACCATCTACACAAACAACACCACCAACATCACGACAACACAACCAGCAACAACACTATCAACAGCACCACCACCAATACTACCATCACCACCACCACCACCAATACTACCATCATCACCACCACCACCAATACTACCACCACCACCACCACCGCCACCACCAGTACTACCATCATCACCACCATCTACACAAACAACACCACCAACATCACGACAACACAACCAGCAACAACACTATCAACAGCACCACCACCAATACTACCATCACCACCACCACCAATACTACCATCATCACCACCACCACCAATACTACCACCACCACCACCACCAATACTACCATCATCACCACCATCTACACAAACAACACCACCAACACCAACGACAACACAACCAGCAACAACACTATCAACAGCACCACCACCACCACCACCAATACTACCATCACCACCACCACCACCAATACTACCATCATCACCACCACCACCACCAATACTACCATCACCACCACCACCACCACCACCAATACTACCATCATCACCACCATCTACACAAACAACACCACCAACATCACGACAACACAACCAGCAACAACACTATCAACAGTACCACCACCAATACTACCATCACCACCACCACCACCAATACTACCATCATCACCACCACCACCAATACTACCACCACCACCACCAATACTACCATCATCACCACCATCTACACAAACAACACCACCAACATCACGACAACACAACCAGCAACAACACTATCAACAGCACCACCACCAATACTACCATCACCACCACCACCACCAATACTACCATCATCACCACCACCACCAATACTACCACCACCACCACCACCACCACCACCAATACTACCATCATCACCACCATCTACACAAACAACACCACCAACATCACGACAACACAACCAGCAACAACACTATCAACAGCACCACCACCAATACTACCATCACCACCACCACCACCAATACTACCATCATCACCACCACCACCAATACTACCACCACCACCACCACCACCACCACCACCAATACTACCATCATCACCACCATCTACACAAACAACACCACCAACATCACGACAACACAACCAGCAACAACACTATCAACAGCACCACATCTACACAAACAACACTAACAACACCACGGACAGGAAATCCCACCAACATCAGCAACACCGCGCTGCATGATTTCTTACAATATTGCTATGAACTGAAGTATCTTCTAGTTGTACTTCATATGTTCGTATTGACATTAAAATATATAAGTGAAAGTGTAAAAACTTTCTTGAAGTCATCAGCTGTTACTCAGGAATTAACCCACATCAGATCTATTTCCATTATCGAACTACACTACCGAGCAAGGCCGTGGTGTGTTGCGGGTTTTCACATGTTACTTCTGTAACCTGTAACTCATTCTTTTTCATTATTTTAATATTACATACGTTCTCGTCCTCTCTCGCTCATTTTCTCTATCTGTCTCTCGCACTAATTCATTCCCTCAGACGATGTATATATATATATATATATATATATATATATATATATATATATATATATATATATATATATATATATATATATATATATATATATATATGCGTGTGTGTGTGTGTGTGTGTGTGTGTGTGTGTGTATCATATAACCTACACATATATAAATTCATAAATATGTTGTATTTGTGTGTGCATGTGTAAGTGTTCGGGAGTTTGTGTCTGTGTGTGTCTGTATAGAAACAGATTTATATTGATATATGTATTCAAATATAGTAGATTTAAAGTTGACTGCTTTTCGATAATTTAAAATTTTCTTATTTATGGATGTAGATATATGTGTGTGTATGAATATATGGGTATATATATATAAATGGGTGTATATATATGTGTGTATCTGTGTATGTATATGTAAACATATACATATGTATATATGTATATATGTATATATACACATACAAATACATATATTCAATATGAGTTAGTAACTCTGTATTTTATTTGTATATTCATATATATAAAGTTAAATCTCTATATGTACAGAGTGTAACCGAGACTGCACCAACGTATACACTAAATGCATATATAGATATATATGTGTAAAAGTAAAGCCCCCCACCCCCTCCCAGCCTTCCGTTCACCAGTTTCCCATGCATACCGAAATCCCCTCTCCGCGTCACCTATGTTATATATATATATATATATATATATATATATATATATATATAGTAATAATAATAAATTTGAAGACTAAAATCCAAAGAGGGCTCGATAAGGATAAATATATATCAAATATATAAGAACCGTAGAGCAAATATTTATTAAAATAACAGATTAAAGTTTAAGCAAAGAATCGCTGCTTTCACCCTTAACGGGATCTTCTGAAACTAACAAAGTCAATCTGTAAACGCAGAACTGGATATTTCAAAAAACGTTGCAACCGGAGGAAGACAGGAAGACGATACTTTGGTTCGTGGAAACGTTCGCTGGCTAAGAACGGGAAAAAACGAATATAATACGTCATTAATAGGAGCGGTGAAAAACAATACGCGCAAAGACAGAACCACGTTTATGGTATAAAAGAGGTCGTAGACTAATGTTCTCTTAGGTGGTGCATAGAGACGTTCTCTGGCAATGAACGAAAAAAACGAAGATAATACGTCATATGTGGAGCGTGGAGAAGAATAGCACGCAAAGACAAAACCACGTAAATGGTATAGCAGAAGTCGTAGACTATATTCTAACTAGGAGACCGAATGAATCTCCGCTACGGAGTTAAGAACAAAGTAAATAAATACAATACAGAAGTAATAGAAATAAATAAATACATACACGCAAACAAAAACGTACATACACAAGCATACGCAAAAACTTACCATAGGTAAACAAAACCACGCACATATAAATATGTGTGTGTGTGTAAGCGTGTATACAAATAAATAAATAATTATATAAATGTATATAAATAAATAAATACGCATATAACAAGCGCACACACATACCTACATGTAAATACACGAATGTTCGGAGACGTAAGTTAACCAAAACATGAAGTACACATATACACACGCCCTACATACGTACGAACCTGCATACTCACACAGACGCAAAACTCCCGTATACACATAGCCGAACCATATGTACCAGAATATATAAAAAAAATTATACGCCATAACAATCAAATATACGTACGAGAAGGTATACGTACCTTCACAAAACTTACGGATAATATATACTTACCTATGCAAATAAGTAAAGGTATTAACAAAACATATACTTAGCTCCGACATCGAGACGTAAAATATCCACGTATAGATCGTACTATCCGTTAGGGTATAACGTGGGGCTGTAATACAGGAAAGTGTTGTGCAATTTATGTTTACAAGCCGAAATTGCCTCAGATTTTTTGTTTAAGATGTGGTCTGTGGCGTAGAGTATTTCCAGGGCCTCAGCGGCGCAGAGGTCACATGGTCTTTTATTTCCGTTATACGATCTAGCCCTAGCTAGGATCTCCCAGTGTAACTTATATTGGATGTGGTTGTCTTTTAGACTCCAGATATAAGCTGAAAGTGACGTCATATTCCTTCTTAGAGGGTAACGAAAAGAATGGGTATGCATGTAAAGACGCTGCTTGAATCTATTGGCGGTTAACCCTATGTAGGCCCTACGGTACGTGGGTGTTACAACCTTACATTTGTAGACAATGTTACTAGAGAAGCATTTCCCGGATAGGGGGCAATCAATCCGATTCCTACAATTACAGTTAGTACTAACTACAGGGTTGCACGTGTTCCTACGGCTAGGTAGTTTAGCTAAATTTGAAGCTGTGATGTTATGTGCAAGGTTAGGAGTCGTAGAGTAGGACATTTTAATAGTATTTCTATTAAAAAATTTTACTATGTTTATGTGTAGGGGGAAAATGCTTCGTAATAAGGGAAAGAAAGATCTTAGCTAATGGTGTGGCCACCTCCATATTATATGGTGGGTTATACCAACAAATGCGACGGGATCTATTTCTTCTAGGTCTATTTTCGTACTCTGTATATGCTACCTTATCGACAAATCCACTTCGAGCAAGAGCTTCATTGTAATAAGTGGAATGGTCGTTGAAAATACGCTCGTTGGTAGAAAGACGGGAAAGCCTCAACGAAACGTTTCTTACCAGGTTCTTGGTTATGCTGGCAGGATGGTTGGAATGCTTACTTATGTAATCAAGCGTATCATTCGGCTTTCTATACGGGTAATACAACCCATTCAATAAGTTGAGGGTAACGTCGAGGTAATTAACGACCGAGAGATTGGCCTCAGCCTGTATAGAGAGGTTGAAGCCTTTAAAGAAGGCTGTGAGTTATTTTCTGAACCTGTCGCAAGCACGAGGTCCGCACTTAGTCATGGTCAAAAGACCATCGTCAGGGTATAGACCACTGCCCGCGTTGGGGAATTCGTCCTTGATAGAGAAAGGAAGGAAAAGGCCGATAAGATCAGTAACCTCCGCAGAATCACTGGCGCCTATACTCACGTCGAATTGGGTACTATTGGATTTTTTAATCCAAATAGAGTCGTCGAAATTAATCACCGACTTTCGGGCATTGAGGATGACATCAACTTCGAAATCCTTAACCACTGTGGGTGTTTTAGCGAAATTGATAGCTCTAAGGAGAAGTGGTAAAGTGATGGAGGAGTAGTAATTGTTGATGTCGAATTGGATAAAACGGCAATGTTCCTTGTTACATATGCCGTTGAACCAATCAATCACCGCGAAGGAATTGTTCCACAGTGCAAGAGGGGCCAAACTTCTAATTTCAGTATAATTCTATCAATCATCGTCTTATTAAGTCTACCTAAATCGGACTTCGTAGGGTTAATAAACCGAATAGAGGGGTTGTTCGGAAAATTGGATTTGTGATCCTTCACGGTAAAGTGGGGAGAAATAGGGTCCAGAGGTTCGGTCCGGTCCAGGATGTTGATATCAGATGTGATTTTAAACTCAGCATTGTTGATTTCATTGATGACGCACCGATTAGTTTTACGGTAATCCTTAGTTACAGCATTATGTAGTAGTTGATGGTAAGTACTGTGCTCCACTTGATATAGGTTGCCAGTTTTGTCGGAATGGACGTGAACGGCATTAGAATCCCTAATAGAACGAATTCTATTCT
>OZ024741.1:55038864-55041364 GCA_964016885.1 Eledone cirrhosa
TATGGCAAAACAATTGGAGAGCATAAGAATATGAGAAAGACACTGGATACGGCCAGAAGATATGGTCTAGTTGTCTACAAAGATAAGTGCAAAGTGAAACAGAAACAGATTAAATTTTATGGTTTTATCTGGCATGAAAATGGTTCTCATCCAAATCCAGGAAAATGTGACAAAATCAACTGTGAAGAACTTCAGCAATTTCTAGGTATGATCGAATATCTAAACTATTTCATACCAGAACTTCTAGGACAGCTCCACTGAGATCACTAATCAAGAAAGACACTGAATGGCAATGAAAGTACACATGAAAAAGCTTTTCAAAAACTGTACGATTCTGTTCATTATTATTTCAAACCTAGGGGGGTGGTTTGGCAGAATCGGTAGAGCCTCAGACACCAAGCTTTGCAGCATAGTTATAGGCCTTTGCGTTCTGAGTTCAAATCCGCCGAAGTTAACTTTGCCTTTCATCCTTACGAGGTCGATAAAATAAAGTACCAGTGATGCACTGGAGTAATTGCTGGCCTTGTGCCAAAAGTAGAAATTCTAACGGCGGAAGCTGGCAGTATCGGTAGAGGGTCGGACGCCATGCTTTTCAGCAAAGAGTTACGGCCCTTTATGGTCTGAGTTCAAATTACGCCGAGGTTAACTTTGCCTTTCATCCTGACGGGGTCGATAAAATAAAGTACCAGTAATACACTGGGATGATTGCTGGCCTTGTGCCAAAAGTAGAAAGAATTATTATTTCAAACCTAATTTAAAGACTGATCCAAGAGGCCTTGATGCATCATTAATCAATGATACCAAAAGTGTTGCATTTACTAGCAAAAGATTGACTGATACTGAGTCAAGATATGCAAACGTAGAAAGTGAGCTACATGCATTGTTTTTTGTTGTGAAACCTTTCATACATATGTGTATGGGAGATAATTCCAAATTGAGTCAGACCACAAACAAAAACAATGCACAAGCACCCCCAAGACTGCTAAGAACGTTGTTCAGACTTCAACCGTATGATGCACAAATCATGTACAAACCAGAAATAAGAGATCCATATTATTTATCAAGAATGCAACTAACTCAAGACAAAAAAATTGAATTAGATCTGACAATACAAGCTGTTGATATATCAGTACAGAAGCAAATAAAGCTACAAGAAGCTATAGAAAAAACTGGAGAATTGAAAATACTAAAACGAATAAGTGAATAAGTGGATGGTCAGAGACTTTGAAAGATGTAGCCAAGTAACTACTTGACATTGAAATAATGCCTACAAGACGGCTTAGTGACTAAAGGTGAATGCATAGTCAAACAAAAACTATGCAAAACAATGTTTTTCAAATTATTCATGATGCACATCAAGGAATTGAAAAATATCAACTCAAAGCAAGCACAGTGTTTAAGACATTGAAACATAGCAAGGCTATGAATATTACGTTGTCGTAGTGGCACAGCTTGCGTGCTCCAATGATCCCAAGAGTTATGCTGGTTGGTGTTCATCTCCCGGTACAGCCACCCATGCCAGACAGGAACCAGACTAAAATAATAATCCTAGAAGAGTAAACCTCAATGATAAAAAAAAACCCTAGCCAGTGTCACGGTGAAGCCATGGAAAACAGCATAATGGATGTGTTTGTTTCGGCGAATGAGCTGCTATCTATCAACTGTTAAACACACAGGACACTGAACGGAAGAACTTACAAAATCGATGGCCAGGGCCACCCATTTCAGTAAGGCAGCTACTGCTACATCTATAGATGTGGCGTCTGTAGATGGAATATACAGCTAACGATAGAAATTTACGATCATTTCTGACATCAGATGCTTAAACCACATCGCCAATCAGATGAGTCAACAAGGGTAGCGTTTTACTGAGGTGGTAACTTCGGTCACAGTATTTGGAAAGTCAAGGCCATGTATAATATGTATTGAGCACCAAAGAAAAAATACCAAAGAGACAACGATAATCAAAGTATACCTAACTAGACCATTCCAAAAGGGTGCAGCTGACATTTTTTTTTTACTTCAACATTCAACAAGTCTTCTTCGCTGCTGATCAATACAGCTAGTGTCACTAGCTCAAGCTGCATCGGATATTTCAAAGCAATCCCCGCCGTTCGTTGTATTCCTGAACATCTGTAAACATAAAATTCCACATATTTCGTGTCAAATGAGTTCTACAATTTCGCCACAAAGTGATTTCATAGAAAGAATGGTCCAGACAGTGAGAGATTATTAAAAAAAGCAAAACAATCAAATATAGACTACCGTCTGGCTCTTTTAAGCCTAAGAGCAATCCTACCGAATACTCATTTGCCATTGCCAGCAGAGATCCTATTCAGTAAGAAACTAAGAAGAAGAATTCCAACTATGTTGAAAACTGACACCCCAAAAGACAATAAATCCGAGAATGGATGAATGTCAAAAGTAAGAAACAACAGTACTGCAACAGAAATGTAAAAGACCTTCTTGAATTAGTTATAGGCATAAAAGAGTTTGTAAT
>OZ024741.1:55046364-55056364 GCA_964016885.1 Eledone cirrhosa
ATCACCACCACCATTACCACTACCATCACCACTACCATCACCACTACCATCACCACCACGATCACCACTACCATCACCACCATCATCACCACTACCATCACCACCACCATCACCACAACCATCACCACCACCATCACCACCACCATCACCACTACCATCACCACCACCATCATCACTACCATCACCACTACCATCACCAGAACCATCACCACTACCATCACCACTACCATCACCACTACCATCACCACTACCATCACCACCACCATCACCACCACCATCACCACTACCATCACCACTACCATCACCACTACCATCACCACCACCATCACCACCACCATCACTACTACCATCACCACTACCATCACCACCACGATCACCACTACCATCACCACCATCATCACCACTACCATCACCACCACCATCACCACTACCATCACCACTACCATCACCACTACCATCACCACCACCATCACCACTACCATCACCACCATCATCACCACTACCATCACCACCACCATCACCACAACCATCACCACCATCATCACCACTACCATCACCACCACCATCACCACAACCATCACCACTACCATCACCACTACCGTCACCACTACCATCACCACTACCATCACCACCATCATAACCTCTACCATCACCACTACCATCATCACTACTATCACCACTACCATCACCACTACCATCACCACTACCACCACAACTACAATCTCCACTACCATCACCACTACCATCACCACTACCATCATCACTACCATCACCACTACCATCACCACTACCATCACCACTACCATCATCACTACCATCACCACTACCATCACCACTACCACCACAACTACCATCTCCACTACCATCACCACTACCATCACCACTACCATCACCCTACCATCACCACTACCATCACCACTACCATCACCACTATCATCACCACTACCATCACCACTAGCATCACCACTACCATCACCACTACCATCATCACTACCATCACCACTACCATCACCACTACCATCACCACTGCCATCACCGCTACCATCACCACAACCATCACCACTACCATCACCGCTACCATCACCGCTACCATCACCACAACCATCACCACTACCATCACCACTACCATCATCACTACCATCACCACTACCATCACCACAACCATCACCACTACCATCACCGCTACCATCACCGCTACCATCACCACAACCATCACCACTACCATCACCACTACCATCATCACTACCATCACCACTACCATCACCACCACCATCACCACTACCATCACCACCACCATCACTACCACCATCACTACTACCATCACCACTACCATCACCACTACCATCACCACTACCATCACCACTGCCATCACCACAACCATCACCACTACCATCACCGCTACCATCACCGCTACCATCACCACAACCATCACCACTACCATCACCACTACCATCACCACTACCATCACCCTACCATCACCACTACCATCACCACTACCATCACCACTATCATTACCACTACCATCACCACCACCATCACCACCACCATCACCACCACCATCACCACTACCATCACCACTACCATCACCACTACCATCACCACTACCATCACAACTACCATCACCACTACCATCTCCACTAGCTCCCTGATGGCTATCACATCTATACTGTGCAACTTGAGGTTATTTAAAAGTTGGCCCTGTTTCCAGGGCATCCCCAGGCCACCAACGTTAACACTTCCCACTCTTATACTCGCCATGTTGGTAAGGAAGAGTTTGAAAAGGACGAAAAGACCACAACAACGGGTGTTGTTGTGGTAGTTTTACGTGGAGTGAGGTGGGTGAGACTGTGTTTGTGGTTAGACTTGTTATTTTTGTGTGTTGTTGTTGTTACTGTGGTGGTGGTGGTGGTATTTTTGGTGTTGGCAGTAGTGTTTTTTTGTTGTTTTGTGTACAAGTTGAGGACAAGAAGCCTTCAAATGTGTTGTGCTGAAACATTTGAAACAGCTAGGCTTCTCGCCCTCGACAGAAATGTGAATGTAGGATTGTCCATCCAGAGGCACGCGTTGTGATATTTTTGCTATCCGTTCTGGTCTCATCTTGACCAGAACTTGAAGACTTGTACCACTCCATGTGTTTCTGGAAGACTTTCCTATCGAAACAATGGTGTCTTGATCAGTATCAAATAAAGCATGTCAGAATCCACCAGACGTTTACGTTTGGTGGAATGTTTGCAATTTTTATTTTTTGAGTCCTTTTTCCCATGTATGTGGAAAAAGGTGTATGCAGAAGACACAATTGGAGCCACAGAATATTTCTGGGTCGTCAATTGGTCCTTCATTAAAATGGAAATGCTGCCATACAGCTTTCCTCTTTGTATGAAGGCAATGTCCTTCATTACGTCTCTCAGGGTCAGTTCAATATCATTTTGTGTGAGTTGAACTGGCTTCCGCGTCTCATTCGAAATGGTTCGAAAGAGGAGGGTCCTCAGTATTGAGTCCCTACGCACTTCCGGAGGTGAGTTGGTGCTGAGAGCTACACTTTCTCCGAAAGTTACATATGGTTTACTGTTCAGAAACATCTCCTTAGCATTCGAAATCTCTAAGGGGATGTATTTTTCAGTCTTTTGCACTGTTTGTGCAAAAGATTCTTTCTTGTTGTTGGTATGGTAGTGGTGTTACTGTCGTTGTTGTTGTTGTTGTTGTTGTTGTTGTTGTTGTTGTTGTTGTTGTTGTCCGTTTCGTAGTTGGTGGTGTTGTATTTCTCTCTCGGCTTCTCTATCGAGTCAGCCTTTCTTTGTTTGCTAGGCAATAAGCCTATTTTAGCAAGAGGAGTTATTCCAACTTCCTCTCTTTCGCCGCATTGAATTCTCGTGCTGATGTCAGCAGCAGGAGTCGAAGTGGGCGTACAATTTTTTCGGCCATATATTTTTTTTAATTCCAGAGTTGTTTATAAAGTTTGGATAATAATTTCCGCCCCTAATGGGGCGAAAAATTAAGGCCCCCACCCGCTAACAAGAGACGGGTGGTTAATAAACAGATTGAAATCATTTCCAATATAATTAAACGCTTATTTACGATAAAATTCAAGAAAAGCTTTCCAGCGATCTGTCGCACAGCTATCAAGAGATAGATAGATAGATAGACTGACATCAGACAGATAGGTAGATAGATAGATAGATAGATAGATAGATAGATAGATAGATAGATAGATAGATAGATAGATAGATTTCTTTATTAGCCACAAGGGCGCACAAGAAAAGGGGACAAAACAAAGACACATGCCGGGAATTTTACATACAATCGTGTAAAAATATGAAACAAACAAATATAACAATCGAAATCCCCAATAGGGGGGAAGCGCCACAAATGGGTTGATTAATACCCCGTCGATAGAACAACCCTCAACTTCAGGAGCGTGTTGTGCAAGTGCTCCATTCTTCCTTTTGCTTTATTCTTCAACCTACAGGTTTATATACAGAGAAGGCCCAATCAGTCGGGCCATTTTTGCCACATTCACCCACCTTTCAGTAAATTTACTGGGGTGCAGTGCCTCTCTCTCCATTCTGATTCTCCTTCTAAAGTGGTATCTAAAGAAGGGAATGAGTTGTTGTCCGGAGAGAAAGGCATCTGTCCTCAATCCTCTCAATCTCGTCCACCATATAACCTTTTTCAACATAGCCACTAGGATAGATAGATAGACAAACATCATCGCCATTACCATCAGCAAGAATATCTCCATCATCACAATGGTCACCAGCAGTCAATTCATTACCATCCTCCTCCTCTTCCTCTTCCCCTTCCTCTTCCTCATCATTATCATCATCATCATCATCATCACCATCATCATCATCACCATCATCATCATCATCATCATCAGCATCACCATCATCATCATCATCATCATCATCATCAACATCATCATCACCATCATCATCATCATCATCATCATCATCATCATCAACAACATCATCATCATCATCATCATCATCATCATCATCATAATCATCACCATCACCACCATCATCATCATCATCATCAACATCATCATCATCATCATCATGAGCATCACCATTATCGACATTATCGTCATCGCCGTTACACCTATTAGTTATATAGAGATAGCTATTACCCTAATTACTGCTGCAGGTATTCTTTTTGTTGTTGCTATTATTGTTACTTTTATTATTATTGTTGTTGTTGTTATTTCGCTTGTTGTTGTTTTTATATATATTAAGTCATTTGGGGGTGATGAAGTTCAAGTATCTCGGGGCCTTTTGCACGAGAGATGAAAGGCGGGATATCGAATTACGTGCAAGAGTGACAGGAGCTGTTGTACTAATGCGCCAGCTACATCATTCAATCACCAAAAGAAGGGAAGTGGGTTTAAAAGCCAAACTTGTTATCTTCAATTCGGTATTCTTGCTAACCCTCACCTATATTCATGAATCTTGGGTAATAACCGAAAGAATACGATTGTGAATACAAGGGGCCGAATCAGTGTTCCACCAAAGGGTTTTTAGAATAACTGTTTCTATTTTTGGCACAAGGCCAGCAATTATTTCAGTGCATTGCTGGTACTTTATTTTATCAACCCCGTAAGGATGAAAGGGCAAAGTTAACCTCGGCAGGATTTGAATTCAGACCATAAAGTTGCGTAACTCTATGCTGCAAAGCATGGCGTCCGACTCTCTACTGATACTATCAATTCACCAACGTTACTCGATTGAGTGCGTAACTCGGAGATTAAAGAGTCGCTTCACGTAGAACCGATATTTCTCCGAATTAAGAAATCACAGCTCCGATACTACAGATCTATGAGCAAAACCATCCGGCGGGGGGACCCGGAGTCAGAGCACGACAAAGATGGTTGGATAACATCCACGAGCTCGGTTAGTCTCGGAGATCCAAATTGATCAATTCGAAAGAAGAAGAAGAAGAAGAAGAAGAAGAAGAAGAAGAAGAAGAAGAAGAAGAAGAAGAAGAAGAAGAAGAAGAAGAAGAAGAAGAAGAAGAAGAAGAAGAAGAAGAAGAAGAAGAAGAAGAAGAAGAAGAAGAAGAAGAAGATCCTTTGTCCATTTTTTTCTCTCTTGTCCTTTCATCATTCTGCATAAAAGAAAACATATAAATACATATATGTGCGCGTGTCCGTATATATATATATATGTGTGTGTGTGTGTGTGTGTGTGTGTATTATGTATATTATGTATGTATACATGCAGATATCTGCATACATATATATTATATTATGTTGTATTATTTCAAATATTTGTGCTTCCCGTTTTTACGTTTATGTTGATTTTATATTGGAATAATTATTACACTATTACAAATTTTCTCTCGCCAACTTTCTCTCTTTCTGACTCTTTTTCTCTCTCTCTCTCTCTCTCTATATATATATATATATATATATATATTTCTTTCTTCTATTTATCTTTCTTTTTTTCCTCCTCTCTCTCCTCTCTCTCCTCTCTCTGTCCTCTCTCTCTCCCTCTCGTTCTCTCTCCTCTCTTTTTATTTCTTTCTTCCGTTTATCTTTCTTTTTCTCCTTCTCTCTCTCCTCTCTCTCTCTCTCACCCTCTCTCCCCTCTCTTTATCTCTTTTTTCTGTTTCACTTTCTTTTCTCTCTCTCTCTCTCTCTCTCTCCCTCTCTCTCTCTCTCTCTCTCTCTCTCTCTCTCTCTCTCTCTCTCTCTCTCTCTTACTGTTCAATATTTGTGCAATTTCGTTTTCCGTTTCTTTACTAAGCCATCACTTTTGAAAAAAATAAAATAAGACTAAATTGATATAAACAGATCATTGAAACAAACATGAGACAGCCAATAAGAACAACTTTCTATGTATCTTCTTCGAAAGCTTTTAGTTTAAAATGGCAGTATAGCATTGTCTGATTCGGTATCAAAATGCGTCTGTTGCCAGTAGAGTCAACAGTGATATCACGAGAACGATGGCTCTAAAATGATGCTCTATATATATATATATATATATATATATATATATCGTTTCTGAATTTGTTTAGCGAGATTCTTTATCTGAAAACGTGTGTTGAAACCGATATTGTTATGCTTTGAGAGGGTCATGTTGCCAATAAGAAACACACGCACCAGTGCTTTCACTCCAATTTATTATAAATTAAATTTATAAATTTAAGAATATATAAATTTCCGGTTGGTTGGTTGGTGTTGTGTGTGTTGTGTGCTTAGTTTGCGCATATGTTACATCCGGGTGTCTTTGTGTGTTTACATTTGTTTATTTATTTGTTTATTTACATTTACTGGTTGGTTGTTTGTTCTATGTGTGTGTGTGTTTTCACAAACTAAGCACACAACACACACAAAAACAAGATGGCGTAGGACAGAACAAAGGAGAGGCAAAAAAACAAAGAAAAAATCCCCAGTCACTGAAGAGGTCACAGAATGTGTGACGAAAGATCTTTGATAATATATGAACAACCGTCCGGTTGTGGAACCAACCAACCAACCGGAAATTTATAAATTCTTAAATTTATAAATTTAATTTATAATAAATTGGAGTGAAAGCAACTGGTGCGTGTGTTTCTTATTGGCAACATGACCCTCCCAAAGCATAACAATATATATATATATTGTTTCCTTACTCGTTTTTCACATCCACCGATATTACTACACACATATAAACATATATATATATATATATATATATATATATATATGTGTGTGTGTGTGTGTGTGTGTGTGTGTGTGTGTGTGTGTGTGTGTGTGGTAAGATACCAGTTGGACCATAGCGAACCAGAGTACTCGATACTTGAGGTGGTAGAGTAGGTAATATGAAAAGGTTCAGGACCCCGATAGATCTAGCTGTCGTAACGGCCGGAGCTCAGCCGTCGGGGTCCTGAATCTTTTCCAATATATATATATATATATATATATATATATATATATATATATAATAAATTATGTCCAAAGAATCATTTGATAAAATATATACACTATTTCCTCTCCCAATTAGCATAATTAACCACATAAAAAATCAATTAGACCAGGCTATAAAAATAAAGGCTCCTATGAAGAAAAATTTGATAAATAAACGAAAGCAGCCTCTTCTTGGCCGACCGCAATAGAATATTTACCCAACATTTCAACAGCATGTAGAAATCTACTAAATATACCGTCAACCACACACAATTAGGTATAAATTTAAAGTTAGAAGAAATGCGTACACTCTTACCGTGATTATGTCCCTACCCTGGGTTTCGTCCGCGTTTTGAGATATCCTATTAGGGATAAATCTCGAGTATCGAACTCATCAGGAGACAAACTCATAGGACAGTTAATTTTCCAAAGCGATCCCCGCCAGAAATAGATTCAAAAAGGGCTAAGAATCGTGACGTGGCAGTGGTCAGGTTAGAAAGAATGTAATTAGTTGCTTACGGCGAGTGGGCTAGTTGCTAGAAAGCGCAGCCCAATATTGCCTAAATTGCATCTCAACCTAATGGGAGATTATTAAATATAAAGATTTACATATACACAAAGTCACATATATATATATGTGGCAACCGTTCACGGTGTGGCTCAATGAAGAATTAATAAATTAAATAATCAGAGCAATATATCATAAATTATGTCCATAGAATCATTTGATAAAATATATACACTATTTCCTCTCCCAATTAGCATAATTAACCACATAAAAAATCAATTCATTGAGCCACATCGTGAACGGTTGCCACATATATATCTGTGACTTTGTGTATATGGAAATCTTTATTATATATATATATATATATATATATATATATATATATATATATATATATATATATATATATATATATATATATATATATATATATATATAGTTTAGCGAGGTTTTTTATATGAAATCGTGTGTCGAAACAAATATTGTTATACTTGGGGAGGGTCATATTTGTGTAATATTGCCAGAATTAATAACAGAACACACTCACTGTTTGGTTGGTTTTCGCTTCTCGCTGTCTTTTATATCTGCGATCTAACTTAATCGGTCCTCAATGTTGCCATTGACTGACCGACGGTCAAAAATAATACAGATACAATATAGACACAAACACATATATATAGTTTACATAAGTTACATAAATCTTTCGTTGCACATCTGCAACATGGTCAGTGGTGTTATATTTTTTCTCCTGTTGTGTTGTATGTCTACGCCATTTTTTATTCAGTCTGTCTATATATTTATTTATTTATTTGCTTGTTTGTTTATTTTATTTTGTCTTCTTTGCGCATGCGTTTGCGTGTGTGTACAGTGTTGTGTGTGCTGTGTGACTAGTGTGTATAGTGTGTATAGTGTTGTGTCTGCTGGGTGACTAGTGTGTGTTTATGTGCTTGTTGTTATTGTGCTTGTGTATGTATTTATTTATCTTATTTTATTTTATTTTATTTATTTACTTATTTATACTTATCTTAGGTCAGTGTTGTTTGTTTGGGTGTTGTTGTTGTTCCACTCATTCTTTCTGTTTACCTTTGGTCTTCTAATTTCTATTTCACTGGCCTCTCTGATTTGCCTATCTGCTGGGTCATTCCTATGTTTAGATATTATTCTAATTTCTATGTTGTCTATGTTACCCTCATGTTGTTGTCTAGCATGTTCGTATAGTACTGACCCGTTTTTTCGTCCTTTTAGTTCCCCCCATGCTACGAGCTGTCTCACCTATGTATGTTGTTGTCATGTTTCTGCAAGTACCCTCTGTACATCTTATGCTATAGACTACGTTTCTAGTTTTACAGTTTATCCGGGGGTTCACCTTACATATGATACATTTCCTATTGGTACAGTGGATTTTCTTAAAAGGGTAGGTTTTGCTGATCAGGGATTTTATGGTGGTTCCTGGCTTTTCTACCACCTTTATTTTTAAGTGGGTCTTTCTCAGGGCCTTTCTACACTGGTTAGCTAACTTCCCTCCAGGGGTGGCGTCCACAAACATGACACTCTGATATCTCTGGTTGTCGTACCATGATGTGGCCTTCCATATCTTATGTCTAGCCCTATCTAAGCTATTCCATGATTTGCTCCTGTATAGTGGGCAAATTCCTTTCATGTCCAGTTCTATGAGGGTCATATACTTTTCCATGGCTCCTTCGTATACTCTGACTCTGTCTCTTTGGTTGTAGCCAGAGAACTGCATGCGGTTGATGAAGTGTTGGATGTGTCTTTCCATTTCTGTTGGGTCGCACATGCTGGACACATTCTTCATCACTCGTACCAAATCTGCGATCAGAATATTAAACTTAGCACTACTGGACATTGCTGAGTTTTTGAGTATCAGGTATTTGGAGGCCATGGGTTTAGCATAGTGTGAGTGGAGAATTTGGGCTCTCTC
The DNA here is from genome assembly GCA_964016885.1 of Eledone cirrhosa. NCBI lineage: Eukaryota > Metazoa > Mollusca > Cephalopoda > Octopoda > Eledonidae > Eledone > Eledone cirrhosa. The sequence goes on from OZ024741.1 coordinate 55,055,701, forward strand.
GTCTATACTGTTAATCCAGAGTTCTGTGTCTAATACAGGTAGTCTATTGTTAGGGTGTTTGGAAGGGAAGTCGATAGTTACAGTTATACTCTGGTGTATGGAATTAGCTATCTGCTGGATATTACCACTGTGGTTATTGTTGTTGTTGTTCGTATTGTTACCGTTATTACTACTGTGGTCACTGTTGCTGTGTCTGTGGTTAACGTTTCTAACAAGTTTGATTTAGAACGTAGCACGATGGAAAGCATCCAGCAGATAGCTAATTCCATACACCAGAGTATAACTGTAACTATCGACTTCCCTTCCAAACACCCTAACAATAGACTACCTGTATTAGACACAGAACTCTGGATTAACAGTATAGACGAGAGAGCCCAAATTCTCCACTCACACTATGCTAAACCCATGGCCTCCAAATACCTGATACTCAAAAACTCAGCAATGTCCAGTAGTGCTAAGTTTAATATTCTGATCGCAGATTTGGTACGAGTGATGAAGAATGTGTCCAGCATGTGCGACCCAACAGAAATGGAAAGACACATCCAACACTTCATCAACCGCATGCAGTTCTCTGGCTACAACCAAAGAGACAGAGTCAGAGTATACGAAGGAGCCATGGAAAAGTATATGACCCTCATAGAACTGGACATGAAAGGAATTTGCC
>OZ024741.1:55061364-55091364 GCA_964016885.1 Eledone cirrhosa
CAACACCATCACTACCAACACCATCACTACCAACACCATCACTATCAACACCACCACTACCAACACCACCACTACCAACACCACCACTACCAACACCACCACTAACAACACCACCACTACCAACACCACCAGTACCAACACCACCACTACCAACACCACCACTACCAACACCACCACTACCAACACCATCACTACCAACACCACCACTACCAACACCACCACTACCAACACCACCACTACCAACACCACCACTACCAACACCACAACTACCAACACCACCACTACCAACACCACCACTACCAACACCACCACTACCAACACCATCACTACCAACACCACCACTACCAACACCACCACTACCAACACCACCAGTACCAACACCACCACTACCAACACCACCACTACCAACACCACCACTACCAACACCACCACTAACAACACCATCACTACCAACACCATCACTACCAACACCACCACTACCAACACCACCACTACCAACACCACCACTACCAACACCACCACTAACAACACCACCACTACCAACACCACCACTACCAACACCATCACTACCAACACCACCACTACCAACACCACCACTACCAACACCACCACTACCAACACCACCACTAACAACACCACCACTACCAACACCACCACTAACAACACCACCACTAACAACACCACCACTACCAACACCACCACTACCAACACCACCACTACCAACACCATCACTACCAACACCACCACTACCAACACCACCACTAACAACACCATCACTACCAACACCACCACTACCAACACCACCACTACCAACACCACCACTACCAACACCACCACTACCAACAGCACCACTACTAACACCACCACTACCAGCACCACCACTACCAACAGCACCACTACTAACACCACCACTACCAACACCACCACTACCAACACCATCACTACCAACACCATCACTACCAACACCACCACTACCAACACCACCACTACCAACACCATCACTACCAACACCACCACTAACAACACCACCACTAACAACACCACCACTACCAACACCACCAGTACCAACACCACCACTACCAACACCACCACTACCAACACCACCACTACCAACACCATCACTACCAACACCACCACTAACAACACCACCACTAACAACACCACCACTACCAACACCATCACTACCAACACCACCACTACCAACACCATCACTACCAACACCACCACTAACAACACCACCACTAACAACACCACCACTACCAACACCACCACTAACAACACCACCACTAACAACACCACCACTACCAACACCACCACTACCAACACCACCACTACCAACACCACCACTAACAACACCATCACTACCAACACCACCACTACCAACACCACCACTACCAACAGCACCACTACTAACACCACCACTACCAACACCACCACTACCAACACCACCACTACCAACACCACCACTACCAACACCACCACTACCAACACCATCACTACCAACACCACCACTACCAACACCACCACTACCAACACCACCACTACCAACACCACCACTACCAACACCACCACTACCAACAGCACCACTACCAACACCACCACTACCAACACCACCACTACCAACACCATCACTACCAACACCACCACTACCAACACCACCACTACCAACACCACCAGTACCAACACCACCACTACCAACACCACCACTACCAACACCACCACTACCAACACCATCACTACCAACACCACCACTACCAACACCACCACTACCAACACCACCACTACCAACACCACCACTACCAACACCACCACTACCAACACCACCACTACCAACACCATCACTACCAACACCACCACTACCAACACCATCACTAACAACACCACCACTAACAACACCATCACTACCAACACCATCACTAACAACACCACCACTACCAACACCACCACTACCAACACCACCACTACCAACACCATCACTAACACCACCACCACTACCAACACCACCACTAACAACACCATCACTAACAACACCATCACTACCAACACCATCACTAACACCACCACCACTACCAACACCACCACTACCAACACCATCACTACCAACACCACCACTACCAACACCACCACTACCAACACCACCACTACCAACACCACCACTACCAACACCATCACTACCAACACCACCACTACCAACACCACCACTACCAACACCATCACTACCAACACCACCACTACCAACACCACCACTACCAACACCACCACTAACAACACCATCACTAACACCACCACCACTACCAACACCATCACTAACACCACCACCACTACCAACACCACCACTACCAACACCACCACTACCAACACCACCACTACCAACACCATCACTACCAACACCACCACTACCAACACCACCACTACCAACACCACCACTACCAACACCACCACTACCAACACCACCACTACCAACACCACCACTACCAACACCACCACTAACAACACCATCACTACCAACACCACCACTACCAACACCACCACTACCAACACCATCACTACCAACACCACCACTACCAACACCACCACTACCAACACCACCACTACCAACACCATCACTAACAACACCACCACTAACAACACCATCACTACCAACACCATCACTAACACCACCACCACTACCAACACCACCACTACCAACACCACCACTACCAACACCATCACTACCAACACCATCACTACCAACACCACCACTACCAACACCACCACTACCAACACCATCACTACCAACACCACCACTACCAACACCACCACTACCAACACCATCACTACCAACACCACCACTAACAACACCATCACTACCAACACCACCACTACCAACACCACCACTAACAACACCACCACTACCAACACCACCACTACCAACACCATCACTACCAACACCACCACTAACAACACCACCACTACCAACACCATCACTAACACCACCACCACTAACAACACCACCACTAACAACACCATCACTACCAACACCACCACTACCAACACCACCACTACCAACACCACCACTACCAACACCACCACTACCAACACCACCACTACCAACACCACCACTACCAACACCACCACTAACAACACCACCACTAACAACACCATCACTACCAACACCACCACTACCAACACCACCACTACCAACACCACCACTACCAACACCACCACTAACAACACCACCACTAACAACACCATCACTACCAACACCACCACTACCAACACCACCACTACCAACACCACCACTACCAACACCACCACTACCAACACCACCACTACCAACACCATCACTACCAACACCACCACTACCAACACCATCACTACCAACACCATCACTACCAACACCACCACTACCAACACCACCACTACCAACACCATCACTAACAACACCACCACTACCAACACCATCACTACCAACACCACCACTACCAACACCACCACTACCAACACCATCACTAACACCAACACCACCACTAACAACACCACCACTACCAACACCATCACTACCAACACCATCACTAACACCACCACCACTACCAACACCACCACTACCAACACCACCACTAACAACACCATCACTACCAACACCATCACTACCAACACCACCACTACCAACACCACCACTACCAACACCACCACTAACAACACCACCACTAACAACACCATCACTACCAACACCATCACTAACACCACCACCACTACCAACACCACCACTAACAACACCACCACTAACAACACCATCACTACCAACACCACCACTACCAGCACCACCACTAACAACACCATCACTACCAACACCATCACTAACAACACCATCACTAACACCACCACCACTACCAACACCATCACTACCAACACCACCACTACCAGCACCACCACTAACAACACCATCACTACCAACACCATCACTACCAACACCATCACTAACACCACCACCACTACCAACACCACCACTACCAACACCACCACTACCAACACCATCACTACCAACACCACCACTACCAACACCACCACTACCAACACCACCACTACCAACACCACCACTAACAACACCATCACTAACAACACCACCACTACCAGCACCACCACTAACAACACCATCACTACCAACACCATCACTAACACCACCACCACTACCAACACCATCACTAACAACACCACCACTACCAGCACCACCACAACCAATACCAACACAACCACTACCAGTACCACCATTACCAACCTCCTCCACCAACCCTACCACCAACAACAACACTACCACCAACGCCACCACTACCACCTCAACTACCAGCCCACAAACAACAACACCAACATCAACACCATTACCAATGTCCAAAGACTAATTTTTTCATTGTAAAACAAAAACAAAAAAGACTACTACTACTACTACTACTACTACTACTACTACTACTACTACTACTACCACTACCTCTACTTAGACCCCCTCTACTACTACTACTGCTACTACTACTACTTCTACTTAAACCCCCTCTACTACTACTACTACTGCTACCAACACACTACTACTACTACCGCTACTACCCCTATTACTACTACTACTGCTACCAACACACTACTACTACTACCACTACTACCACTATTACTACTACTACTGCTACCAACACACTACTACTACTACCACTACTACCACTTTTACTAACGCCACCATTACTACTACTATTGCTATAACTACTAGCGTTATTTATTAATATGATTATCACCGACGTCATCGTTGTTGTCATTGTTAACATTGTGTTATTGTAGTGTTGTTGTTGTTGTTATTGGTGGTGGTGGTTTAGTGGTGGTGGCACTGGCGGCGGTGGTGGTTGTGGTGGTAGTTCAGTGGTGGTGGTGGTGGTGGTGGTGGTTCTGCTGCGGGTGCTGCTGCTGCTGCTGCTGTTGCTGCTGATAGTGGTGGGGGAAGAAGTGGTCATTTTTTAAATTATTTTTGTTGTTGATGATAATGTATTTTTATCGCTATTTTCTTTCTTTTTGCGTCTTTATTTCTGGAGGTTTGACAATATCGATAAAGCATCAGAGAAAACAATCTTTTGCATCACTTTCTTTACGACCATTTGCATTCTGAGTTCAAATTCTGCCGAACTCAACATTGCCATTCATCCTAGCGTGACCTTGTGTCTAAATTAGAAGTCATTAAATTAGGCGGTGGATTGGCAGTATCGGTAGAGGGTCGGACGCCATGCTTTCCAGCATAGTTACGTCCCTTTACGATCTGAGTTCAAATCCCGCCGAGGTCGACTTTGCCTTTCATCCTTACGGGGTAGATAAAATAAAGTACCAGTAATGCACTGGGTAATTGCTGGCCTTGTGCCTAAAGTAGAAACAATTAAATTAGAGCTGTAATTTGACAGAAACGTTAAGGCGTTGGTAAAAATGCCTTTCAGTGTTTGTTTCACTTCTTTACATTCTCTATTCAAATGCATCTGCGATCCATGTGTGTGTGTTTACAGGGTGTCCCTCAAAAATGTATACATCATTCTAATAAATATTGCCTGTGCAGGTAATCAAAGTGTGTATACATTTTTGGGGACATCCTGCCTATATATATATATATATATATGTATATAAATATACCACCAAAGAGGTCCGACGAACCATTGGTTACAGAGTCGGGTTAGATCGATACAAATCGAACTTTGAGCTGATCGGTGGCGAAACGCGCCTCACCAACCAATAAACGTAATGAAGGAGTAACCACTCGTCCTTGTTTTGTTTTATTGTGTATATATATATATACATCTGAGGTCGATAAAGTACCAGTTAAGTACTGGGTTCGATTAATTCAACTAAAGACCCATGAAATTGCTGAACTTGTGCTGATGCAGGAAACCTAGAAGAAGAAGAAGAAGAAGAAGAAGAAGAAGTAGTAGTAGTAGTAGTAGTAGTTGTAGTAGTAATTACTAAAATTATTCGTAAATAACTTACAGTGTTTGAAAAATATTCAAACGACAACAAATTCGTCTTTATAGACAGTAGAGAACATAAAAATAAAACACATTTAATTCCTCAACAGAATACATTTACTTCACAGGAGACATATAATGAATTTCTGAGAGAAAATAACATAATTTTCAACAATTTAATTCCTTGAAAATTGATAACAATAACAACGGCTGTAATAACATACATACACGCACACTCACACACACACATAAACGTCCACTTACACACACACTCATACTCACACACACACACACATAAACGTTCACGTACACATACACCCATACACATACAAACAGGGGCACACAAGTAGACTTACACACAAACGTCCGCGCACACACATACTCACACGCACACTCATATTCACACACACACTCATACACACACACACATACACGTCCACGTACCCATACACTCATACACAAACAAATAGAGGCACACAAGTTCACTCACACACAAACGTCCGCACACACACACACATACTCACACACACACACACACACACACACACACACACACACAAACACTCATGCACTTACAAACAGGCACACAAGTTCACTCACACTTACACACATACACACATCCACATATATACTTATACACAAACACACTGAGTGTGCTGGAGCAACGGAAAAAGAAGTGTTTTGCTCAAGAACACATCGCAGCACCATTTCTAATACTCGAACCTACGACATTATAACACCCTGTCCACCAGGATATGTCCCTCACAATAATGAATTCTAATTTAAGTACGAGGCCAGCAAATTCAAGGAATGCGTAACGTTGATTAAACAATCAAAGTACTTGACTTGTCCTTACTTTTATCGAATCCGGGAGGATGAAAAGCAAAGTTAACCTCGATGGGATTTGAAACTTAAACGTAAAGAACTGTAAAGAAATACTGCTAAGCATGTCAGAAGCTCTAACGACTCCAATATGCCATCCTCACTCTATCAAAAAAATATGACAGCGTGACGAAATACCACAAGTCATTAACTTGGGGGCTGTACATATACTGCTATATAATTCTCGTCAGAATAATGATAATAGTGATAAAATCAATAACATTTTAAAACGAATAATAATGATGATAACATTTGCAGCAATCATAATTATTTTCCAATGTCTGGGCAATAGAATTTTTCTGTTTGTGAATGAGTATACGAGTATTTCACACACACACACATACACACGCAAACACACACACACACACACACACATATATATATATATATATATATATATATATATATATATATATATATATATATATATATATATATACTACCGATTTGTAAAAGTGTATGCGTGAATGTATTACGTTTTATGTGTAAAATTCATTATGTATGTGTGTGTGCGTGCGCTTGTGTGGGGCTGTTCATGGAAGTGTTAAGTGGTAGAGGCGAGGAATTTAATAAAAATATATTTTAGCCGATCTGTAATTTCATTATTTCGTAAATAAATATTGCTTTTCACGCCATAACGGCACGATAACTTGTTTCACTACAGTAATATATAAAATTCTGTGACACTATATATCTGTAGGTATACACACACACACACATATATATATATATATATATATATATATATATATGTGTGTGTGTGTGTGTGTGTGTGTGTGTGCGTGTATACCTACACACATATATATATATATATACGTATATACAAATAGAGATTTGTTAATCTTTCACAAATGACACTCACACAAAATGCTACTGGCATAAAATAGAATAATTTTGCGGGCTGATCATTTGCAGATGATGTTCATTTGCATATAGTGCGAGTTTGGCTGTTGTAATTAATATTATATATATATATATATATATATATATATTATATGGGATAACAAGTTATCGTTATAGGTAATCCAGTTAGAGTTTGTGAGTACTCTGTGTTGTGGATAGTTTTAACGTACGGCTTTGTTTGACTCAACAAGATGTTTCCATAGTTAGGCAGCGAGTTCGCGGGAATTCCCATGCAGGTTATTTTTACTTGGAGTTATAATAGTGAAAGAATGAAGAGTAACATGGTTGGCTGTACAATTGAACGATAAAGGATACGCTAATAACACAGATGAATTTACTAGGGAAAAATACGGATTCAAATCCTGCAAAAATCCACCGAATAACCCCCAGCTCGATGCCTTCGAACTCGATCTCATGAACATGATAAGTGGAACCAAATTCAAAAAACGGACACATCACAACAAACTGCAAAACGACATCAATGTACTCCTAAAAGAAAATACGCAACACCAACGGTATTATAGTAAAAGCGGACAAAACATCAAACGTATACACCATCAGCCTTAATACATACAATAACTTTATACGCCGTAAACTGCACAAAAAATACAAGAAAACAACATAATCTGCACTCACTAGCATTAATAAGGGAGGACTTAGCATTGTAAAAAAATCTGAAAATATCTGATAGAACCGAGCCTCTAACTCCTTGTAACCCCACATTTAACCTAAAGGATCACAAAAATAATTTCGAAACAGACCCCATAATTAGATTAATATGCCCATCGAAGTCGGATATAGGTAGAATTAGCAAGTATATACTAGATAGAGTAATCGCACAAATCAAGGACAAACTAGTAATTAAGCTATGGGGTAACATTAACGAAGCAATAGACTGGTTCAGCAAAATAGACAGTAGAGAAACATCCGACTTCATACAGTTCGACATTAATGACTATTACTCATCCATATCCCCAGTCACCCTAGATAAAGCGCTAACCTTTGCCCAGAAATACTCGGACCTTAACTCGGACGAAATTAAAATAATACTAGCTGCTAGGAGAACTATCATTAGATTCGAAAATAGTTACTGGGCACGAAAAAACAGACAGAATAGCTTCGATATCACAATGGGATCTAACAACTCAGCACAGGTAACAGACTTAGTGGGAATATATATAGCGCACAACTTACATAAGGAATTCAATAACCTCCGGGGAGGAATTTGTAGAGACGACACACTCCTTTTAGTCGAAAACTTAAATAATCAAAACATGGACAAATTACGGAAAAACAGTCTTCTTCAACAAACTAGGCCTAGGTATCACTTTCGAACTTAACTCTAAAAAAGTAAACTTCTTAGATGTAACACTCAACCTAAACACAGTGTTAATAGAGCCCTTCCATAAAAATAACGAGAATCTAGCCTACATTAATTATAACTCAAACCACCCCCGATCCATAATTAACTCCATAGCACATAGTATATCCCTCAGAATATCCCGCCTATCTTCTAACCTAGAGATTTTTAACGAACATGAAAACTATTATAACATAGCTTTACATAAGGCAGGACATAAAGAGGGGCAGGAATACATTCCAAATAGAGACATCAGCAATAAACCTAACAACTACACTACCCACACCTATAGAAATAACAAACATAGGAATAAACATAGAATTAGACAACGAGCACCAAAAATAACTGAACCGAACCCTAATACAAGGATTCCTAAGAACTATAGAAGATCCAGAGATAGGAAATACTTATGGTTCAATCCAATATTCAACTCCTCTATAAAAACCAAACTACCTTCTACATTCTTTAAGCTAATCGACAAACACTTCCCTAAACTACACAAATACCATAGAATCTTTAATAGAAGAACAAACAAACTAGCTTACTCTACTGCAGCCAACATAGAATCACACATACATAAAATCAACCACAAAAATATCTCTAAAGAAAATAACCTACCAACATACACCATAGCACCAAATATAAAACGCAAACACATAACATCGCAACGACAGGGCGCATCACAACAAAACACTAATAGGCCTAAATCTCAACCCACCCACAACAACATACAAAGCCGCAACGGAGAACCTGCACACAGAAAAGCCTCCAACTGTAACTGCCATCTATCGGATAAATGCCCACTACAAAATAGATGCCTGGATTCCAGTATGGTGAACCTGTGTACTGTAAATTCAGGCAACTTTACTTGGCACTACATAGGTTCCACGGCTGGGGAGTTCAAAAAAAGACGGTGCGTTCACAGACACTCCATGAAGAACCGTAGACTAGAGAACTCTACAACGCTCGCCAATAAAATCTGGCAGCTTAAAAACACAATCCAGGAATATAGGATTAACTGGTCTAAATTATCGGGACCAAGGGCCTACAACAATGGAATGTCCCACTGCAGACTTTGCAATATGGAGCTATTCCATATTTTAAGGTACGATAAGATGCTGCTTAACAGCAAAATAGAAAGATCAATTTTCTGTAGGCATAAAATAGCTACCAAGTTCACAAATTTCAAACCACCGTAATTCGACCCAGCAATCCCAAAACTAGAACTGAACCACCTGGATTTTAACGTACGGAATACATACCATCACACCGCTATTAGCTGTCAAACAGCCGACCGGTCACTAGATCATAAATCTCTTAACATCTTTTTCACCCTCTCTTCCTGAAACCACATCAACCACATTAAGACAAGACAATCAGCAAAACATTTACCACATACACTTGTCAAAAACCTCCCTTCACCATCCACCCTTAGCCCTTGGGTCTCATACTAGTATCTCCCAATTAATCTCTAATTTATTGCTTTTTCTTTTATCTATCACTACCTCAGACTCCCTACACGAATCTATGTATGTTTTGAATATGACTTTTCATGTTAGCACTAAATCCACCACAGCAGCCTTATACGGACATTTACTCACCACCACCACTATCGTATTCTTTACTTATAAGCTCTCACTTATCCTTATTTCTTTATATTTTTAGTATTTTTCCATTTTCTTACTTTTTTACTGTATCGTTTTTCTTATTTTTTACTTTTTACATCTGTAACTTCTTTACCTATTTATCATATATCTTTTTATTGGTGTTATTGTTTTGATTATACGCTATTTCTTTATATATATATCATGCCACGTATGAATTATTCGTATTCTGAGGATTTGGTCAGAGATAAATAATGTAATGGAGATCGAGTGACGCAACTTCGAGCGATTAGTGGCCTCTAGACTCACCTGATCAATGAAACAATTGTTAATACCTGAAATAAAGCCCCTTGTTGTACAATCAACCATGTTACTCTTCATTCTTTCACTATATATATATATATATATATATATATATATATATATATATATATATATATATATATATAGTTATATAGTTATTACAACGGTGCCATACCAGGTACGACGTACGTGTCGTTAGACCTGAGGATGAATTTGTTCAACCTATGTCGATGAAAAGGAAAATACAGAACAAAGGTTTAAAGAGAGAAAAGCATCAAAACAAGGGCAGATAAACTGGACGGTCTAAGGGAGACAGTTTGTCTTAAAATACGCAAAACAGTTTTTAGCCCTCATAGATACTCTCTTCACCATAGAACGCAAGGTATTACCTGGTCTTTAACCGTCATACGGTCAAAATTGGAAATACCCCTGTGCCAGATACATGAAATCCTGCCTGCTGCATAAACAACAGAGCCCCAAAATAATTGGATGTTCTTATACGCCGCACAGACAGATGCGACGAAGCCACCTCAGCAAAATCTGTGTTAAACAACTTTCGGAAATTGCTGTTAAAGAGAGTCATTGAACAATGCTTTGTAAGAAACGTTGTCGAGAATATAAGAGAACATAAACACAGACAGAATCACATACACCATACGCCAACACCAACCACCACCTTTAATCCCGATAGCAACTACAACCACTCGCAGACCAAAAACAACGACGAACGACTCAATAAAACCAACAAGATGAAAGAAAAAGAGAGAAAGAAGCGAGAGAATAAAGATAAAACCTGGGTCTACATTGATCCGCCATACCAAATAGAAGAGACAGAAAATTGTTTTAGAAACCGTGTCAAAAATTCAGGTCTCCTAGTGTGAGTAACAAGACATTGAAAGGCGTTGAGACATTACCTCATGCTGCATCGGCTCCACAAATCACTAACTGCGTAACAAAATACTTGAACATTTTGAAAAACCGATGCCTCCGAGTGCAGTGTTTCAACACAAAGAAATACATGGAAGAAGCTCAACCTCAAAAATACTTACGGATCAAAGAAATACGGTCGAGTAAAGAATAGCGGAGGCCCATGTTATTAGGTGGCGGGTGTTTACCCAAAATCGTCGGAGTACCCTTGGCACATCGAAACACCTAAGACATTCTCCAATGGGTAATAGATTCGCCATGCACTCACTATCAAGTAACGCATACTAACCCAACAAGGCTCGTAGACTGTAGCCACATGATCATTCACGGTAACTATAGTAGCAATAGGAGAAGGCGCGTGACTTAGTGGTTAGAGAGTTGGATTTGCAATCGTGAGGTTCCGAGTTCAATTATCGGACCGGGTAATGCGCTGTGTCCTTCAGCAAGACACTTTATTTCACGTTGCTCTTTCTGCCAGGAGTTGCGACCAGTAGATAGAATCAGCAATGGAAAAACCAATGGAAAAATTGTTTTCTTGGTTCGATTTGACGAGGTCCCCCCAATTTGGCATGTGAATGAGGTCTGGGATCTTGTCGATCGTGAAAGGAAAATACTAACAATAATCCTAATCCTAATTCTAACTCTAACCCTAACCATAATTTTAGTTCTAACATTAACTCTCACAGACTCATCTTTTTACACCTTTACCTAAACGAACATAATTATTTTGTTTCATTTCTCATCATTTCCTCTTTATATATTTCTATCGCATTGTACCAGCTTTTTTAAACATATCGGTCTTTTATTATATATACTAGCAGAAAAACCACCCTTCGAGTGTAGTGTGCATATTGATATTATACGCAAGTATATATGCATGTAGATATGATACATCAAATAAAATCGTAATTGAGAATATGCACAGAAATTGAAGAGAGACTGTGTTACACTCTCTTCTGTAATCAGTAAAGTAATCCATGATACATTAAAAAAAGACGATATTACATATAAACTGCATTACGGTGAAATGTAATGAAAATGAAAAAGGAGAAAATTAGCGACGGAAATATAAACTTTATGATATAACGATGCAAGTATATGAACGTTTATATAAGCGATGTGATATACAGTACGTGATATCATAACCGGAAGTATTGACATTTGAACATTTTAAAAGAAGTGAATTTTGAAATATGCAATAAAATTATTTATATTTAATCAAGAGTTACGAAATTTAGTACATAAATTATGTAATATTCATTCATTATTTATTCAAAGTAAAATAAAGTACCAGTAATGTACTGGGTAATTGCTGGCCTTGTGCCAAAAGTAGAAACAATTATTTATTCAAAGTAATCCAACTTTACTAACGGGATAAAAAAATATATTCAGGACAAAGTCCTGCACTCCTTCCTTTATTATATTATATATATATTATTATATATATTCACATAATATACACATAAGTTATATATACATACGTAAATATACAAATGTATACATATATATATATGTGTGTGTGTGTGTGTGTGTGTGAATTTGTTTACATAAATATATGCATATATATATATATATATATATATATATATATGTGTGTGTGTGTGTGTGTGTGTGTGTGTGTGTGTGTGTGTGTGTGCGTAAGTATTCGTGGTTTTTACTATATAAACATATATTTACGTATGTGTGTGCGTAAGTATTCGTGGTTTTTACTATATAAACATATATTTACGTATGTGTGTGTCTGAGTATGTGTGTGTGTGTGTGAATTTGTTTACATAAATATATGCATATATATATTTTGTACTTATATATATATATGTATTTATGTGCGTAAGTGTTCGTGGTTTTTAATATATAAACATATATTTACTGGAGTAGGTTTAGGGTGGTAGAGTGCCGGAATACATATGATGCAATATGTAATTTCTACGAGGAAATTTATATAAATATATATTTATTTCCAATGTTAAATACAAATTACATAACCTTATTTCTGCTGATTGTCAAACGGACAAGAAAATATTTGACAAACGACATTTACATAATTCTTTCTAACATTGATACAGGACCCGCACTTTGGAGGGAGGGGCAAATCGACACCAGTATCTAACTGGCACTTTAATTTATTGACCCGGAAAATTTCAACTACGCCTTAAATTGTTCTATAGTTCTTAAGTTGAACTATACGGTATTTGAACTCTGCACGAGTTGCTTGGTCCTGGCAGTGATATCATGTCTCCGTTTTTATTTCTTTTGTGCTGGTTTGCTGCATTCACTTACAATATGGTCGACAGTGTCTACTTTCATTTAAAACATTGTCTACATAATGGTGAAATATGGTTTTGTTGGATATCATATTAGGTATCACATAACCAGTTTTTAGAGATTGATCTTGTGTTGTGCATATTAGGGTTGTAGTAATGATTTAAACTTCTGATCTTTGCATCATGTCTCATAAATTGAATAGGCGCCAATAAACCTTCTACATTGAGTGAGCGAAGAAACTGAAATTGGTGTCTTTTCATTGTCGCAATGTAGCAGCGTGTTACTCAGCGACGACGACGGTGACGCTACAACGACACTACATAGACGCATTTCTAAGAAATGCTCATACTTTACAAAGTATTTATGAATTATTAAAAAAAAGAAAACGTAAATAACAATGAAGGCTCATACCCAAATCTATTTTACTTTTGGGTTACAGAAAAACTCCTATAGAGAAGAGGAGTTGTACATTTGACGAGATGGGAAATAAAGTAACCGTGTATTTAATAATATACGGGATGTTTATGGAAAACACTTGAAAGGCCTTTCGCTATAAATTTTAAGGCTGTGACGATCGTTACAACCTTAAACTTCCACCCGTATATTATTAAATATACAATACGTACGTTTATATTACTGGCGAGGATTAATTATAAGTATTTTATTCGTCCTAAAGAAATAGTGTCATACGTTCTCACGTGGTTACTGAGATAGCTGTGACATGGTTACGGCTTAAAACATTCATAGAGAAACTTGTATATTATATAACATATCATATATGTTCATCTATTATGAGCCACGCTATGTTAGTACTACTGATAATATATATATGTGTGTGTGTGTGTGTGTGTGTGTCGCTCTCTCCCTCTCTCTCTCTCTATATATATATATATAGTTAGATAGATAGATAGATAGATAGATATACATACATATGTATAGATATACATACATTTATACATGGTGGCTGCCAACTCGTTTTCGAGTACGGCCACTACTTTATATCCATGTAGGAGAACTCCTACCGTTGCGCTGAACGAGTGTGACTTTTTAGTCCAGCCATTGACTTGAACACTCTGGTACAAACACTACACTTGTGACAATCATTGACACATAGTGCTGGGCCCATGGTACCATGTGACGACAAGTGCAGAGAGATCTCCAGATATAAAGCAATGCCTGTGCCGTGAAGCTTTTATAGTGAGCAAAGGCACTGCACAAAGCCAGTCCCACTCTCTTAACCAAGATGATATTTACCAAAAAGAAGAACAAGTCAACATCATTGGATACCATCAGGGTTGCAGGTGTTATATAAGAGTTTTCCTTCTCCTAGAATTCTGCCTTGACAAAGGCTAAGGGGTCATCTCTCCCGGACATTTATACATATATATATACATACATATATCTATATCTGTATATATGTATATATGTAGATATAGATATACATACATTTATACATATATATACATACATTTATATATATATATATATATATATATATATATATATATATATACACACATGTGTATACATATATATTATTAAAGGGGGAGGAAGACAGAGAGGAAGACAGATAGTCAGGCAGATAGGCAGAGTGAGAGAATACATTATGAGTACAGAAGGAAAATGAACAGCACATACATTAATATATTATTAGTACGGTATTATTGTTAAAGTTGATTATTTTTCCATTATTTCAAGTTTCTCGTTAAACCGTTAATCGACAGAATGTATGTCAACTGGGAATTGTTTTAACTTTAACAAAATTATCTTTGACTCTCTGTGTTGTTAGATGACGTGTTGTACATGTCTAGTTGCTCCTGTCGCTTGCCTCAAATAGATCAATCATGTTCTATTACGTTCTTATAATTTGGCAGGTAGAATTTGTTTTCGTGACGGAGTTTTCAAATTTACTCCGTCTTTGTTTTTTAAACAAGTTTGTGTTTTGTTTTGTGTGGTGATTTTCTAACATACATCGTATACGTTGTTTTTCTTTTTTTCATTGATTTATGGTGTGCCGTGTTCTATGATTAGATAGTTGATGTTAAAATGGCCAACACATCATTCTTTTAGGTACCATACGTATCTGGATAAGGTCATAACATTTTTTTCCTTAGTCCATGATGTTGGATATAGGATTGAAATAACAACTCTTGAGTTGTTCGCTACATCCTCGTTTATATAAAAGCTAAACTCCTAATCTTCAAATCGGGATTTGTTCCTACTTGAAATATGGCCAGGAATCTGGGATAATGACCGAAAGAATAGGACCGTGTATACAAGCGACCGAAACTGGGTTTCTCCGAAGAGTCTTTAGAGTAAGGTTACTCGGAAGTGTTCGTACCTCGGAGATCAGAGTGCCACTCCAGGCAGAGCTGCTACTTCTCCAAGTTGAGAGATCACAAGTCAGGTACTACGGATATAGGAGTATAATATCTAAGGGAAGAATCGCGGGACAGATTTTACGGACAAAGAAACCAAAGAGGTGGACAATAAGAGGAAAGAAGAGAAAGAAAGAAGTAATGAAACTCTGGGATGCTGTTCAAAATATTACTCGTTTAGCACTACAATATTAGTTGTTGGTATATACGTCGACCAGAAACGAATAAAGAAAGCGATAATATTAAACGAACATATCTCTTTTGTTCAACGGTAGATCTCAAAATGAATGGTCGCCAAAACAAACGGAGGCCACGCGAAGTACTCTATAGTATGTACTCCATATTGAATTTATTTGGTATAACAAAGGTATATTTTTCACGTTTGTTTAATTTATTTAGACATGAACTATATATGTGTGTGGATGAGTTATGTATGATGACACACGAATTGTTCGAACAAGAAGGTAAAATATAATACCCAGTATATATTATAGGTACGTATCTTATCAAATATCATGCAAGCTAAAACCTTCACTAACCGTCATCAAAGTTCCATATCTGATTTTCGGGCGGTAGATCTGAATGTTGAAAACGTGAAACTCGAAATAACTGTCAATGAATTTTTCAGCTTACAAGAAATATACATATATATATTTGTGTGTGTGTGTGTGGGGGGGGGGGGGGGGGGCTGTTGAATAACACGGATACATTTACGAAGCTAATATTTCATCAATAACGCGCGTATGGCGTGTTTATGCTATTTGTGTGGGTAATATTGTATTGTGGTTCATATATTTATTGAGATTGTGTTACGATATAAGTAACGCTTTCATGATTAAACATCATTTTTGTTAATAATTTTCTATAATACAGATGCATTGTCCGTTACTGTTTGCCTAACCAACTTTGTTTTGTGTTCTGATGTGGTAGGGTGTAGTCTTTACAAATGCTCCTTGATGTAAAATGCTAGCTGAGCTTTTGAGGTGTTTAATTACGGAACCCAGAGTCAGATAAATATACCAGTCACAATACAATTCTAACCACACAAATTGCATTCACACGTTATAAACATATGACTGAGAGTATATACGTTTAACGGACAAAGGTCAAAGTTTTAAATGATGGCAGGAAAGCCATTATAAATACTGGAGAAGAAACATTTCATAGAGCACATCTGCTTACAATAAAAACGAAAATGAAGCAATAAAAACAATCCAACATCTCTTCACATCCTGATGAGGCAGCTGTCAAAGTCTAGAAGCATCAATTAGATTAGAGATTCGCGATTTTATGTTATAAACAATTTGCAGCCTCCTTTTGCGACAGTCCATTAATACATTCCTCATCTATTACAGATGGGTTATCATACAGATCTTTAAAATGTTCAGTCCACTGAGTCACGATTCCTGATAGATCTTTGATGAGAACGTTCCCATCTTTTGAATTCAATGGTGCCACTTTTGAAGGCTTTGCGCCAAATACTTGCCTTATTTTGCTGCAAAATGCCTTCAAATCTCTGCAGTTTTCAGCTCTATGCATTTATGCTGAAACTTCAGTCCACCAGATATACTTCATCTTTCGACCTTCACATTACAGTTTCGACTTTGCTTCTTTAAAACCTTCTCAAAAGTGGTCCTCACTGAACCAAGGCACTTCTCAGACAGCTTGTTCTTGTTTTCTATGGAGTGGTGATTGTAGCATCATTATCATCTAACCAGGCTCGGTGATTGCTCTTCTTAAGACCGAGTACATCAGCCCCAGCACTGTAAACCTGTGTTTTAAACTACTCCAAACTTCCATCAAAGACAACGTTGCCAAGTGCATTATGAAAAGCATCTCGCATTTTTTAACTTTACAGTTTAGACACATCTATACACATGCTGCTCTCACATTTCTTCTGATATGCACTTTCATCTTGCTACGTACACATTTGTGGTCTGTACCACATTCTGCACTACGCATTAGTCTTACCGAACAGATAACCTGGTTGTCTCTCTTCCTGGTGATGATATAATCCAAGATGTATCCATGTTTGAATCTCGAGAGTATCCATGTTGCCTTGCGGATCGCATTTTGCTGGAAGAAATTATTGCACAAGACCGGCACAAACTCAGTGCATAATTTCAAAAGGAGAAGACCAGTGGCATTCATCTTCACCATGCCTTGACGTCCTAAAACACTCTAAATAGGATCGTCCTTTCCCATACGTACATTGATATCTCCAAGAAGCAAAGTATTGTCAAAATGTGGATCCGATGTTAAACATCCTCAAAAATCTTGGTAATAAGCCGTGATTGATTCCTGGCTACTATCCATGGTAGGGGCATATATGCACACGCACGCATACACACACACAGACACACAAACACACACACACAAACACACACGCGCATATATATATATATATATATATATATATATATATATATATATATATATATATATATATATATATATATATATATATATATATATCACTAATGATGCATGGAATAGAGCGGAAGCCCGAACCTTTCATACCAAGGCAACCGCGGATAAATTTTAAAGACCATAAAAGAAATTTCGAAGAGGACTTACCTGTTAGACTTATTGCACCTTTCAAATCCAACCTTGGAATAATTAGTAAAACCAGAATAGATAGGATTTTGCCAATGTTAAAACTGAGGTCAAGGCTTAACTTATGGAAGGGCACTAGTGAAGTCATAGATTGGTTCAATAATATCGAAAATAAGAAAAATCATAAATTCATTCAAATGGACATAGCGAGTTATTATTCCTCAATAACTCCTAACCTACTAAATAAGACGCTTTCATATGCATATAAACACACGGATCTATCTAGTGACGAGATTAATATTATTTTAACGGCAAGGCGAACCTTGATCGATTTTAATAATGATTTTTGGACTAGATCTGATACGCAGAATAACTTTGATAAGTTACCGATCTTGTGGGAATTTTCATCCTTAATATGATAAATAGAAAACTGCCGGAGATTACCGGTGGTTTATATAAAGACGACATACTATTTACTGTAGTTAGGCATAATAATAGCGAATTAAATAGAGTAAAGAAGGTAATTATAGAATTCTTTTAAAATTATGACCTGAAATTAGAAGTAGAAAATAACAATAAAATAGTTAATTTTTTAGCTGTAACTCTTAATTTAAACTCAGGCCTGTTAACCCCTTCCATAAACTCAACGAAAACTTAAATTATGTTAGCTTTTACTCTAATCATCCTAAAAGTGTTAAAAATGCGATAGTCAATAGTGTCCAACAACGAATATCCAGACTAATAGATGCATATTTTATAGTAAGGCTGTATATTATAATGAATCGTTATATAAAGCAGGATATAAAAATAATATTGAATATGTAGAAAAAAATAATATTAATTATAAACACAGTATTCATAATAATAAAAATAGAACTGACTGTAAGAACAACAACTTGAGGAATAAATCGGGGAAAAAATAAGGACTAGATCTATAATTTGGTATGCTCCGCCAGCATCTTTAGCTATTAAAACACCTTTAGCACATTTATTTTTTAAAGCCTTGGATAAATGTTTCCCTAGATCACATAAGTATTACTCTATCTCCAATAGACACACAGTTAAACTCTCTTATTCAAAAACTATGAATATTGCTCAAAATATTGCAAACATTAATAGTAAAATTCTTAATAACAATAATAATAATAATACATTAGTTAATGTGAATAACAATAACAATAGTTTAAATAAGAATAATAGTAGAACACCTAGAAATAATAATGATAATACGAATAGTTTAGGTTATAGAAATAACATTGAATTGTAACTGTAGAAGGAAATCTGAATGCCCCTTGACAAAAATCTAGTGTATAAATGTACCATTAAGACAAATAATAATTGTTTCTACTTTTGTAGATAGATAAAATAAAGTACCAGTGTATTACTGGTACTTTATTTTATCTATCCCGTAAGGATGAAAGGCAAAGTTAACCTCGGCGGGATTTGAACTCAGACCATAAAGGGACGTAACTGTTCTGCAAAGCATGGCGTCCGACCCTCTACCGATACTGCCAATCCACCGCCCTAAGACAAATAATAATAATACTTATAACTACATTGGTGCCACTTCATCGAACTTTAAGTTTCGCTTTTCCAATCATAAACATTCGTTTTCTAATCCAGATAAAAATATTTCTACATCACTATCACAATTAATATGGTCTTTGAAAGAGAAAATATAAATACTCAATTTCTTGGAGTAAATTATCGACCCTGTAAGGATGAAAGGCAAAGTTAAACCCGGCGGGATCTGAACTCGGACCATAAAGGGCCGTAACTCTTTGCTGCAAAGCATGGCGTCAGACCCTCTACCGATACGGCCTATCCAATGTGTGTCAGTGTGTGTATAAAAGAACCCTTTCCGTCATGAACAACCATGGGATTTACAGCTAGATGGTTCCCCTCCGAGGCAAAAGTCCTAGCGAGGTATTTTTGTGGAAGACAAGCAGTCGCCATTAAAGATTTCTGATTCCTACCGGAACGCTTCCATTTCACCAAATTGCAATCTTTGCAATTTAGAGACTCTATTAATAATTACAAATTATGGTAATTTAATTAATAAGAAGAAAGAATTATTTGGAAGCTGTCTACATAAATCTGGAAGAACCTTTTAAGCATTATACAAATTTCGAAAAAAATATTGACTATTAATAATTCTTGAAATATTATTATATATATAACCTTACCTTAAAAATTGTATATCGTTTTTATATAGTAAATTAATCTCATGCTGAGTCTCGGTATCCTAAGTTTGGATTTAGAAAGGTCATTGTTTAACTAGAAATTTCTGAATTTGTGGTTTGAAATATCTTTTGGCTTTCAAAATACTTAAATATCTTAAATGTTCAAATATGATGAACGAGTTATCTTCCTTTGTTTACATTCTTCGTAAATAATTTTTTCTGTCCAAATTGCTTGCTAATGTATATTTAACATGATTTAACATGAGTTATACTGTTTAATAATATATGAAAAATCCTTAAAGGGAAACTATATATAATAAGATGTAATTACGGAAGTAAAATCGAAATAATAATACTTTTAAGAGTAAATATAACTACTAATTAATCCTGAAATGAAATGACAACCAATGAATTGAAATGATTTTATAATGAAAATAGAATAATTCAGATAATAATTCTTAACATAATATAAAATATATATACTGATGGTCATATATGCATGGGTTTTAATAAATATCCTTCTACATATTTAATAGGTATTTAAACATGCTTTAAAGATAAAAATGTTTTTGAATATTGTAACAAAATATTTAGTAAATATATTACTTAATTAAACTATGTTTCTGATTCCTATAGAAAATATTTTTATATTGTTAATTTTGATATAATATATTAGTATAATTAGCTTAAACATAACAAAATACAAAAGATATTAAAAATTTCATGCTATTTAATTGGTCGCCTCTATTTGACTTAATATTTGAAAGCAACGGTCACACATCATTTTCATTTCTCTTTTTTTCTTTTTTGTCGTTATTTCTTTCTTTCTCTCTCTCTCTCTCTCTCTCTCTCTCTTTCTCTCTCTCTCTCTCTCTCTCTCTCTCTCTCTTCCTCTTTCTTCCCTAATACGTCTATTTATGCATTTAAATATTTATGTATGTATTTATTTATTTTCTTCTTGCATTTCCTCATACTCACCCCCTCCGTATACCCATATCTCGCTCCACATCTTCTTCTTCATTAAATTCATGTTATTATTTGTGGTATATAAATGTTGAGATTTGTTGTAATAAATCACTGCCAATACTGGAATTGAACCATCAAGACCGTTGAGGTATGTCATACATCAATTCATGTATTTTATCTGACGAGGACGTACTGAAAAAACAGCACAGTACCTTCGAAATATATATAATAAAACATATATTTTGATTATGTGAATGTCTTCATTTATTAATATTCTGAATAATATATATATATATATATGTATATAATTGTCTCTACTTTTGGCACAAGGCCACCAATTATCTCAGTGTATTACTGGTACTTTATTTTATCGACCCTGTAAGGATGAAAGGCAAAGTTAACCCCGGCGGGATCTGAACTCGGACCATAAAGGGCCGTAACTCTTTGCTGCAAAGCATGGCGTCAGACGCTCTACCGATACGGCCTATCCAATGTGTGTCAGTGTGTGTATAAAAGAACTCTTTCCGTCATGAACGACCATGGGATTTACAGTTAGATGGTTCCCCTCCGAGGCAAAAGTCCTAGCGAGGTATTTTTGTGGAAGACAAGCAGTCGCCATGCATGCCAGACCACACGCCACTGATGTTGCCCAAGAGAAAGGCAATGGCCGATATAACTTGGCACCAGTGACGTCGCAAGACATTTCTACATGTGTCAACTGAAGCAGCATCAAATAAGTGTCTTGCTCAGCAACAAAGCGCATCGCTCGGTCAAGTAATCGAACTCACATCACTATTGTAAGTCCAACGCACCAAGCTATGCTTCACTGTGTGTTTTAAATATATATATAAGGAAAGGAAATGGAAAATGCAACTGGGGTCTTTTTAAGAATATTTTTTGTTTCCTTTACCGGTTTCACAGTTATTATGCTTTTCAAAACTAGAATTGAGATGGAGGGTTTGTGGTTTTTTCCATATCTCAGATGCGAGAACAGTGAAACCGGTAAAGGAAACAAATAAATATTCTTAAAAAGACTCCAGTTGCATTTTCAATTTCTTTTCCTTATACTTTCAATCGTGTAGGACATCTCGTTTTTTTATTTTCATTAAAAAAAAACTCTCATTTTCTTATATATATATATGTATGTATATATATATATATATATATATATATATATATATATATATATATATATATATATATATATATATATATATGTATATATCTGTGGTGTGTCTGTGTGAATATATATATATATATATACATACATATATATATATATACATATATATAAATGCATATATATATATATATATATATATATATATATATAGAGAGAGAGAGAGAGAGAGAGAGAGAGAGAGAGAGAGAGAGAGAGAGTGAAAGAGAGAAAGAGAGATGGGGGGGGATTGCTGAATCAGAAAGTAGATGATTGAAACATATAAAAAAAAGATGTCATTTTGCAATCTCTATTGACAGCTCGGCTGAGTGATGTATTGGGAATAGGGACAAGTAAATAAATAGAAAGATAGATAGAGGGATGGACATAGGTGTACATAGTTTAATGAATAGTTATATTGATTAATTGATATATTATAACCATATCAATATAAATTGGTGGCGGATAGGTTGATTGATAAAGAAACTCGACCAATCAGCCAAAGAGATTGATATATACACCAATATATATATACACACACACACAGATATATATATATATGTGCTTGTGTGTGTGTGTGTGTGTGTGTGTGTGTGTGTGTGTGTGTGTGTGTGTGTGTGTGTGTGTGTGTGTGTGTGTGTGTGTGTGTGTGTGTGTGTGTGTGTGTGTGTGTGTGTGTGTGTGTGTGCGTGTGTGCGTGTGTGTGTGTGTGTGTGTAAAGACCAGCCAAGCAAAGGCACATACTGACACATATATAAGTTATATATATATATATATATATAAAATAAAATAAAATAAATAAGTCCAATGTTTAAAATTTGGCTTCGTTTATTATTTCGGTGACAGACATCTTTGGCTGTGACCTCTTCAGGCAGTCCGAATTAGTGTGGTAGAGACGAGTACACATGTTGTTGAGGTGTATGACTTTGTCAATACTCTGATATGCCCAGTTCCTGGTTGGGTTGTTATTTCACTGAGGAACTGGAATTATATATGATCTGAGATGTGAGAAAAACCACAGACGCTCCATCTCAACTCTACTTTTGAAAAGCAGAAGAACTGCGAAACCGGTAAAGGAACCAAATAAATATATATATTTTTTTTTAAATAAGACTCCAGTTACATTTTCGATTTCATCTTTTTTTCTTTATATATATATATATATATATATATATATATATATATATATATATATATATATATATATATATATATGAAGATAGAACCAGTTTAAAACTAGTTACACCGTTACATAACAAACCACTCAATACTTGGTGTAGTTGAGTATGACTATATTATAGAAAGTCGGGACCCAACGGCTGAGTTCTTGCCGTTGTAATACGTTTTATTATGGCTAAATAATGATTTCATTTATTGACCACAAGGGTCGAGTCTTGTTAGTGTGGTCTCGCCTATTTATCACAGGGTCATCAGACAAGAACGCTTTGTTTATATATTTTTTGTCACACGGTGTAATCACGCGAAACATCAGAGTAACAAGACTTACTATTTAGCCTTAATAAAATGAATATCAAAACTCTTCTTCGGTACTCTTTTCCCTCAACCGTCAAACACATGCGGATATATATATATATATAGTGCCTGCTATATGGCAGCTACAACTTCGATTCATACCTAATATAATATTACCCACTGTACCAATAGGAAATGTATTATATGTAAGGTGAACCCCCGGATAAACGGTAAAACTAGAAACGTAGTCTATAGCATAAGATGTACAGAGGGTACTTGCAGAAACATGACAACAACATACATAGGTGAGACAGCTCGTAGCATAGGTGAAAGGATAGACCAACACTGGGGGGAACTAAAAGGACGAAAAAACGGGTCAGTACTATACGAACATGCTAGACAACAACATGAGGGTAACATAGACAACATAGAAATTAGAATAATATCTAAACATAGGAATGACCCAGCAGATAGGCAAATCAGAGAGGCCAGTGAAATAGAAATTAGAAGACCAAAGCTAAACAGAAAGAATGAGTGGAACAACAACAACACCCAAACAAACAACACTGACCTAAGAGAAGTATAAATAAGTAAGTAAATAAAATAAAATAAAATAAAATAAAATAAATAAATACATACACAAGCACAATAACAACAAGCACATAAACACACACTAGCCACCCAGCAGACACAACACTATACACACTAGACACACAGCACACATAACACTATACACACACGCAAACGCATGCGCAAAGAAGACAAAATAAAATAAGATAAACAAACAAGCAAATAAATAAATAAATATATAGACAGACTGAATAAAAAATGGCGTAGACATACAACACAACAGGAGGAACAAAGAATATAACACCACTGACGATGTTGCAGATGTGCAACGAAAGATTTATGTAAATTATGTAAACTATATATATGTGTTTGTGTCTATATTGTATCTGTATTATTTTTGACCGTCGGTCAGTCAATGGCAACATTGAGGACCGAGTAAGTTAGATCGCAGATATAAAAGACAGCGAGAAGCGAAAACCAACCAAACAGTGAGTGTGTTCTGTTATTAATTCTGGCAATATTACGCAAATATGACCCTCCCCAAGTATATATATATATATATATATATATATATATAGGAAAATGTATGTCCCCGACTATTATATATATATATAAGTATGTATACGTACATACACATATGTATACAGACGTACAGCAGTATGTATATATATACATACATGCACACATATATATATGTACGTATGGATTCACCGAACATTTATTATAATGCTCGGTGTATTTGTAAACAAACATCCCAAATTAAGCCGTCGCTCATTTGTTCAACACTGACAAAGGAACGCTGTACTAGTTTCAAGCTTATTAGTTATCGTCAGCAACGTATACCTTCCTGCCAGATGATTGAACGTCTGAAAGTATATACTTTCCTTATGCATATTAACGGATGAGCAGCCTAATTTGCATATCGAGTGAGTTAATCGGCCGGGGTACCGAAAACGATAAATGGAAAAAATGAAACAAAATTTCATTTCTCACTCTTAGTACGGCTGTTACTTAAATATAAGTATGTATACGTACATACATATGTGTATACAGACGTACAGTAGTATGTATATATATATATACATACATGCACACATATATATATGTACGTATGGATTCACCGAACATCTATTATAATGCTCGGTGTGTTTGTAAACAAACATCCCGAATTAAGCCGTACAGTGTCTAGCAACCATCGTTGCTCATTTGTTCAACACTTACAAAGGAACGCTGTACTAGTTTCAAGCTTATTAGCTATCGTCAGCAACGTATACCTTCCTGCCAGATGATTGAATATCTGAAAGTATATACTTTCCTTATGCATATTAACGGCTGGGCAGCCTAATTTGCATATCGAGTGACTTAATCGGTCGGGGTGCCGAAAACGATAAACGTAAAAAATGAAACGAGCCGAAAAAAGTAACAGCCGTACTAAGAGTGAGAAATGAAATTTCGTTTCTTTTTTCCGTTTATATATATATATATATATATATATATATATATATATATATATATATATAATCTAATCGTCGGGGACATACATTTTCATATATATATATATATATAGGAAATGTATGACCCCGACGGCAGAGCTTAAGCCGTTTCGACGGCTATTTCTGGCTTGAGCTCTGCTGTCGGAGTTAAACTTTTTCCTATTACACACTCTACTAAATAGCCGTCGAAGTGGCTTGAGCTCTGCCGTCGGTGTCATACATTTTCCTATTACCCTCTCTACTACCCTAAGTATTGAGTACTCTGGTGCGTTATGGTCCATCTGGTTCCTTACCACAACTCCTTCGTTATATATATATATATCCATATATATATACATATATATATATATATATATATATATATATATATATATATATATATATATATATATATATATATATATATATATATATGTGGATAGATCGATCGATCGATAGATCGATCGATCGATAGATCGATAGATAGATAGATATGTGAGTATATATATACGTAGTTAACTTATGAAGCAATACACAGTTTTATACATATGTGAGAGTGTGAGTGTGAGTGTCTCTATCGCTCGCACCCTCCCTCTCTTTTTTTCTCTCTTTTTCTACTAAATAAATAGACGGACAAGGGCAATAAAATAGGAATACACAGATCGAAATTTAGATACACATATATATGGCTTTATATATATATATATATATATATATATATATATATATATATATATATATATATATATATATATATATATATATATATGTATGTATGTATGTATATATATACATATATATACATATATAGATAGATAGATATAGATATGTATGAAGTATATGTGTGTGTGTATGTGTCTGTGTGTTTGCAAACATATATATGGGTATTTATATATATATATATATATATATACATATATATATATATATATATATATATATATATATATATATATATATATATATATATATATATATATATATATATATATATATATATATATATATATACATATATATATATTGTATATATATATATATATATATATATATATATATATATATATATATATATATACATACATATATATACGCAAACATACATATATGCATACATATATATATATATATATATATATATATATACTTACATATATATATATATATATATATATATATATATATATATATATATATATATATATATATATATATATATATACATGTATATATCTATATATACATACATATATATATTTTTACGTATATATATTTGTATATAAGTATGTATGTATGTATCTGTGTATCTATGTATAGGTAGAGAGAGAGCGAGAAAGAGAGAGAGAGAGAAAGAAAGAAAGAAAGAAAGAAAGAAAGAAAGAAAGAAAGAAAGAAAGAAAGAAAGAAAGAAATAGACGCAATCCCCAGGCAAACCGACAAACCGATGAAGATTAATAAACCGACATTAAAACAGTTGTTCAATCTTGATGTCTTCTGAACCGTATATACCTCAAATACAATGTTGAACTACTACCATAGTTACGCTAAATAAATGACACACACGCCATCTTATATTTATATATTACTCCTTCATTTTCTATCTAGTATTATTTGATTGGGTTTTTTCGCTTTTTCTTTGAGATGGGGTAATAATATGCTCTGCTCATCTGCTTAATCTATCTTCTCTGAGAAAAAAGCTTATACTTATTTATTTGGTTTGTTCTGTTGTTGTTGTTACATTTTTATTGTTTTATTTTGGGGAGAGTTTCTTTTTTTAATATTTATCTGCTGACTATATGTGTTGTTTCATAATGCTAGTACTATAATACTAATAATTGTTTCTACTTTTGGCACAAGGCCAGCAATTACCCCAGTGCTTTACTGGTACTTTATTTTATCGACCCCGCAAGGATGAAAGACAAAGTTAACCTCAGCGGGATTTGAACTCATAACGAATAAGGTCGTAACTGCCGCTAAACAGGGTGTCCGACGCTCTACCGTTACTGACAATCCACCATTATGGTGTTGGTACTGGTGTAAGTGCTGGTGTAGTCATTGGCTTAGGTGTTGGAGAGGGTGAAGGTGACGGTAGTGAGTTTATTATAGGTGTTACTGCTGATATTGGTGGTGGTGGTGGTGGTGGTACACGTGTTGGTGTTGTTGGTGGTACTAGTGATGTAAGAGCTCTCAGTTTGGAGGAGAATAGGAAGCTGAGCTGGGGAAAAGGGACAATGGACTACAAAAAAGGGTAAAACAACAGTAGGTCTTGGATGAGAATCAAGGCTGCCAATACCACTGCATCATAGTTCTGAGCCCAGCCAGAACGGAAGAAATAATATTTTCTTTGTTTGTAAAAACATCAGGGGTTAAGAAAAAGACAGAAAATCAGGAAAACGAGGAAGGTTTCCCCTACAAAACACAGCAGGCCAACGACCATAATGATTAGTTCAACTCCACTTTCTTGGGTAGACGATAGGAAGGAAATGGAGGCTACCGAAGAGTGGCAAAAAAAGAATAAAATCACTCCCTTCCCCACTTTAGTAGGGCACCCGAAAACCAGACTGCCCCATCCAAGACTGCATAAATTCAAATCCTGCGCATTGTTTCAGAATCTATCCGATATAAGTATCAGTTAAGCAATGGATGGATCTACTCGACAATTGCTCTTCTCCCAGATGTCTGGCCTTGTGCCTGTGTTAAATAATATTATTAACGTTGGATTTGCAGTATTGGTAGAGCGTCAGACACCATGATTTGCAGCATAGAGTTATGGCCCTTTACGTCCCTAGTTAAAATCCCGTCGATTTAATTGACATTCCCCTCCCCCTTCAAATTGCTGGCCTTGTGTCTAAAGTAGAAACAATTATTACCATCACCTAGTACACCAGCAACACGACGGCTATCAGCAGTAATCAGTCTCCAAATACACCCCAAGCTACAATTTTGTATCTACTTTATCCAAATTTTCTTAACAACAATATCGTTTAAGATGCCCAACTGACCAATCATTGTAATCACAGTATACATGACTGCGAGTAT
>OZ024741.1:55101364-55103864 GCA_964016885.1 Eledone cirrhosa
ATTTCATTATATTTTCGCTATTTTTCATCTTTTATTTTTCGATACTTTTTCTTTCTCGATAAATATCATTCAAATTATTTTCAAATTCAAACTATTTTCAAATTTATACAAATGTACGTGTACGTGTTTGTGTGTACATGTTTAAATGTGTGTGCGTACGTGTTTGTGTGTGCATTTGCGTGTGAGTCCGTGTGTATGTGTGTTTGTTTGTGCGTGTGTATATATGTTTGTATGAACGTGTTGGAGCGTATGTGTGTTTGCGTTTGTGTGTGCTTGTGTGCGTGATTTTTAAGCGTGTGTGTATGCGTGTTTATGTGTGGTTTGGGGGCATGGGGGTAATACAAACTTTAGTCTGGATAATACATGCAGTATTTCTTCTTTTCATGCTTCTTTTTTTCTTCTTCATTTTCTTCTTTTTTGTCCACTTATTCCTGGGAGGATCGTGGAGCGAGAATCTTCAAGCACACCTCCAACAGGTCCTGTCAAAAGCAATTGTCTTCAATTGATCCAGCTGGATCCCCAAGCAAGAACAGCCGAGCTTATGGATGTTATCCAATCATCTTTCTCTGAATATACCCCTGGGTCGGCTGCCGGTTGACTTTGCATGTAAAATCTGTCCAGCGATTCTTTCTTTAAACATTCTTATCGGAGCTATGATCTCTCAATTCAGAGAATTAGTGGCTCTACCTGAAGATACTCCCTGAAATCCGAGCTACGAATTCCATCAAGTAACGTTATTCCAAAGACCCTTCGGATAAATACCAGTTTAGCCTAATATATTCGCGGTCGTATTCTTTCGGTCATGACTATAAGTAAGGATTGGCCCGAATACAGACTTGAAGATAGCAAGTTCGGCTTTTACACCTACCTTCTTTCGTCTAATTTCCAAATGCTGAAGCAGATACATTACTGCACAAGCTCCTGCACTTAATTCTTCTGCTGGAAAACGGCGTTCATAATAGAGGACCTATTACTAGAACAGACGATTTTGATCGGGATCGAGTTTTTTCTAATAATACCTTTCCATTAAGGCTTGAGGGGCTTGTTCAAAGCGCCTATTGTAGTCTCCATCCAAAGTTGTTAGAATTAACAGTGGAGCTGCGACCTGAGAGGCGTCGAATTTACGCACAAAGGCTGCGTATCCTGAGACCCCAAACAGGGTCTTGAAGCTCTGTTACTTTACAACCCTTACAGGTAAAGAGCAGGAATTTCCTCAACAAAGTTATATGGCTCTGGTAGTGGGAATTTGGATGGAGGATGCAGTATTTTGAAAAACAATATTCGAAAATATAATATCCTCTTCTATCTGAGTTTATCATGTATCTACAATTAGAAATTCTCTGGGGCACTGATCAGGGTGAGAGTCTTTATGTAAGATTAACAGTTGCCTTTGAAACAAGTATCCCTTTTGCAACGACATTGATGTTGTCCAAGGGAAAGACGTTCTTGTACCGAGTACTGTTCCCATACCTGGTCTGGTGCTCCTGCACACCGCCTGAATATGTCCTTTCTGTCCCTTTTTTATAAATATTTTCATAAGAATTGTTCTAATGAACTTTCCTCTTTGTGGCTTCGTTTTTACGAGTTTAAACGGAAAACCAGATTGGTGGCTATGTCACATTCATTTCCATTTGAACTTCTTAAATGCAATCACAAATGCTAATCTGACAGTTTCTTCCCTTGCACATCTCACCTAGGGAAGTTTCTTCCGATTTCTTGCTTTCCTAACTACTACAATTTGCAAACATTCAACCGCAACATGAAATGTCAATTTCTGTCTCCTTGAATTATATTCTCTCTGTCTTATTTTTGTTCCCATCTCATTAACCCTTTGCATTTTAGTGGCTTTATTGCCTTGCTTGGTTGAACAAAAACATGTAGAGAGCCAGAATAAATACCACTCATAACTGGCATTTTATGTTATCAACAGGATGACAACCATAATTGACTTCGTCAGTATTTGAACACAAAACATAAAGAACTGAAAGACACAGGCTTCTCAGGGCATTTTGTGAAACACTTTAACGATTTTGCAAATCTATTTGAACCTATTCGGATCTATCAATACATGTAAAAATGCTGTTTGGCACTTAAACTTTGTAAAGGCTAAATTTTGAATTTTCCTTACGGAGAAAAATTGTATGAAAATCGATATAAAGGAGATAATATATTTATTGGTCGAAGTTTGTTTTATGAGTTTATTGACTTACATCAGTATATAGAACAATAAAACATTAAATGTATATAATAGTTGTTTTTTTTTTATATTATAGAATGGATGTTTTTTTCGATTTTTATTTTATTTTTCTCTGTGTACATGACCCTATATTATCTGAGTCCATTTTCAAATTGTCTTCTGACTTATATAACTCCCTCTACGATTCTTTTATTATATTTACATCTTTTTAGAATTCCATTTAGAATCTAGGATACCATTAAATCGACCCCAATATTGTATAGGTACTCTGTTCTATCGAGCCGGAAGTATGATCAACCGAGT
>OZ024741.1:55111364-55121364 GCA_964016885.1 Eledone cirrhosa
AAGGTTACCAAAATGTTGGTACGCACTCCTCAGATAAAATACAAAAGGTGTTTTACAGATAGTGACATATTCAAACTAGAACTTAATGTTGTGAGTTCTATTTGAATAGTGAAGAAAAACTTCAAATCACAAGATGAATATGCTAATGAGGATAACGTTAAAATCGAAAAAGACCGTTGTGTTTAGACGCTAGGTAAATTTAAATAATTATTAGAATTATGTTTTTATAAGAAAAGGAAATGGAGGTTATTATTAGGCTTTGGCAGTATCGGTAGAGGGTCGGACGCCATGCTTTGCAGCAAAGAGTTAAGTCCCTTTCCATTCTGAGTTCAAATCCCGCGGAGGTCAACTTTGCCTTTCATCTTTACTGGGTCGATAAAATAAAATACCAGTAATGCACTGGGTAATTGCTGGTCTTGTGCCAAAAGTAGAAACAATTATTAGGGTGGAAGAAAATTTAAGGAAAGATTTTAAGAAAAAATATATTGAAGTTATTAATAGACTATTTATAGGAATGTACGTATATAATTGTCCGGAACATATTTGTGAGGGTGTAGAGAGAATGAAATAATTATATTTATTTTTATTTATTTTATTATTTTATTATATATTTTGGAAGTATTTATGATATAATGTGTGAATTATAAATAAATGTATTAAAGTGAGAGAATATTAATTTAAATTGTGAAAGGTATCTTGTATTTATATATACGATTGGGCCTATTCTATTGGTGTGTTTTAATATTATGAAGATTGCAGTTATAAGTATATTTTATGGAGATTGTAGTTATAAGTATATTTTATTATATTATAGGAGGTTAGTTGTATATATATAAATAGTTTGGGTGAGTATATATGTTATTAATTTAATAGATATAGATAAATAATTTATATATATTTTTCGTTTACGTTTAAACTTCATCTGTTCCGTCTTGGTAACAATCCCCATTATACGTTTTTACTGCTCTAAATTCGAAATGTTTTCATCAATGAGATCCACAAATTCTGTAACATTTTCACTGCCTATTCTAGTCTTTACAGATGCAAATATTTCTACTCTACTACAGTGCCTAGAACCTCAGATTAGAGTTTTATTTCTTCATCATTTTGAATTTTTATTGGGCATTCATTTTCATAAAAACCCATTC
Source organism: Eledone cirrhosa (assembly GCA_964016885.1). Lineage (NCBI taxonomy): Eukaryota > Metazoa > Mollusca > Cephalopoda > Octopoda > Eledonidae > Eledone > Eledone cirrhosa. The sequence goes on from OZ024741.1 coordinate 55,112,513, forward strand.
CATGAACATTTGTTAAACATAAACCACCATCATTAATCATTTCTTAAATGTGATGGTACACCGTTGATGCTGCACCATCCTCTGTACTTATACTCCCCTCCAACACACAACACTAGCGATATGGATCCCCAATCGTTGCTTGAACCTGTTGACCCACCCAGACAATGTTTCAGAATTTTCTCCTCAGTTTCGTTTTCTACATTCCTTCTTTGAACTGCTTCAAACATGTATCTCTAGCATATAGCGCAGTAAATTGAATTCTCGTACGTAGAATTCGAATTTTTTCTGGCGAAGAATAAACCGCTTCATATAATGTGTTTCAATGGCTATTTGCTATAGTCACAAAGTTAGTCGCCTGAGTAAAGTGGTATAAGTCTGTACAATTTAACAATTAGGCTCCTGAAATCGATTATCAGTGCACGTATTGGAATGTATATATTACAATAATGATTTCCATTTCATTCACACGTAAACTTATCAGGCTTTATGTCTACTTAATATTTGTATTATGTCGCTTATATATTTATTTATTTATTTATTTATCAATCTATCTATCTCTCCGTCTGTCTATATATCTATCAATCTATCTGTCTTTCCGCCTGTCTATCTATCTATCTCTCCGTCTGTCTATATATCTATCAATCTATCTATCTTTCCGTCTGTCTATCTATCTATCTCTCCGTCTGTCTATCTATCTATCTCTCCGTCTGTATCAATCTATCTATCTTTCCGTCTATCTATACATTAATATTTGGTTCTGATTAAGAGTAACGCCTTTTGTTTTTTATTTTTGTATATTTTTCCCATTGTCTTTTGTGAGTTTGATTATTTTTCAGCCAACATTCAAGGTGAGGTCGTGAAATCCTAGAAACGCTGATAGTAATCTATATCTATTACATAGACATATTATATAAGGAGACTCAGCAATAAATAATCCATTACAATAACAATACGAAGAAACAATCGATAAAGGAAACAAAATCTGAACAGCCTGAGTTGTTTAGTTACGCACACAAACACACACACGTGAACAATCTCATAGACAAACACATATACGCACACGCACATACATATATACATATATATATATAATACATATATGTATATGCATGTATATATATATATATATGTGTGTGTGTGTGCATGTATGTACGTATATATATATATATATATATATATATATATATATATATATATATATATATATACTCGTTTACTCTTTAACATGTTCCAACCATCCGGCTGAGGCCATGCTGGGGCATATGTATAATATATATATATATATATATATATATTTGATTCATTGCACATACACATACAAACAAAACACAGACGGATTCACAGACACACTCATACATACGCACACGCACATCCATCAACGTTAAGAAACCACACATACACAGAGAAGCAATAATGCTCGCCCATAAAATGCGCTCCTTCAGCACACATATAACAACACCCATGACACACCAGGACTCTCAACTACGGCACCCACTCCCAAATGCCAGACTACTCACCTACCACTCCACCCTTCTTAAAACTTTTTTTTATCGAAACTCAGATGTTCCAACTTTTTCTTTGTCTCTGAACTCTCCATTTCCTGAAGAAGGACTTACATCCGAAAAGACAAACCCTCTTCTACATCCCCCTAAGTATAATACTAATAAGACTTTGTATTTGTGCATCTCTGTGTGCGGTAGATATATTGTCTTTAAAGCGTATAAATATCCGAGACCCCCAGTAGACAACTGATGAGGAACCCCCCCCCCCCCCCCCCATTCTTGCTTTCTTCTTATTCCCACTCTATTTTAAGCTACCTTAAATAGCAACTACACAGCCATTTCTGTTCTCCATATATGTTATCATGTTTTCACTGTGACCATTCTTCTCTCCCTTTCTACCTACCTATTTCGCTACTATCTACTCTCAACCCTCTTTCTTCCTCTTCCTTTCTCTCTCTCACTTTCACTCATTCTCTCTTCTTCTACCTTACTATTTCGTTACTATCTACTCTTACCCCACTTTCTTACTCTCCCTTTCTCCCTCTCACTTTCACTCATCCTCTCTCTGCTTGCCACCTCATTGTTTCCCTCGCTTGACCCTCTAGTAGTCCTTTTCTCACTTACAATTGCTGGGATCAGACGTGTGTCTTTTTTCTCTTGTCCACACAGTCTTGAACTTAAGTTCTCTCCTCGTGTGGTCTTGGATTTTCTTACTTTATGTTGCTCGCACATGACTCGGTTTGTTGTTGTTTTTTTCGATGTTTTTTCACTGTTTTCTTTGTTCTTCCTTTTGTTTCCTTCCCTCTCTCCTCCATTTTCCCAATAACTTATCCAGTTATTGATACCCTGGGCGGTAGATATATTGTCTTTAAAGCGCAGAAATATCCGAGACCCCCAGTAGACAACTGATGAGGAAAACTCCCCACCCGTCGTCACCACCAACACATCCACCACACCACCACAAACGCCACTACAACAAGACCACAACCACACCCCACACACGCCAACCCGTCTACCGACAACCCATTAACCTCACACCACACCCCATCCCAGGAAGCGACCATAACCACCATCTTATCATCACATCCACCCCCACATACACTACAGGCCAAGGCCAACCCGCCGCCACCACACCACAGCCCATCACATTCAGCGACCGTCACCAACATCTCATCATCACCTCCACCCCCACATACCCCACAAGCCAGTACATCCCTTTGATCCTTCCCACCAATCAAAACAACTCATTTTGTCAAACTCTTGAAATTCTGGCTTTACCACATAGTATGTATTTCATTTTCTTATAGCATTTTAAAGGGTCCGTCAAGCTGCCGATTATTGAGTCGGGTAGGATCGATACAGATCGAACCTTGAGCTGATCAGTGGCGAAACGCGCGTCACCTATCAATAAATGCAATGAAGGAGTAATCAATCGTCCTTGTTATCCTTTCAATATATATATATATATATAATGGCAAAATTTGAACAGGGACAAAACAGAGAGGCAGTACAACGAATGTTTATTAATTTCACGCTCTGGAGAGTGGGGTGTTGGTGGGGGGTATATATATATATATATAAGGGATAAGAAGTTAGCGTTCTAGGCCATCCAGTTAGAGGTTGTGAATACTCCGTATTGTGGATAGTTTTAGTGTACGGCGTTGTTTGACTCAACGAGGGGTTCTTTAGGTAGCGAGTATATGAGTTCTCGGGAGCTCCTATGTAAGTTAATCTTGGGCTAATAATAGTGAAAGAGTGAAGAATAACATGGTCAACAGTACAAAAAGGGTTTTATTTACAGTATTAACAATTGTTTCATTGGTTAAGTTGTCTTAAAATTGCTAATCACTTGAAGTTGTGTTACTCAACTTTAAATACGATGTATGCTTACCCAAATCTATTTCTATATTGCTAATACTATCTATCTGTTGCAACTACAGGTAGAAGGAGCAACGTGAAATATAGTGTCTTGTTCAAGGACATAATGCATCGCCTGGTCCAGGAATCGAACACACAACCTTACGATTGCGAATCCAATTCTCTAACCACTCAGCCACACGCCTTCATATATATATATAAATATATATATATATAGACGTATATATATATATATATATATATATATATAGACGTATATAAATATATATATATATATATATATATGTATATATACGTATATATATATATATATATATATATATATATATATATATATATATATATATATATAGACGTATATAAATATATATATATATATATATATATATATATATATATATATATATATATATACGTCTATATATATATATATATATATATATATATATATATATATATATATATATATATATATATATATATATACATATATATATATATATATATATAATGAAACAAGCCCCCTGCAACAGTCAAAACCAGCCACCACACTAGCCTCCACATTCTTACTCAATACACAAGGTATCAGCCCATCTATCAATGCACAGAAATGGAAGATCTAATTCATTGAGGATTGGGTTGGTAACCATCCATTTCACATCCCCTTCTTCATTCTTACTGAAACCCACCTTGACAACTCCCACTTGGAGGCCGAAGTAAGAGTGAGAAATTTCACAACCATCCGTGCGGATAGTGTTGGCAGAAGGAAGGATGGAACTGCCATTTTCCTGCATGATTCCTTTACGGCAGATGGCAACACAACATTCTCGAATGGATACTGTAAATCAGTCACTGTGCACAATAAAGCCAATGACCTGACATTAGTTGGGCTCTATAGGCCACCACAAACACCCATAATCTGTTTCAAAGAATGCCTCAACAGTATTAAATGCTTTATCAAACAGTGCCATTCTAGCAACATACTTTTGATGGGAGACTTTAATCTACCCTGTGTCGATTGGTCTACATGTAGTTTGAAACCAGGATCCACAGCCTCAACCACTGACAAAGAGGTTGTCGAGGCACTTCTTGACTTCATGAATGAGTTTTTCTTGTCACAACTTGTCCTTGCACCAACAAGGCATCAGAAGAACATTATGTATCTAGTGTTCAGTAACCACACTAACACTATACATAATATTACAGTGGAAAAATCCCTTCTCTCAGACCATGACATGGTTCTCTGTAACCTGAGATTCCACCAGCCGAAAGCTAATCCCAGGGTCCTCTCTCCAGCCCACCCATTTGATAACATGGATCTCTACAATGCCAACTGGGATGTAATTATGAACGAACTATCACATGTCGACTGGTCTTTTACACACGCACACACTTCCACCAACATCAAAACATCTTGGCAGATCTGTGTAGACACTGTCACAAATATATGTACAAAACACACCCCACCAAAACCTGTGAAAAAAGCCAAGTGCAGTATCCCTCAAAACAGAAAAACAATTATCAGAAAAATAAAAAGAACAAACAAAAAAATTAACACACTAAAATACTGCCAACAGCAACACACACATTCAATGGCTATCACCCTGCTTGAGTCAAAAAAATATAACCTCTAGCAATGCATGATGACCATCATCAATAACCAGAGAATAGCTGAAGAGAGGTGGGCCATTGAGAAAATAAAACTCAACCCCAAAGTGTTCTTCTCATTCGCTAAAAAGCACAAGGTCACCGTCTCCACTGTTGGCCCCCTAGTTGATGAAAATGGCACACTCCAGGACAATGCCAAAACCATGGGCCAGATACTGCAGAAACAATACTGCTCTGTTTTCAGAAACCCTGATATGGCCGATCTGGGCCGTATCAGTGATATTAACCCCCAACACACTATATCAGACATAACGTTTGGCGCTCCTGATGTCTTAGCGGCAATAAACGAAATTAAACAGCAGTAGGCCCCGACAGGTTCCCTGCTTGTGTCCTGAAGGTGTGTCGACACCAACTTGAAAATCTTCTTGCTAATCTGTGGAGGAACTCACTGGACACTGGCTATATTCCTGAAAACTTTCTGTCCCAGTCCGTTGTCCCAGTCTTCAAAAAGTGAAATAAGTCCCTTGCAGTGAACTACCGTCCGATCTCACTCACCTCTCGTATTATCAAGGTATTTGAGAGGGTGGTGAGATCACGAATAACCCACTTTCTTGAAAGCAACGGCCTGCTGAACTCCAACTAACATGGGTTCCGTAATGGAAAGGACTGCCTAACGCAGCTCCTGCATCACTTTGACGACGTTTTGAGAGCCTTGGGAGAGGGCTCCAACACTGATGTCATCTACCTTGATTTCAGCAAGGCCTTCGACAGGGTTGATCATAAGATTCTACTGAAAAAACTATCCAATGTTGGTGTCTCTGGAAGGTTACTACAGTGGATCAAATGTTTCCTGACAGGCAGAACCCAGCATGTTGTATTCGAAGGAGTAGAATCAAGCCCTGCCAAAGTCCGCAGTGGCGTCCCACAGGGCACTGTGTTGGGTCCACTTATTTTCATCATCTACATTAATAACATTACTGACATCATCAAACACAGTAACATCAGAATCTTCGCAGATGATTCCAAGCTCCAAAGGGTCATCAATGAGGTGGGTGACCGGACTTGCCTTCAGTCAGACCTACTGGCTGTTATCCAATGGGCAGAGATGAATAATATGCTGTTGAATGAGGATAAATTTGAACTAATCCACTTTGGAAAAAAGGATGCTCTGAAACTACCATACTCTCTTCCTTCGGGTGAAACTCTGGTGACTTCCAATAACATCAGAGACCTGGGAGTAATTGTGAACAACAATATAAGCTGGGCCACGCATATAAACAGCAAAGTTGATATGGTCCGCAGAATGTGTTCCTGGATTCTCAGAACTTTCCAGTCGAGAGATATCCACACTGTTATCCTTCACTTCTCCCCTTTTGCCAGACCCCACCTTGAATACTGTTGTCCACTGTGGTCACCCCACACGAAACAAAGTATCATGAAAGATGAAGCACCCCAAAGGTCAATTATAAAAAAGATAGTTGGCATGACAGGCCTTGACTATTGGGGTCGATTAGAAAAGCTCAAACTTTATTCTCTTCAACGTCCCCGTGAGCACTACATTATCTGTATGATGTGGAAAATATTCCATTAGGTTAGCCCAAATGATGTTGGCATCATCTTTAGTGTACACGCAAGGCTTGGGCCCCATGCTATCCGCCCAGGACAAAAATCCCACTCGCATTACATAAGAACAATACGGCACAATTATTTCACCTCAATTGGCCCTGCACTCTTTAAGATTACACCAAAACACATCAAAGCAGAGACAGACCCCATCAAGTTCAAGAAGTCTTTGGATAAATTCCATCAAGAAATCCCGGATAAGCCTCCTACACCCGGATATGCCTCCGTAAAGAATAACAAAGACTTCGCCAGATGGTGCTATTAAGTTAGACATGGCCTGGACCAATACTGGCCGAAACCTATCAAAGTTATCAAAGTTATATATATATATATATATATACATATATATATATATATATATATATATATATATACATATACATAAATATATATATATATATATATGTATATATATATATATACATATATATACATATATATATATATATATATATACATATATATATGTATATATATATATATATATATATATATATATATATATATATATATATATATATATATATATATATATATATATATATATATATATATATATATATATATATATACGATATTAAATAAATGGAAACTATATTTATAAAACCATATTTATTTCATTATATATATTTCAGGGATATCATATTAACAATATGTTATGCCTTCTTCAGACAAAATACAATATAGACAGTTTTATAGATAAATAGATTTGACATACCGTTCAACATCGACTTGTATTTGAAAAAGTTGATTTGGCAGTGAAAAATTGTAAACAGAAAGAAAGAAAGAAAGAAAGAAGGAAAGAAAGAAAGAAAACGAAGAAAAAGAAGAAAAAGAAGAAATGCATGCAACAAAATAGAGAGATGGAAAGATAGATAAAGAGAAGAACTTCATGTAAAGAAACAGAGAGAGATATATAGAGAGAGGAAATAGATAGAGATAGATATATATAGAGAAAAGTAGGTAGTTGAACGACGTATCAATGATACATTTATTTATTTATTTATTTATTTATTTAGCTCTAGTATTAATGTAAGGGAGATATATGTGGTTAGGAAAGAAACCAGCCGTTATATAGAGAGAAAAATGAAAAGTAACCAGACATAGGCGAGGCAGAATTTAAAAACCCTATGTTTTAATGTAGAAATATTAGTTCGTATAAAAACCAGGCATTATAATGTAAATATCAGTATTCCTGAATGAGACACGTATCTATAATGTGTGAAAAGTAATGATCTTATGTCTAGTTTTAAAAATTCATATGTTTATATGATAACTACAAACATCGATGTGAATTTACGTGATCAACTCTGCAAACCCCTATTTTACACGGAGAACATTCTCATTGTGCTATAAAAATTTAAGTATACATATATGTGTATATATACACATATATATAGAGTCTATATTAATTTTAACAATACTATTCTTGTCTTTACTCTACATGATTATCTATCAAGCAGAAATAGAGAACAGATTTCAATATATTAATAAAAATATCAGAAACAAAAACAAAAAATAATAATAATAATAATAATAATAATAATAATAATAATAATAATAATAATAATAATAATAATAATAATAATAATAATAATAAGACATGTGACCTCTGCGCGGAGGAGATATTCTTTATACTAAAATCTAAAAATTCCCTTAATCTACGGACAAATTTATTCAGTTGCTGCAAACATAGATTGAACTCAACTTTTAAATATAAATTTAAATTTAAAATGTAGTATATTTAGTTTGATTTGTAATTATTTGGGAAACTAGCCGATAAATCTTTCGATTTCTTCTTTTTCTTTTTATTTTTATTTTAAACATTCTTCATGAAAAATTAAACTACCCTAAAAGTTGATGCTCCAAATATATCGAATAAACGTTACACTAGATAAACTTCTATATTAAATATAAGAACATATGTAGACCAAATGGGCATCCTAAACTTTTGAAATGATTTCTGCTAGACGCGATTTGGTAAATAATTTTTAGCTTTATCTGTTTTCGACTCTGATGCTTATAATGAACTTGGCAATATATTGTCAATTAATTTTGAATGGTTGATCTTTGTGGTCGATTTGCGTGGCATATTATGTTTTTATTTTTATTATTTTAATATTTTTTTAATATTTTTAATATTTTCATTTTTAATATGTAATATTTTTTAGTTTTATATTTTATTTATTTGTTTATTATTATTATTATTATTATTTTTTGTTTTTGTTTCTGATATTTTTA
>OZ024741.1:55136364-55151364 GCA_964016885.1 Eledone cirrhosa
TACATATATATGTATATATATATATCGTGAGAGAGACTTGGGACATTTAATAATCTGTACTGATATCTATATGTATAAAAGCAAGTCGGTCTGTGGGTGTGTCTGTCTGTCTGTCTGTGTACAAATACTAGGCTCCTTTTAAATTTTAGAAATACTAGGCCGATTTGGCACGTGCTATTGAGGCGACCTCTCATTGGCTAGCCAATTAGCTGACATAAGGTGACATGCACTCAGAAATTGCTAGCTAAGCCATAAACGACCTTGAACAATTCAGGATGTTATTCATTTCCCGAGCAACGCCGGGTACATTTGCTAGTCTATCTATATGTCTATATTATCCATTTAAAATACTTTTCTATTCCTATCTGTCTTTACTTTTTATTTTTCTGGTTGTCTGTCTGTCTATCTATTTATCTATCTATCAATCGATTTCTCTATTAATCCATCTATCTATCGATCAATCAATCCGTCTCTCTGTTACCGCATCCATTTGTTTATCGAACTGTCTGCCTGACTGTCTGCAACTTTTCTTCTTCAGTGTATAGTGATAAATTGAATATTATTAATAATGATGTATGAGGTACTGTGTTGGAATATATATATATATATATATATATATATATATATATATATATATATATATATATATATATATATGTGTGTGTGTATGAATGTGTGTATATATATGTATGTATGAATGTATATATATATATATATTATATATATATATATATATATATATATATATATATATATATATATATATATATATATATATATATATATATGAATGTGTGTATATATATGTATGCATGAATGTGTATATATATAATATATATATATATATATATATATATATATATATATATATATATATATATATATATATATATATATATATATATATATACATTTATATATAAACATATTTCCGCACAAACACGTTTGTATGTAATATATATATATATATATATATATGAATGAACGTACATGACTATGTAAGTGTATATATATGCATGTACATATGTATATATGTATGTATATAAGTATATAAGTATAAATATCTCCATATAGATCTATCTGTTTACAGTAACATTAATTGTTGTCGACAAGTAGTTTATGGCTGATCATAAAACATCCGCCATTGCCACCGCCACCGCCAAAACCATAATAACCAACAAACTCAAACGCTGCTGTGTTAATCAAGGAAATCCGTAACTACACGAAACTAGCGCCTCCTGTCGAGCAGAAAGATAAAAGAAACCAAAGCTACTACACTCACACATAAATAGTGTGGCCTCTCTTGGTTGAAACAGTAAACTAAGTCTCTCTAGATTAACAACTGTTGGTATGAAAATTTAGTAGACATGAAGAGATGAGAGAAAGAGGGCGATGATAAACAGAGAGAAATACCAGGAGAAACAGAGAGAGAAAGAGAGAGAGTGATGATAATCAGAGGGCGGGCCATAGAGAGAGAGAGAGATGGGGATGATAAACAGAAAGAAGGAGAGAAAGAAAGAGAGTGGCGGGATGATAAACAAAGAGAAGGTGAATGAGAGAGATGGATGGGGAATAAACGGAGAGAACGAGAGGGAGAGAGAGGGTAAGAATGGGAGAGATTGGATGATAAACAGAGAGAGGAACAGAGAGAAAGAGAGAGAGAGAGAAGTATAGACAGAGAGAAAAAGAGCGAGAAAAGAAAGTGAGTAGGCAATAATGGGAGAGGACAAGGAGAATGAGAGAAAGAGTGATAATAAAGAGAGAGAAGAGTGGGCTGGAAGGGAGAGCGTTGTTTGGTGACCAGACATTTGTCCGTTTTCCTGACTATGTCTAGTCTGCTAGTGTATGTGTAATTGTGTAGTTGTATGCGTGAGTATATGAATGATTTAGTGCGCGTGTGTGTGAATGAGTTAGTATGTCAGTACATGTTTGTGTGTGTACATATGTATATACGTGTATGTGAGTGTTTGTGTGCGGGCGTGAGTTAACGTGTGTGTGGGTGTGTATGTCTATATCTGTATGTGAGTGTGTGTATGTGTTTGCGTGTGAATGCATGTGTGTGTCATTGATGCCATAACTCCCCTTCCTGTTACATGATTGTTGTTGCATTTGTTGTTGTTGTTGCTTATGATGTATCTATGTATATATATATATGTATATATATATATATACATATATAAAAAAATATATATATATATATATATATATATATAGTTAAATATTAGACAGGAACAAAAAAACAGAGAGGCAGTACAAATGGTAGTGTATTAAGTTCACGATTTTGAGGGGAGGGGGACATATATATATATATATATATATATATATATAGAGAGAGAGAGAGAGAGAGAGAGAGAGAGAGAGAGAGAGAGAGAGAGAGAGAGAGAGAAAGGGGGAGAGAGAGAGAGATGGGTAGATGGATGGATGGACAGATAGATAGATAGATAGATAGATAGATAGATAGATAGATAGATAAATAGATAGATAGATAGATAGATAGATAGATAGATAGATAGATAGATAGATAGATAGAGAAGGCTTTTTGTAATTGTTTTTCCTTCCAGCTAATCACTTCAGGTAATGAAGTTTCTCACAGACAAATTTTAACTCCTGTTTGAGGGTCATCATTTTATAGTCAAGTGTTCTCACCAAATATATTTTTTTTTTTTAGTTTTTAATATTCGTGAGTAAGATGGCGAGGGGGGCTATTTATTTGTTTGCATTTCATAAGAATCGCCACATAACTCATGGTCTTCTCTATATCTATGATTTTATTTGTTGTTTTCCAAATAAAAGGATTCCAGCTTTTTAAGTTGTTTTGTTTTTTTTTACTTCTTTAGTATGTATCGTTGAGATAATTTTCAAGTTCTTGACATTTATGGAAAGATCATATAATCAGATACTTAATAGTAAAATGAAAGGATATTATTCTGTTGTGAATATCCCTATTTATATTGTTAACCAATGTCAACATTAATTTGATTAATTCCTTATGAATATTTGTCAAACATAGTCTGGTTTAATTCTAGCCCGTATTTTTTTTTTGTTTTATAAATTGATACTTTCTTGAAACATTTCGCTTTTAGAATACTTTTCAATCATCTACATATATTCGTTGCTCTCTCAGATCACCATGCTGTCACCAATGCATACCAATCTCCTCTCTTCACGTCACCGATGGTGTCCAAGGGAAAGGCAATGTCTGATTCAGCTTGACACTAGTGTCGACAAAACTGGATCATTTTGTTTGTTTTTGTTTTTGCTTGTTATTTTTTATTTTACCCACTGTGGCTGCTTATATGGTCACTGAGTTCAAATCCCACCGAGGTCAAATTTTCCTTTCATCATTCCGGGTTCGATAAAACTAAGTTCCAGTTAAGTACTGGGTCGATATAATCGACTTTTGCCTATCCTCTAAATTGCTGGTTTTGTGCCAATGATAGAAAGAATTATTTCTGGACAGTTTGCACTTTTTGTTATACAATTATAACACGCCATTTGCGTTCACGAAATGTATCTGTCTTGTGAAATTGTTTTGTCATGAAATAATTTAGCTTTGAGTGTACTTTGTCCCAGTATAATTTCATTCTCTGCGTATGGTCAACAGAAAGAGAGTGATGGATTGGTTAGATTCTAACCAATCTATCGCTCTCTTATTTCAAACCATTAGAGAGATAAGATTGGTGAATAAATACTGCTTAGCAATATTTGTTACGGCTCTTGAGTTCATAACTCCAAGAAAAATAGACTTTATAATATGCCTTTTTGGATATGGAATTTCTTTAGTTCTTCACTGATGTTATTCATGTTTCCAACCATGTCATTTTTAATGTTATTCGGAATGGATATTCTCTTTTGAGCCAAATATCGCCACAAGCTTCAATAAAATATTTTTTAATGGATGCGATCCTAAGAATATCTATATTTAACATGGCTCGTGCTGTCATATTAAGGTATCTAATCACGTTGTATATCTATATGTCTGCATGCATGTATCTATGTAATGTATGTATCTATGTAATGTATGTATGTAATGTAATGTATGTATCTATGAATGTTTAGAATGGCTGGTATCATATTAGTAAACATATTTGTGTTACAATTGTACAAAGAATAAGAATAGCAGTGTGTGTTTATACTGGTTTACTTTCTGGCAGTGAATAATGAAACGTACATATATTTTATCATTCATAGTGAGGAGGCTGGAGTCTCCTTAGGCTGTTGGTGAGTTGAGGATTTGCTCTGTATTCTGGTGTATTGTTAACGAGGCTGCTGCGAAGCGTCAAAGAGCGAGAGTTGATCTTTCAGCCTCTTACTTATAGTGGCCAAGAGGACGTAACTCCTTTTACCTCCTGTAGGTGACACCAGGGGTCACTACCGTCACAAAGGGACGCAACTCTTATTTTAGTTCTGATGTCCCCCGCAAGGGAGTGGGGACGCTACAAATGTATGTATCTATAAATGTATGTATCTATGAATGTATGTATGTGAGTATGTATGTAGGTGTGTATGTTCTTCTGGTTTTATAATTTCACAAAGTTTTACCAATAGAGAGAGAGTCGGTTTCTGACATAGACACAAGACTCTCTCATTGGAATTTACACAACATCAACTAGGTAGATATGTATGCATGCATGTGTAGATATGGATGTTATTGCATGTGTAGATGTTTTGAGTTGTATGTGTGCATGTGTATATGCTTTGCATCTGTACATGTGTATATGCAGTTATTAGATGCAAATTTTTTGGAATGTTTTACATATTTTTACTGTTCCATTAATGGATTATACTTGTAGTTTCCTAACTAGTTGTGTTCTTTCTGTTCCTGTGAAGCCTAGCTTCTCAAGATTTGTATTGAGGCAGTTACTAACATATCCCAGTGCCCCAATAATCACAGGCATAAATCTGAAGGTATATGTATGTATCTATCTATGTATGTACGTATGTATGTATTTATTTATTTATGCAAGTAAAACCACCGATTGTCCCAAGCCGTTAACAAAACACTCAGAAAACCATTAAACTAACACCGGCCCGCCTTCCTAAGTTCTGTAAATCAATCACAGAACTGCACCACATACAGGAAGACAAACATTACCAAACTGGAGCAATCGTATTACGTGATTTCGATATAATAAAAACTCTCTAGTATGTAATGTATGTATGCAAGTATGTATGTAATCATATATATGTGTATGTATGCATGTAATCATGTGTATGTAAACATATGTATATGTACGCATGACATGTACGTCATGTATGCATGTATATATGTAATGTATGTATGTAGTTATGCAGTGTGTGTATATAATGTATGTATATATGTAATGTATGTAAGTAATGTATGTAGGCAGGTATGTATAAAATACATGCGTGAATGTGTGCATGTTTACATGTATGTATGTATGCAAAGTATGTATGTATAAAATGTATACATATATGTAATGTATGTATGTATTGATTGATTGATTGATTGATTATCTTCGGGAAAAAAAATCGAAATTTTTTCAAAACATGGCTGCAGGTTAGCAAATATTCAATGTAAATAAAATCTAACTTACAATATTTTACAATAATACCGAGCTCCCAGAATCCTTGTACGTAGTTTGCACTTAGACTTAACAGCTATGACGCTTTTATTCATAATTAAAGATTTAATAAGCTAATACTGAAAGGTGTCGTCTGTGTTACGATAAACTCAAGTTTACGTGTGTGCGTGTGTTGCTGAACTTTAAAGTTGTTTCGTGACACTTTAACTGAAGTTACAAATCCTCATACTGATTGACCTGTTTTATCCTTGTTGGAAATTTTCGAAGTTTGAAGATTCCTGCTAGTGAAGAAATTGGTCAGTAATAGTCAGGAAGTTTCACTTCAATTCCATCCATTTATAGAGTATATTTACGCAGTTGCAGCAATGTATGCTTGCTGATGCATACATGGCTGCAATGGCTATCAAAAAGTAATTAACCTCGTTAATTTGTGGCAATCTGAGACTATATTGTGTAATTTCTGTATAATAAGTATCCTGGAGAACACTTGGTTGCTGCCAGATGTGATATAACTTAACTCTCAAATGTATTCGAAAAATTTAATTTGCTGAACAATTAGGAGAAACAGTTATGAGGGGGAAAACTGTAGTCTTTTAACGTACAAAATGAAAGCAAATGGGTTAGTGATTTGAGCGTTGGATTCACAATCGTGATGTTGTGAGTTCAATAAATGAGGACGACATGAATTGTTGTAGTTTTTAAAACTGCATATCATTGAATTTCAACTGCATGGTGAAATGTCTTGAAGGTATTCATCAACCTCGAAAGGATGAAAAGAAAAGTTGACCTCGGCGTATTTTAATCTCAGCGCAGAAAACAGGAACGAATATCACAAACTATTTTTACATGAGCGTTCGGTTTAGCGATATGCTAGAGGTGAATATTCCACCCAGGCTGGTGGAGTCATTTTGCTAATGCTGACAATACAGAATAACCTCATTACGGTTAAGAAAAACAACGCAAACCGAGATTTTAACATAGCAAATGTTGCTGCAGGCGGCGAATTAGCAGTCGGATAGAATGCTGAGAGGCATATTCGTTCTGGCTCTTGTGTTCTGATATTAATTATTATTATTATTATTATTATTATTATTATCATCAGGGCGGTGAATTGGCAGTATCGGTAGAGTGTCGGACATGCTTTCCAGCATAGTTACGTCCCTTTACGATCTCAGTTCAAATCCCGCCGAGGTTAACTTTGCTTTTCATCCTTACGGGGTCGATAAAATAAAGTACCAATAATGTACTGGATAATTGCTGGCCTTGTGTCAAAAGTAGAAACAATTATTATTATCATCATTATTATTATTTGTTTTTCTTCTACCTTCAGTATTGCTTCCGTTTTTTGCGGAGTATCTTCCTGACACCTAGGGCAAATAAACTGACTGTATACATTGTCCTGGTGCCTTCCAGTTACTTACTTTTTTCCGTGCGCCAAACACATCATCTGATTTAGTATCTTCCCATAGTTGTTCGTGACAGTGTTAGTTGTTCTTTCTAGTTCTGTGCACGATAATTTCCCTTCTTCTGTGCATAATCTTCTTCAGAACTCTTCTAATTCTTTTAATTTCGAGGCTACATTTACCTTATTATTACTGGTTTGTCAGTATCAGTAGAACATCAGACACCATGCTTTGCAGCATAGAGTTATGGCCCTTTGCGTTCTGAGTTCAAATCCCGCTGAGGTTAACTTTGCCTTTCATCCTTACGGGGTCTATAAAATAAAGCACCAGTAATACACTGGGGTAATTGCTGGCCTTGTGCCAAAAGTAGAAACATTATTATTATTATTATCATTATGGATTGGCAGTATCTGTAGAACGTCGGACAACATACTTTGTGGCATTGAGTTATGGCCCTTTACGTTATGAGTTCAAATCCTGCCAAGGTTAGTTTTGCCTTTCATCCTTACGTGGTCGATAAAATAAAGCACCAGTAATGCACTTGGGTTGATGTAATAGACTTTCCCTTCCCCAAATTTTACGGGCCTGTGCCTAAAAAGTAGAAACAATTATTATTATTATTATTAGCTACCAATATCCACTCCATCGTGACCTCGGGATGTTATTGGTATTGATAATCAAAATGCGCTACGACTAACGCACCTGTGTAACTGCAGCAGCTGTTAAGATGATTGTGTGTTGATACCTGATGTAGTTTCTATTAGTGATTTGGTTGGTCAGTTGTTCATTGAAGTGTGGCAGAATTTGTATTAGTAATTGTGGCATGATGGGTGATTTCGTGAGTTGTTCTATCCCATAGATAACTTACATCGAAGTTATGATAACACAGGAAAAACAACAAAGAGTCAAAGTGTAATTGTTTGTTGTTTGTGTGATAGGTTTTACGTGAACGCCGTAGTCTGAAAAGATGCATGGAACTAACATTTGTTGGAATCAAACGAGAGTACAGCTGTCTCGACTCGCTGACCGAAAAGCCCAAGTGAATATCTATTGGCGACTACATCGTTTGGCCGCCAGAAGAAACTGGGCTGGACTGAGCTGGACAGCCGGGAGCAGACTTTCTATGAGAATTTGTTATCGTTGACACTAAACAGATGGTCCTCAGAAAATTGTTTACTTCCAAACATTTTGGCGACATGAATCCCTCAAAACAAAGAAAATAAAGAAATATGCGGGTACAGGGGAAATTGTTTATCTGTGAGGCCAGAGACAGTCTATGTGGTTATATGATATTTTTTCACCAACCGAAGGAACAATAGTTCAAATCTCTCTGTTTAGATTGTGTTACAGAACTATTCCAAGCAACGCAATGACATGACAGTGAAAGTTAAGCTCAACCAAGTATGGGCATCTTTCGTACGGCGTGTCTTTCCGCAATTCATCTCCCTGGCATTCGTGGGTCAAGCGCAAAGCAAAGTTGGGAGACTGGCATCTAGAGTATTACCAGGGGTTCCCGGCACTTTACCCGGACAACACGATAAGAGGCCAGAAAACCACACGAGCCGTCTATAAAGGGTTAATGGAAGGTATTAGTTATGATGGCCTTGGAACAGCTTTGAGTATTGACGATGACAGTCTGAACAGGCTCTTCTTGAGAACTTTCTGGTAGGAGATCATGGGTAAATATCCAAAACTCCTTGGCATGGCAGGACTACAAAGGCGCACTTCCAGTTCGAGAAAAGCTCTACAAACATAGAAGTGCCAACAGCAGGACCTATCCGATATGCACACAGAGCGAAAAACCGTCCTGCATGATGACATCCAGTACTCGTACATTGCAGAATTGTGAGCTTGCGTTGGATAACTGCTATCACGTTAAGGACAGATCCGGCTACCAGCCGAATCTATAGTGAAGATTAAACTGCCGCCTTCTTTTAGAAGATTGGCACGAATAGTGTCCCTCTGTCTGGTAGATATGGCGAAAGAAGCTGTATGGTGGATTTGTCTCAAAGGATTGAGGACAGGGATTTTCTCTCCGGCTAATCCCTCATCAACTTCTTCAAATAGAATTTGAATAAGGTGAGGCTAGAGAGTGAGTTCTGCTTTCTAATGTGTTTTAGGAAATATGGGTGAGGGCGGCGAGATTGACACGACAGAACGGACCTAATCTGTCAATGTTTTTTTAAATAGGAGGAAGGAACATGAGAAAGGGCAGGTTTGATGTCGTGAAGTAACAGAGTAATCCGGGATTTTTTGTAAGAGTTTCCCATTGTTGACATTGATTATTGTTTTATTTATTTTGTTCTAATGTTTTGTATATTTATTACAAGGAAGACGCGTGGCTGAGTGGTTAGAGAATTGGATTCGCAATCGTGAGATTGTGAGTTCGATTCCTCGACCGGACGATGCGTTATGTCCTTAAGCAAGACACTTTATTTCCCGTTGCTCCTTCTACCTGGAGTTGCGACCGATAGATACTATTACCAATTGGAAAGACCAAGAAAACATTGTTTCCTCGGTCCGATTTGACGAAAGTCGATCGATTCTCCTTATTACAATTGTTATTATTGTTATTCCTACTGTTTTCCCCTCTGTGATGTTGCTTTTCCTGTATTTAATGTAAACCCCGCATTTTCTTGTGTTACCTTTGTCCTTGTATTGTCCCCAATGTTCTGGGTCCTTGTGGCCAATAAAAGAAATTACTACTACTACTACTACTGTTACTATTATTAGTCATATTTCCCTTGCGTGTTGTCAATGCATTACTGAGAACTGCTTTGTGCACCTTGGTTCTGTGCAGCGCTCTTTTTGATGTGGTTGTTTCTATTGTATTCATATTATTATTACTATCATCATCATCATCATCACCATCACCATCATCATCATCATCATCATCATCATCATCATCATCACCGTCATCATCACCATCTCCATCACCATCATCATCATCACCATCATCACCACTCCAAAACCATCATCATCACCAGCATCATCACCACCATCACCAGTAACACCATCATCATCATCATCATCATCACCGTCTTCATCACCATCTCCAACACCATTATCGTCACCAGCATCATCATCACCATCATCACCATCACCATCATCATCATCATCATTATTTTTTTTTAGCAGCCATTGAAATGGTTTGTTTGTTTTTTACAGCACAAACAAAAGTCGTCAGTTATCGACTGGTCTTTCTTTCTTCAAAGCAGCATAAAAATTTACTACAGACGAAAAATCAGAAAGTCAGGAATAAAATACAAAGTAATATATATATATATATATATATATATATATATATATATATATATATATATATATATATATATATATATATATATATATATATATATATATATATATATATATATATATATATTTCGTTTCTGAATTTGTTTAGCAAGATTCTTTATCTGAAAACGTGTGTTGAAACCGATATTGTTATACTTTGGGAGGTTCATGTTGCCAATAAGAAACACACGCACCAGTTGATTTCACTTCAATTTATTATAATAAATTTATAAATTTAGGAATTTATAAATTTCCGGTTGGTTGGCTGGTTCCACAACCAGATGATTGTTTATATATTGTCAAAGTTCTTTCGTCACACATTATGTGACCTCTTCAGTGACTGGGGATTCTTTTCTTTGTTTTTGTGCCTCTCCTTTGTTCTGTCCTATATATATATATAAATGAAAGGTATAGAAAGTATTGTAGCAAGAAGCCAACAGTATTCCATAATATATAAGTGACTATAGCGTCAAAATGGGAAAATAGTTAACGTAAGATGTGGGAAAAATAATTCAAACTCAATTCAAAAAGAATCAGGATATAGATTTATCCAACAGAATTTAGTGAAATCCAGGGAAGAATCAATAGAGCCTTAACTCGTGATAAAATAAAGTTTAAAATACTCATCCTTCAATTTGGAACAACTACAAATGCTCTGTATAGTCTTGAAAAGACTATTTCACGAAAACTTTCAGTGGGGATGGTCACAGTTGGAATTCGATCCTCAGCAGAGCTCAACATGATAACCAAAATCTCACTGATTAATATGCCAAAAAGGGAATTTAAAAGCAGGCTAGTTTAACATCATGCGTGATTATGAAAATAAAGCGCACATGTGGAAAAACAGGGCTGGTGACGTCAGAATGAGACGAATGTTTGTTTACATGAAACAACAGTCAAAAACATTCCGAAAAAAACTCTACAATAAGGATTTCAGCAAAAAGCAATATTATCGCGGTTTTTTTAATATACCGGGATTAGTCACAAATAATTTAAGCACTCTAGGAAAGAAATCCGAGTATAAATATATAAATGAAAAGTATAGAAATTATTGTAGCAAGTATTCCATAATATATAAGTGACTATAGCGTCAGAATGGGAAAATAGTTAACGTAAGATGTGGTTAAAATAATTCAAACTCAATTCAAAAAGAATCAGGATATAGATTTATCCAACAAAATTTAGTGAAATCCAGGGAAAAATCAATAGAGCCTTAACTCATGATAAAATAAAGTTTAAAATACTCATCCTTCAATTTGGAGCAACTACAAATGCTCTGTATAGTCTTGAAAAGACTATTTCACGAAAACTTTCAGTGGGGGTGGTCACGGTTGGAATATATATATAAAATCTGCATCCAAGTGAGTTTGTTTCCTGATGATTTCGAAGCTCGAGAATTTATCCTTGATCGGATATTTCCAAAAGCGAATGAAACCCTAAGGGGTAGAAACGTAATCCTGGTATGTTTATATACAGTTTTTCTTCTAACTTTAATTTTATACATAATTGTGTATGGTTGACGATATATTTAATCGATTTCCGTGTGCTATTGAAATGGTGGGGAAATATTCTATAGCTGTTGATCGCGAATAGATGGCTGTCGTTTATTTATCTATTATTTCTTCATAGGTGCCTTTTAATCTTATAGACGGGTTTAATTGTTGTTTTTTTTGTGTGGTTGATTATGCTTACTGGGAGAGGAAATGGTGTATATATCTTATCTAATGATTCTATGGACATATTTTATAGTATATATATATATATATATATAAGCGTGCGTGTGTGTCTGTATACATATATATACATATATATATATATATGGATATATATTTATATATATATATATATATATATATATATATATATATATATTACTAAAACAGAGAATGTCTGTCTGTCTGTGTGTCTGTACAATCACTAAAACTCGAGAACCACCCAACCGATTGTTTTCAAACTTTACACATGTAATACTTATGGTCGTTTGAGTGTTTTGAGCCAAAAAGATTTTCAAAAATATTTTCAAAAAAAATGTCAAAAAAATGTTTCAATGTCCGCATTAAGGCGATTTAGCAATCTCTTTCTCTCTCTCTTAGTCTTTCTCTTTTTAAATAGATACATAGATATAACGTTGCGCCCTTATAATATCTGTCTGTATGCTTGGCTGTTGCATTATGTCATTATGACGCGGTGTGTGTGTATGTATATATAGTGTGTGTATATATATAGTGTGTAACGTTTTTCGAAATATTTATTTCTGCGTTCACAGATTTATTATTTTAGTTTCTTAAACTTTAATCTATTATTTTAATATATATATATATATATATATATATATATATATATATATATATATATATATATATATATATATATATATATATATATATATATATATATATATAACTAGACCTGAAAATGCGCAAGAGCCACATAATGTTATAATAAACCTTCAAAAGTGTAGGACTAGAGTTGTTGCTCAAAAATATTGTAATCATTATCTATCGTACACTCTGTGGAATCCTTTTATAAAAAAGAGACTCATAACGAACTCAAGACGACACGATAATTATTTAAGTGAATTTATAATATATAATTTGGTTTAAGTGCATTTCGTATTAATCATTACTAAACATCTAATATGAGATATTGAACATTAGCTTAAATAATTATCGTGTCGTCTTGAGTTCGTTATGAGTCTCTTTTTTATAAAAGGATGCCACAGAGTGTACGATAGATAATGATTACAATATTTTTGAGCAGCAACTCTAGTCCCACACTTTTGAAGGTTTATTATAACATTCTGTGGCTCTTTTGAGCTTGCGCAGTTTTCAGGTCTAGTTTAATATTTTTTAAGACAAGGCTTGTAATAACTCTAGTTAAACATGATGTATATTAATAATAAATTATCGTTATAATGTAATTAGATTATATAATTGTTATTTTATAAATGATCTTATAAATATTATTGTAAGATGTATAAAAATATTTTCAGACTTTTAATATAAACAACTCCAAAATACAATCAATATTAAATAAATATATTTTACATAATAATTGTTATAGTTGAATTAATAAAAATTAAATATTACATACAAATAGTCTAACATAATAATAAAAAAAATAATCTAACATAATAACAAAAACATAAAACGAACAATAATATGGACAAATATACAAGTAAATATGATACAACCAATATTATAAGCATGTTATAACGAACTGAAAAAAAAATAGTTAAGATAAATTTAAAAAATCATATATAAATTAACAATATAACTTACCAAAACGAGAAAAATATTTTGATGTAAACGACGAAATACAGGAGGAAGATTCGAAAGCGAAACGATAAATAAACGTGCAAACAAAATGGCGATGCTTTTGAGCAACAATTACTCTCGTTGGTTGATTAGCCAATAAGACGATGAAATTAGCCAATAAGACGATACATTACAAAACATGTTTGGCAGCGATCACCACGGCCAGCGACCCCCCCCCCCTTGAATGTTTTATTCACAAGCTACGCATTAATGTCATACACGCAGACTTAAAACATTCTGTTGTTAGTCACAGCGTGTCTAACAAATTGTATTATATTCGTGTACAGATATTTTTGCATACACATATAAACAAAAGTATTTATTTCGCGATAAAGTATTGATTTTCTTCGAACGGAAAAAAAACCCTGGTAATGTATGATCGATTTTTTTTTTTATAAGCACAAAATGTAGACAACAACACGAGGCCGAGGTATTCCGTACTTCTCTGTACTGTTATTTATATATTCGTGTACAGATATTTTTGCATACACAATAACAAAATATAAACAAACGTATTTACTTCACGAGGCTCGAGAAGGATAAATATATATCAAATATATAAGAACCCTAGAGCAAATCCCGAGTAGCGCCGGGCCATTCTTCTAGTATATAATAAATGTTATGTGAGTTTTTCGAATATTAATAATAACATTCGATTCGTTTGCAATTATGCGAACAAACCTCAATTTTATAGCCATGTCAGTAGAATGAACACTTCATTCTTGCTCTCGTGTTGGCATGTGAACAGACCTGCAGACACTAATGTTTCTGGGTATCACCGTTCATCAGTACAGCTCACTGTTCACCTGCCAAACTGTCAGAGCTAGTGAAAATATATATGAGGCTTGCTTGTATAATTGCAAACGAATCGAATGTTATTATTAATATTCGAAAAACTGACATTACATTTATTGTATTCAGCCATGTAGAGCGAAATTTTCTTATATATATATATATATATATATATATATATATATATATATATATATATATATATATATATATATATATATATATATATATAAAGAATATATATATATATATATATATATATATATATATATATATATGTGTGTGTGTGTGTGTGTGTGTGTGTGTGTGTAGATATATAGATATATATATACATATATATATTCATATATGTATGTGTGTGTGTGCATGTGTGCGTGTATGTGTGTGCGTATGTATGCATGTATGTGTATGTGTGTATATGTATGCATGTGTTTATGGATGTGTGTGTGTCTGTGTGTGCGGGTGTGAACGTGTCTGTGCATGTGTGTGTATGTGTGTGTGTGCGTGCGTGTCTGTGTGCGTGTATGTGTGTGTGTGTGTGTGTGTGTGTACATGAAACGACTGGAAAAGTATATCGGTCTCAACGGAATTTCTTCATATTCTTTCATATGCTTCAGAATGATTGCTCACAGCGGAAAGCCAAAA
>OZ024741.1:55156364-55221364 GCA_964016885.1 Eledone cirrhosa
GTAGAGCAAATTTGAGATATGGGAGAGGGTGTAAATAAGAGTAAAGGCAAGAAAAAATAAATAAATACATATATAAATACATACATAAATAGATAAAAGAATGAATGAGTTAAAGAAATATATAAAAAAAGAAAAGAGGAATAACGACAAAAGATGGAAAATGTAAGGAAAGTAAAGGGAACAGAGGCGGTAAAGAAAAATAAAGAAAAAAAAGGAAACATCAAATAGAGGTAGGTAGAGAAAAACCGTTGTTTTCAAATGCTAAATCAAATAGGACATTCCATCAATTCAACTAAACAATTGAATATCTTTAGTATTTGATTATGCCTTAGCTAATTATACTTATATATTATATCAAAATTAATCAGTATAGATTATTTTCTATAGTAATCACATATAAGGTTTAATTAAACATTTATATAATTTAATTTAACTCATTATATATTATTATTTTTAATTTTAAGGCGGTGGATTGGGAGTATCGGTAGAGGGTCGGACGCCATGCTTTCCAGCATAGTTACGTCCCTTTATGACCTGAGTTCAAATCCCACCGAGGTTGACTTTGCCTTTCATCCTTACGGGGTCGATAAAATAAAGTACCAGTAATGCACTGGGGGATTGCTGGCCTTGTGCCTAAAGTAGAAACAATTATTTTTAATTTTAAGGTAAGATATTCTATAAATATTTTGTTACAATTTTAAAGTTGTAATTAATTTTTAAAGCGTATTTAAATAATTATTACATATGCATTAAAATCTAATACCATACATAAATCAGCATCAATACATATAATATATTTAGATCCTATATTACTCAAATTATTTAATTATGATATTCTCTTTATAAAATCTTCACTATTCTTTAATTTTCATTTAATTTCTAGGATTAAACTGCAGTTACATTTACTCTCAAAAGTTTAGTTTCATTAATTTAATGAAAGGTTATATTTACTTCTGTATTTACTTATTTTGATATATAGTTTCATTTTAATGATAGTCTGTATATTAGTCTACATATTGCAAAACTAATATAATTCAGCAAGCTAGTCAAAAACAAAGGAAATTTTTCCGGACAATGTAAACAAAAGGAAGATAACTCATTCACCATATACAAACATTTATAACATATCTCTATTCACACATTCCGCGATATTTTGAAAACCATAAATCATCTATTGGAAACATCATAAAAGATGTCTAGTTAAATATTGAACTATCCTAATCAAAACATAGGGTAACGAGACTCTTAATGAAATAATTCTAATACATATTAATATCAATAAATTATTACCACAATAAGGCAAAAGCATATATATATATTAAATTATTAATTGTCAATATTTTTTCGAAACTTGTACAATGTTTGGAAAGTTTTACCAATTTTACCAATTTTATGCCGTCCAACAGCGTTGTTAGGCGCTGGAGAGACGGACCGGTAAAGTTGCTAGGGGTTTGGTTCGGGCCAGACCTCCAGGTGGACAAGAATTGGGACGAGGTGATGGGCGGGGTAGCCAATCTCATCCAGAAATGGGCTGGGATGAAGCTATCACTGAAAGGTCGGGCGGAGGTGGCGACGCGTACATCGCGTCCGTCATCTACTACCGTCTGACCGTCGTCCCTTGCTCCCGTTCGCGCCTCGCCATCTTGGAACGGCTCCTCTTCAAATTCTTGTGGAGGGGTCAGGTTCTGCTGGTGAGGAGGTCCATCTTCTGCCAGCACCCTCTACGTGGAGGGCTGGGCATGCCGTGGCTAATGATGCGCAGGCACGCGCTGAGGCTAGCCTCCTCCTTGTAA
This sequence comes from Eledone cirrhosa, assembly GCA_964016885.1. Classification (NCBI taxonomy): domain Eukaryota; kingdom Metazoa; phylum Mollusca; class Cephalopoda; order Octopoda; family Eledonidae; genus Eledone; species Eledone cirrhosa. The sequence continues at coordinate 55,158,158 of OZ024741.1, forward strand.
ATATGGTGTTTCAACCACTTCGTTTTGAGGGCCTGCTCTTGCGCAGCCATTAGCATTCCTTCTGTAGCCTTTTTAAGGTCTCCTCTTTTCAACCAGTTCCATGTCTGTGGATATCTGAATTCAGTTTTCTCAAAGAAGGTACTATGAAGGGATTTTTTATGAAAGCTGCTCTTTCTCCTTGTTATTTCCTGCTTGGACATCCCCTGGCCTATTGTCCCCTCCTTCAGTACAATTCTGAGCATTGGCTCCTTACTATCAGTCACGTATTTGTGTAGGTTGTTTTTCTCCATCTGAACACGTCCTCTATGCTGATAAGACCTCTTCCACCTTCAGATCTCCTTAAGTAGAGTCTATCGACATCACTCCTCTTGTGGAACATGTTGTAGATAGTCAATAGCTTCCTAGTCTTCCTATCCATTTCTTTTTGTTCAGCAACATTCCATCTCAGAATTCCCGCACTGTACCTAATAATAGACACAGCTCGGGAATTTACTGCACTTATGGCATTCCTACTGTTCAGATGTGACTTTAATACGCTCCTTACTCTCCGAATGTATTCAGATCTTATCAATTCCTTCATTTTTTTTTTGTTCTTGATGTCATCAGCCTCCAGAACACCCAAATACTTGTATCCTTCTTCAGTGTCAATTTCCTTTATCATTTCACCTGTTGGTACCTGGATTCCGTTGCTTCTGCTCAATTTACCCCTCTTCATCACAAGGACTCCACACTTACTAATACCAAATTGCATACATATATCATTGCTGAAAATACGGACAGTGTCAACAAGCACATCCAACTCCTTCTCACTCTTCCCGAAGAGCTTAAGATCGTCCATGAAGAGGAGGTGATTGATGGTAAGCTTTCCCTTTCCCAACTTGTATCCTGCTCTCATTTTTCGCAGTATAATGGTCAGGGGCATCAGTGCAAGGACAAACAACAGAGGGGACAGACTATCTCCCTGGAAGATACCTCTCTTGATCTTCACGCCTCCCAAGGATTCTCCAGCTGATGTTAACTCTGTTTTCCAGGACTTTATACTTTTGCCCAACAACTGTCTGATGTTATCTGCCACCTTGAAGATCTCTAGGCTTTTGGTGATCCAAGAATGAGGTACCATGTCAAATGCCTTTTTGTAGTCTATCCATCCCATGGCAAGACCAGTGTGTCTCCTCTTGCAATTCCTCATTACCATCTTATCAATAAGTAACTGGTCCTTTGTACCACGGGACTTCTTTCGGCATCCTTTCTGTTCGTCCGGTAACAAGTTGTTTGTGTGGAGGTGATGGTAGATTTCCTCAGACATAATGCTTGTCAACAGTTTCCACATTACGGACAGACATGTGATAGGTCTATAGTTGGTAACATCATTACCCTTGATTCGGTCTTTCATTACCAGAACTGTGGTACCTTTTGTCAACCTCACCTGACATCAAGCAGTCATTATTATTATTATTATTATTATTATTATTATTATTATTATTATTATTATTATAGCTGCATTTATCTTGCTTTATGTTCATACGAGTTATCACCAAGTCACAACCAGTGACCTCAAGAGACAACAAGGTCCGCCATGTTCAAGAAAGAACATACATACTCACACATGCATCTTTAGGTGTTTAGACTTGTGATGTACTTATATTGACAGAATCTTCCTTAGTATATGGGCAGTTCCCATTAGTACTATATTTTGTATTTTTCCTATACGCGGGTTTCCTGGCTTTGCGATAAGTAATCATTAGACCCCTTAGGTATCATTCCTAGAGCGTCTACAACCACTGGTATTGTTTTAGTTCTCAATTTCCACATTTTTCCAATTTCTATCTCCAGGTCCTTATACTTGCTCAATTTTTCAAATGTTTTTATAGATACATTCTTGTCTATTGGAACGGACATATCAATTAGCAGGCATACCCTCTTTTTAAAGTCCTTCAATATTATATCAGGTCTATTTGCATCTATTTTTCGGTCTGTTTGGATGCTAAAGTTCCACAAGATTGAGATGTGATCTTTTTCAAGTATGGGAGGTGGTTGATGCTCCCACCAATTCTTTTGATGGGGCAGATCAAAATCCTTACACATTATCCAATGTATATATTGTGCAGCTCTGTCATGCCTGTTTAGGTATTCGGTTGGGGCTATAGGACTGCACATTGAAATTATATGGTCAATGGTCTCTGGTTGTTTTTTACATACACGGCATAATGGGCTGCATCCATTTTTTATTATGTTGGCTTGGTAATTTTTTGTTGGCAGACACTGATCTTGTGCTGATATAATCAGTCCTTCAGTCTCCGATTTCAGTCCAGAGGATGCCAACCACTGATGGGTTAAAGTTTTGTCAACATCAGGATTGTTAGCTCGTTCTGGGTATTTTCCATACAGAGGCTTTTCTTGCCATTTCTTAGCCAGTTTCTGTAGCAGTTCTTTCTTTGCAATTACTTTTACCTGCTTTGCTTTTTCTGTGTTTCCATTTCAGCAGTAAATGGGACTTCTGAAATTTGTAGTCATTTACTGTATCTTTGTGCATCTTTTGTAATGGAGTATGATCTTTTGATGCTTTCGTGTTTCAAAACGGTTTGATCATCCAATCATGTGATTCCCTTAGATATGTAGATAATCCAATTGTTGCAGTTTTCAACGCAATGTCTAACTGGACTAACCCACGTCCTCCTTCTTTCCTAGGGAGATATATTCTATCTATATCTGCCTTAGGGTGATGCATTCTGTGCATGGTTAAGAATTTTCGAATTTTTGTATCGAGCCTACGGATCTCTGTGCTTGACCAGTTGATGACATTGTAACTGTAGGTTACTACCGGTATGGCAAGCGTGTTTATGGCATCGATCCTATTCCTTGCATTCAATTCCGTTCTTAAGATTGCTCTTACTCTGCGGTAACATTCCTTCCTTATCCTTTCCCTCATTGTCGAGTGCTTGATTCCGTCTCCCTCACAAACACCTAGATATTGGTAAGTTTTTTCTTGATCAAGTTCTCTTATCACGTTCCCCCGATCAAGATTAATGTCTGAAATTTTCAGCAGCTTTCCTCTGGTGAACGTTGCTTTGGCGCATTTATCTAGTCCAAACTCCATTTTAATGTCATCACTGAACTGCTCCACAGTGGATAATAGCCCTTGCAATTGTTCATCATTTTTTGAAAATAGTTTCAGGTCATCCATGTAGAACAAGTGATTAATGGTTTTGTCATAGACTTTATATCTATGTTTTGTTTCATTGAGCATTTTATTTAATGGTATAAGTGCGATGCAGAATAAAAGCGGTGATAAAGAGTCACCCTGAAAAATTCCACAATTAATATTAGCTTCTCCAGCTTCCAGTGATTTTGTTTCACTATTCAAAAGGAGTGTCGTTTTCCATGTCTTCATACTGAATGACAAAAACCTCCTGACAACGGGAGATATTTTGAAAATCTCTAAACATTTTTCAATCCAACTGTGTGGCAAACTATCGAATGCTTTTTTATAATCTATCCAAGCAATTGATAGATTTTTGTGTCTATTATGACAATCTTCCAGTATCATTTTGTTAACCAAAAGCTGATCCTTACAGCCATATGAGCCTCGTTTACACCCTTTCTGCTCAATGGGAAATAGGTCATTTGTTATCAGGTGGTCATATGTATATTCAGTTAGGACTGATGTTAAAATTTTATACATTGTAATCATGCAAGTTATCGGTCTTTAATTTTGGGGATTGTTTGTCTCATCATTCTTCGGAAGCAGGAATGTAATGCCGTTAACTAGCCATGATGGTATCTTTTCTGGCTCCTTAACTATTTCATTGTAAAGTTGGGCTAACAGCTCATGAGACTCTGTGAAAGCATTTATCCAAATTTTTTGGATTTTGTCTTTTCCTGGGGATTTCCATTTGCTGGTTTTTCTTAGAGCCAAACGCAACTGTTCAACTGTTATATTTTCCCATATTTGTTCCTCAAGGTGAGCTGTATCTTTCATTTGTCTGTCTATCCATGGGGCATGTATATTATGAACTTTTTCTTCGGCCCAGATCTTTTCCCAGAATTCTTGCACTTCCTCCTTGGGTGGTATTGATTTAGTAGTTATTGTTGACTTACCAATTTTTCTGTAGAAGTTTCTTTGGTTGCTTTTGAACATATTATTGTCCTTATAGAATCTAGATCGTTTTTCAAAGTGCCTTATACGAGCAGCTTTGGCCGACACTTTTTGCTTGATTATTTCTATCAGCATGTCTATGTCACTTGTTGATTTTATACTGTACTTTCTTTTCAATTTTCTAAGTTTAGTTTGTTTAACATGTTCACCTACTTTATAGTTTGTTAAAATTTCTATGTCAGATCGGAGAAGGTTTATTTGGCGATTGATGTTCTCTTGCCAAGTAGATTTCTTGTGGGAATTCCTTTGTTTTTTCATCTTCACTCCACATAAGTGAGTGGTGACTTTAGCCGATGCACAATAGAGATGATTTAAATCAGTAATGTTTAGTTTGTTTGTGATGATAATGTTTTTGAGAATTATGTTAGTCTTGTGTATTATCTTTTGGTCCTGTTTGGAGTTCTGGATCTTAGGGAGGGTGTCTCGTTCCCCCATGTCAGATTCTTTCATTTTCATCCATTCGATCATAATTTCATCCTTCAAGTTGGCAAGTTCATTCTCATTCATTTCTTTATCATTTACGATCTCATTGTTTTCATTTGGAGTTTCATCTTGAGCATGCACTCCCTCCACTTTTTCGATCCTTTCTTTAATTTGTTCTGTTGTCAGTGATTCCGCTCCAACCCTGGGATTCGAAGTGTTACAATTTACCTCGTTTTCACTGACACATGTTTCATTTTCCCTTCGCTGACTTTGTGCTAATAGCTTGATCTGATCAATTTCTATATCAGTTAGTAACTTTTTTTTTACAATATTTCTTCGTATATTGGCTAGTTTATTACTGTCAATATAGCCTCTGTTTTCGGGATGTTTCTTTTTCCAGTTGATATATGTCTGTTCTGTATTCGATGTATTTGATGGGTAGTACATGGCAGTGTAGAAAGCCTCAAGGACTTCTTTATTATCTTTCCTCTCTTTTTCTTTGGATTTCTTGGTGGTGAGCATGGGGGGCCAACAGTAGGAGTATTCCGGTTATGGGAGGTCTCCAGCTCCGAAGTGATGGGAAGGTTTGAACCATTAGCTGATTTTTCGACCCCAGTCTGGTTCCTCTCTGAGGGACGCGGCCCTTTTTGACCCGGGTGACGGCCGATCCGGTATGAGATTTTATCATTAGACATTTACTTTATTTTGTCGCGTTTTATCCTTATCCGCCAAGGGGTAATCATTTCGTGTTACCACTTCTAGGACGAGTGTCAACCAAGACTAGTGGGGTCGTCCTCCCCTAGAGACACGGCTATTCCCCTCCGGCCGCCATCCCGGTATTTCTTGGTCACGGGTTTTCTTTTTTGCTGTTTTTTAAATTGTTATTATCATGAGTGGTTCCTTAATGTGAGCATTGCGTGGCTTAAGAATGAAATTATTAATAATATAATATACTTTTTGCTGAAGTTGCCTGTTATTATTGTTGGCTATGTCGGTGGTGGTACTGGGGATTTTTCTATTGTTGGTGGGGAAGGGGAGAGCCAGCAGGTCCATAGTCGTTGATGTTTGACCGGGTCACTAAGTCAATCTATTTATATCTTTGCTAGCCTCTCCCTTGTCTAGTGATACCGCCACCTTCTCCTTTCTTAAGTTAACAGAAGGTAATGGGGGAATAGTGGTGGTAGCAATGAAGGAGTGGTGGCGGCGGTGATGGGATAGTGGTAGCAATGATGGATGGAGTGGTGGCGGCGGTGACTATAGAGATGGCGTTGTCGTTACTGAGTTTTGTTGAATATACTGTAGTTTTGTTTGATCTGTGTATCTATGCGTTTGTCGCGTATGTTTAATATATGTATTGACATATTTCCTTAATATTAGAATTAAACATTTTGTTAAAACTTGAGACAAAAATAATAACTTGAGACAAAAGTAATTATTATTATTATGCTGGGATTGGTGGTGGTGGTGGTGGTGGTGGTGGTGAAATTGCCGTTATCTGGCTGTTGTATTTAGTGTACACAGAGGGGTGATGGGGTAGGTGGTGTATCTAGTTTCTGGTGTTGGTTAAATTGCTGTTATTTGGCTGTTCTATATAGTGTAGACAGAGGGGGTTTTCTTCCATTTATAACCATTTTCTTTTTTGAATATAAAATGTATAATACAAAATTGAATATTTGAGCGATATAACAATATATTATGGATCCGAATTTTCTGGGACTTGAGTCCGGTACTTTACGTATCATTTGTACTAAGAATTGTTATTTCACAATTGATTTAAATATGTTAAAAATCAAAAACTTACGGGAGCGATTTCATGACCTTCTATCCACCACGTGCGTCTTCTTCCCTTATTATTCTTATTATTATTATTATTACTCTTTGAGTCTCAGTCATTGATGTTAGTTAACTGGAAAGTTTGTTGAAATTAATATCAAGCCACTACCTGCAGCCTCAGATATTCAGGACGTATCGGAGGGTTCTTGCTGTTCCCAGCAAGCATGCCTTTTGAAGCGTTCCAAAAACCGTGGCGGCGCCAATTTTCTTTAACCATCCCTGGAAACTTTTTGAGATAGTCCCTAGTGCGCCTATGACAATCGGGATCACTTTGACTTCATGGCAGTTCCAAATCCTTTTTACCTCCCACTTTAAGTCCTGGTATCGGTTAATTTTCTCCCTCTCCTTCTCTTGCACTCTCGTGTCGAATGGGCAGGCCACATCCACAATCAGGCACGATCTTTTTTCTTTGTCCACAACCACCAGGTCAGGTCTAGTGTGTTCCAGTTTCTTGTCCGTCTGTATCCTAAAATCCCAGAGCACCTTCACCTGATCGTTTTCTATCACCGCCTCTGGCTTATGCTCATACCACTTCTCAGAATGTGGTAAATTGTTTACTTTGCATAGGTGCCAGTGGATCACACTGCCCATCACATCATGTCTCCAGCCCTTATAGTGAGTCTGGGCTAGGTGTTTACACTCGGATACAATGTGAGCCACAGTCTCCTCTCTCTCTCCACAGATCCTGCACAGTGGGCTCGCCTCCTCCTTGTAAATATGGTGTTTCAACTACTTCGTTTTGAGGGCCTGCTCCTGCGCAGCCATTAACATTCCTTCTGTAGCCTTTTTAAGGTCTCCTCTTTTCAACCAGTTCCATGTCTGTGGATCTCTAAATTCAGTTTTCTCAAAGAAGGTACTATGATGGGATTTTTCCTGCTCTTTCTCCTTGATGTTATTTCCTCCTTGGACATCCACTGGTCTATTGTCCTCTCCTTCAATACAGTTCTGAGCATTGGCCCCTTACTATCAGTCACGTATTTGTGTAGGTTGTTTTTCTCCATCTGAACACAGTCCTCTATGCTGATAAGACCTCTTCCACCTTCAGATCTCCTTAAGTAGAGTCTATCGACATCACTCCTCTTGTGGAACATGTTGTAGATAGTCAATAGCTTCCTAGTCTTCCTATCCATTTCTTTTTGTTCAGCAACATTCCATCTCAGAATTCCCGCACTGTACCTAATAATAGACAGAGCTCGGGAATTTACTGCACTTATGGCATTCCTACTGTTCAGATGTGACTTTAATACGCTCCTTACTCTCCGAATGTATTCAGTTCTTATCAATTCCTTCATTTTTTTGTTCTTGATGTCATCAGCCTCCATAACGCCCAAATACTTGTATCTTTCTTCAGAGTCAATTTCCTTTATCATCTCACCTGTTGGGACCTGGATTCCGTTACTTCTGCTCAACTTACCCCTCTTCATCACAATGACTCCACACTTACTAATACCAAATTGCATACATATATCATTGCTGAAAATACGGACAGTGTCAACAAGCACATCCAACTCCTTCTCACTCTTCCCGAAGAGCTTAAGATCGTCCATGAAGAGGAGGTGATTGATAGTAAGCCCTCCCTTTCCCAACCTGTATCCTGCTCTCACTTTTCGCAGTACACTGGTCAGGGGCATCAGGGCAAGGACAAACAACAGAGGGGACAGATAATCTCCCTGGAAGATACCTCTCTTGATCTTCACGCTTCCCAAGGATTCTCCAGTTGATGTTAACTCTGTTTCCCAGGACTTCATACTTTTGCCCAACAACTGTCTGATGTTATCTGCCACCTTGAAGATCTCCAGGCTTTTGGTGATCCAAGAATGAGGCACCATGTCAAATGCCTTTTTGTAGTCTATCCATCCCATGGCAAGACCAGTGTGTCTCCTCTTGCAATTCATCATTACCTCTTATCAATAAGTAACTGGTCCTTTGTACCACGTGACTTCTTTCGGCATCCTTCTGTTCGTCCGGTAACAAGTTGTTTGTGTGGAGGTGATGGTAGATTTCCTCAGACATAATGCTTGTCAACAGTTTCCATATTACGGACAGACATGTGATAGGTCTATAGTTGGTAACATCATTACCCTTGATTCGGTCTTTCATTATCAGAACTGTGGTACCTTTTGTCAACCACTCTGGTACCTCACCTGACATCACGCAGTTATTGAACATGGTTGTCAGTTTCGGGTGGAGGGGTGTTATATTTTTAATCCAATACCCCTGCACACCATCTGGGCCTGGTGATTTCCAGTTGGTTAGTTTTTTGGCCTGCCCCTTAAGAGTTTCAACTGTGATACTCAAATCAGTTTGTTGGTGTGCCTGTTCACTAATCTCCTTCTGTACTGTCTCAATCCACACTGCCTGGTCATTATGTTTAACATCCTGCTCCCATATTCCTCTCCAGAATGTTTTAGTTTGTTCCGCCTCAGGGATCAAGTCGTTGCCTCTTTCTTTCCCTTCAAGCTGTCCAAACAGCATCTTCTGGTTGTTGTCGAACATGCGGTTCTGTCTATACTGACTGACTCTGTTCTCGTATCGCCTGATTTTTGCACTCTTTGCTACAATGCGTTGCTTCAGTTCCTCTATGATAATATTTAGCTTTTGCCTCCTAGTTTTGTACTTTATTTCCAGTCTATTTTTAGTGTCTATGTTTTTTAGTGTCCCATTCAGTAGGGACTCAAGCTTTCCAATGTCATTTCTCATTTCCCTGATTTGACCACTCGGCCGTTTCTTCCACCAAGGCTCTGTTCTTTCTTGTCTGTTGTTTCCTCTCGCTTTCATACCAAGTAGTTTCCTCACCGTATTTGCTGTTGCTTGGAGGATATTGTTGCACTGGTGAAGGCTCCTCGCCTCAAGGTATGGGATGACTTGGTTTACCTTAGCTGTTGTTTCTTTTAACTTTTTCCTGTCTACAAATCTTAGGTTCATAGGTCTCCCACTATCATTGTTCAATTCATCTACCACTAAGTTTAGGATATCAACCAAATCTTGTCCTAGCCCGTCAGCATTCATCTCCTCAGTGGCCGTATCTCTGTTCCAGGTATTATTTATCTCAGCATTCAGATCATTGTTTGCTTCGGGTGGTTCCTCCGTTCTCTCGACCTCTTCACCTTCATTTCCCACTGGCTCGTTTGCCTGGCATACTCCACTCTCCATCTCCAAGCTAATCTCTCTGCTCAGTTCCTCCAGTTCTAGCTCGCTTATCCACCCATTAGTTCTTATTACCCGAGCCTGCCCGGCCAATTTTTGTTCATCTAATTTAAATAGACCAACCTCGTTCCAGATGTTTTACATCCGTTTCCTATAGCCTTTCTCCTTGGGGTTACTCTTCGGGTAACATTGCATAACAGTTCTATTCAATTCTTTCGTCCAGTTGGTTCTGGTCCCTTTCCTTCTTCTTCTTCCTCCAACACCAGCAGTATTTGGTTGACAGCCAGGTCCCTGCTGCTGAGCCAGGGAACACCTGTTGGGTGAGAGTCTGTCACATGACATTCTAGTCTCCATTTCACCGTTATTCGAACTGTTTAGGTTCGACATTTAAACACTCTTATCGAGGATTGGCGAATGTATGGTTACATAACCACCGGTGAATTCATCGCCTCCGGTGGTTTCGTCACTCCATGTGACTTTTGTGTGACATTATCACGCTGTAGACAAACACAAATAAACAAACAAACAAACAGGCAGAAAAAAACCAAAAAATGAATAAGCATAAGTTTCCTTGTAATGTAGTGTTTGAATGTCTGACTTAGTTTTTCCCTTCCCTTCTCTGTCCGGCTGTTTGTTTTTCTCTTCATTTTTATTTTCTTTACGTTTTTCGTTGTTGCTGTGCTGCTTTGATTTTGATTTTTGTTTTTTTTATTTTGACCGGGTCATCAATTCAGTCTATTTATATATTTTGATGCCTTCCTCTTTTAGTGGGGATTGTACAATGTAGCAGGGGGTAGCGGGAGAGAATAGCGGCGGTACCGATAATGAGGCAGTGGTGGTGGTGATGTGGTCGTATTACTGTAGTTATGGTGTTGAAGTTGGAGTAGAAATCTGAGTCGACTTGACCAGAGTTTTCATCGTGGTAGTGGTGGTGGTGTTGGTGGTGAAATTATATTTAGTTATTTAGTCACTTTGTCATTTTCCTCCTTTTCGACTCCAACATTCCTGATCCAAAATTAAATATTAATCTTGTTTATTAATATTGTCTAGTGATACCGCCATCTTCACCTTTCGTAAGTTAACAGAAGGTAATGGGGGGGGGGTAGCGGTGGTAGCAATGAAGGAGTGGTGGCAGCGGTGATGGGATAATGGTAGTAATGATGGATGGGCGGCGGTGACTGTAGTGATGGCGTTGTCGTTACTGAGTTTTGTTGAATAGACTGTATTTTGGTTGATCGGTGAATCTATGGGGTTAGTCGCGTATATATGTTGACATACATTCTTAATATTGGAATTAAACATTTTGTTAAAACTTGAGACAATAATAATAGTAATTATTATTATTATGCTGAGATTGGTGGTGGTGGTGGTGAAATTGCCGTTATCTGGCTGTTGTGTTTAGTGTATACAGAGGGGTGATGGGGTAGGTGGTGTATCTAGTTTCTGGTGTTGGTTAAATTGCTGTTATTTGGCTGTTCTATATAGTGTAGACAGAGGGGTTTTCTTCCATTTATAACCATTTACTTTTTTGAATATAAAATGTATAATACAAAATTGAATATTTGAGCGATATAACAATATATTATGGATCCGAATTTTTTGGGGACTCAAGCCGGCGGATGCTTTATGTATCATTTGTACTAAGAATTGTTATTTCACAATTGATTTAAATATGTTAAAAATCAAAACTTACGGGAGCGATTTCACGACCTTCTATCCACCATGTGCGTATTATTATTATTATTATTATTATACTCCAGATAAATTTATACCGTTGAGTGCTTGACATCTGTTATGTAATAGTCAGCTGAATATAAATCTACTAACTCTTTTTCATTGAACAATAATATTTATGTATATATATATATATATATATATATATAGAGAGAGAGAGAGAGAGAGAGAGAGAGAGAGAGAGAGAGAGAGAGAGAGAGAGAGAGAGAGAGAGAGAGGGAGAGAGAGAGAGAGAGAGAGAGAGAGAGAGAGAGTGAGTGAGAGAGAGAGAGAGAGAGAGAGAGAGAGAGAGAGAGAGAGAGAGAGAGAGAGAGAGAGAGAGAGAGAGAGAATTAGAATTTAGCTTCGAACATAGCTGTATACAAATATGTATTTTAATTTTGTATTTCTAAAGAAATACGGTAGGTTTATAAATAAACATTTAGGAAGCTAAAGCTATGAATAACACACTGGAAGCTAACGCCACAAGGCGGTATCTAGTAGAAGCAAGGGGGACAATCGTCGATGCATTTCGAAATCAACTGGTTTTCGTCAAGACGATCTCTCCCGCTCTTGCAACTGCCGGACTTTGAAAATAGGCGACAATATATAGTTTCTTCTCTGTGAAAATTAGGTGATTAATCTCACCTGCATATGAAGCTGTGCAATTTGGCTCAACTTATAGTAGAATTAGAATTAGAATTTATCCTCGAACATAGCTGTATACAAATATGTATTTGAATTTCGTATTTCAAAAGCTGTAAATTTATAAACATACCGTATCTCTTTAGAAATACAAAATTCAAATTCACAGCCTTTGCATATATATATATATATATATATATATATATGTGTGTGTGTGTGTGTGTGTGTGTGTGTGTGTGTGTGTGTGTGTGTGTGTGTGTGTGTGTGTGTACAAAGGCTGTGAATGAGAAAGCGTTTCTCCAGACGTAATGCTTAATGTATAAGATGAATTTTTCATTGGGAGATCAAAAAACGAGTAAAGAAAGGCGAAGTATAGGAGTGAAATATATAGTAGCAATAAAACATTCGTTCTATTCAGCTATAATTTCAAATTGAGGGCCCTTGAAATACATGAAGGCTAAGTTAACAGATCCAGGAGAAACAGAATTTACTCCTTTGAAAATAAAACAAAACAAAGTGCTAATTCTTCTATGACTAAAATCTCCCTGTGGCTATTGGAATTCCAAGAATAAGATGTTTACATTTTACTCTCTTTTTAGGAAAGAGCTACTTACATGTTTGAAAAACCATCCTAATGATCTCTCCAGCTGATGGATTCACTGTGACTGACACCATCTTTCAAACCTCTGAATTTATTACTTGATCTCTTAATGGGTACACTTCAACTATCCAATTCTTCGCTCATCAAACAATTATTTCTTGCAAGCAATAACCATTCACCAATATTAGAGGGAAGAGTTGTCACTCTTGTATTGTCTCTTTCCTTCCTTCCTTCCTTCCTTCCTTCCTTCCTTCCTTCTTTCTCTCACAGATTATTTCCCACAATTTCCTATAAAATATTAAACAGATATCATCATCATCCGGCGGCCTCAGCCTAAATGGACACAACAATTGATCTCCACGTGGGTCTGCCGTTCATTCCCGTTGCCAAGTCCTGGATTTCAATACCAACATTTCTGCCCCCTATTATTAGTGACTGCTTGTGGTTTCCAAAGCACTAATGGAGACACAGCCTTATAGGCAGATATATGGTACACATGTCACGCCTGAATAATATATATATAACAAATACCAAGACGAAATTCCGAAGTGAGCTCCATAAGAAAAGTTACAGAAGATCGCGTATAGAGCAAAAGCAGAAATTATTTACTTAAATTTTAATCTGTACTGATAATAATAATAATTATATATATATATATATATATATATATATATATATATATATATATATATATATATATATATATTAGTACAGATAAGTGTATATATATATATTTAATTATTTATTTATTTATAATTATACTACGTACACACACACACGTACAATTTTTAATTATTTTGTATTAGCATGAGGCAATGCAATCTATGTACTGATGTCTGCCGAAGATATCACCAGACATAATAAGTATCATGTCTATTGCTGTAATATTATTTTTCCCTAATTTCAAACATCTCGTAGTGCCACACCACAGATTGTATCAGCCTTCACCAATTAGGAAACTAAGTGTATATATATATATATATATATATATATATATATAGAGAGAGAGAGAGAGAGAGAGAGAGAGAGAGAGAGAGAGAGAGAGAGAGAGAGAGAGAGTGAGAGAGAGAGAGAGAGAGGGGGGAAGAGGGGATATGGGTGCTACAGGCAACATGTAACCCAGTATAACCTGTGCATGGTCGGGTCGTCGGCAACTAAACCAGCATCTCCACGAAACTTGCTTGGTGATTAGCGTGATTCTTGGACACCATACGGTATGAAAAATAAAACTCGCAAGGGGGCGGAGAAGCTCTTGAGAGTCAATGGCCGTCCAATACTAAGGTGTGTTGTCACTAGGTCGGTAGCAAACTTATACACCATTCCTTAATTATCAACATTTCTAAAAAATGTGGCTGGTCCAACACAAGCCTTCACCATTATAAACAATTCCTTTATCTGGGTATCTCAATAAGTCTACCAATTCTGTATATTTGATATTCCACCATTATCACAAAACCCACTAATGAGTGAGCAAAAGTGACGGGGACATGTAAAGGGTATTACAGGAAGTCCTTAGCTGGAACAGTGTCGACCACCTGGTGTTGGCCGTTCATGCACAAAATATGAGCAATTTGTGCAGTTCGTGTCCTCTGATCGTGATAAAGCAGGTCTTTTTAGATATAGCACTGCTTTCCCTAAATAGGTAGGGGGAAGTAAAAGGAACCCTAAACAAATGATTGTTTAATCTATTAACTTATCAGTCAACCGCGGCAGTCTGATTATCCAAATTTGCAGTCGAAACAAAACAAATCATTTAACTTATGATTCCTGGAATGTTAGAACATTCCAGGATAGCAGCTCAAATCTGGAGTGAAGATCAGCCTTCATCTGCAATGCACTCAACAGATATAACATTGACATCTGTGCCATAAGTGAAACCCGACACCCTGGCATCTCCTAAATGGAAGAAGTGGGAGAAAGGTGCACAGTCTTCTGGTCCGGAAGAAGTAGGAGAAAGGTGCACAGTCTTCTGGTCCGGAAGAAGTGGGAGAAAGGTGCACAGTCTTCTGGTCCGGAAGAAGTAGGAGAAAGGTGCACAGTCTTCTGGCCCGGAAGAAGTAGGAGAAAGGTGCACAGTCTTCTGGCCCTGAAGAATAGGAGAAAGGTGCACAGTCTTCTGGCCCGGAAGAAGTAGGAGAAAGGTGCACAGTCTTCTGGCCCGGAAGAAGTAGGAGAAAGGTGCACAGTCTTCTGGCCCGGAAGAAGTAGGAGAAAGGTGCACAGTCTTCTGGCCCGGAAGAAGTAGGAGAAAGGTGCACAGTCTTCTGGCCCGGAAGAAGTAGGAGAAAGGTGCACAGTCTTCTGGCCCGGAAGAAGTAGGAGAAAGGTGCACAGTCTTCTGGTCCGGAAAAAGGAGGAGAAAGGTGCACAGTCTTCTGGCCCGGAAGAAGTAGGAGAAAGGTGCACAGTCTTCTGGCCCGGAAGAAGTAGGAGAAAGGTGCACAGTCTTCTGGTCCGGAAAAAGGAGGAGAAAGGTGCACAGTCTTCTGGCCCGGAAGAAGTAGGAGAAAGGTGCACAGTCTTCTGGCCCGGAAGAAGTAGGAGAAAGGTGCACAGTCTTCTGGCCCGGAAGAAGTAGGAGAAAGGTGCACAGTCTTCTGGTCCGGAAAAAGGAGGAGAAAGGTGCACAGTCTTCTGGCCCGGAAGAAGTAGGAGAAAGGTGCACAGTCTTCTGGCCCGGAAGAAGTAGGAGAAAGGTGCACAGTCTTCTGGCCCGGAAGATGTAGGAGAAAGGTGCACAGTCTTCTGGCCCGGAAGAAGTAGGAGAAAGGTGCACAGTCTTCTGGTCCGGAAAAAGGAGGAGAAAGGTGCACAGTCTTCTGGTCCGGAAGAAGTAGGAGAAAGGTGCACAGTCTTCTGGTCCGGAATAAGTAGGAGAAAGGTGCACAGTCTTCTGGCCCGGAAGAAGTAGAAGAAAGGTGCACAGTCTTCTGGCCCGGAAGAAGTAGGAGAAAGGTGCACAGTCTTCTGGTCCGGAAAAAGGAGGAGAAAGGTGCACAGTCTTCTGGCCCGGAAGATGTAAAGAAAACCGCCGTCAGTATAGGGTTGAAGGAAAGAAGTGAGTAGATAGGCTAATAACGGGGATTTCTAGTAAATGAGTAAGGCGATAAACGATGAACAATAAACCATAACAATAAAAACAATTCTACCAACCAAAAACAATAGCAATAACTAACAATAACAACAATAACAACTATCAATAACTAACAATAACAACAGTAACAACTATCAATAACAAACAATAACAACAGTAACAACTATCAATAACTAATAATAACAACAGTAACAACTATCAATAACTAACAATAACAACAGTAACAACTATCAATAACTAACTATAACAACAGTAACAACTATCAATAACTAACAATAACAACAGTAACAACTATCAATAACTAACAATAACAACAGTAACAACTATCAATAACAAACAATAACAACAGTAACAACTATCAATAACTAATAATAACAACAGTAACAACTATCAATAACTAACAATAACAACAGTAACAACTATCAATAACTAACAATAACAACAGTAACAACTATCAATAACAAACAATAACAACAGTAACAACTATCAATAACTAATAATAACAACAGTAACAACTATCAATAACTAACAATAACAACAGTAACAACTATCAATAACTAACAATAACAACAGTAACAACTATCAATAACAAACAATAACAACAGTAACAACTATCAATAACTAATAATAACAACAGTAACAACTATCAATAACTAACAATAACAACAGTAACAACTATCAATAACTAACAATAACAACAGTAACAACTATCAATAACAAACAATAACAACAGTAACAACTATCAATAACTAATAATAACAACAGTAACAACTATCAATAACTAACAATAACAACAGTAACAACTATCAATAACTAACAATAACAACAGTAACATCTATCAATAACTAACAATAACAACAGTAACAACTATCAATAACTAACTATAACAACAGTAACAACTATCAATAACTAACAATAACAACAGTAACAACTATCAATAACTAACAATAACAACAGAAACAACTATCAATAACAAACAATAACAACAGTAACAACTATCAATAACTAACAATAACAACAGTAACAACTATCAATAACTAACAATAACAACAGTAACAACTATCAATAACAAACAATAACAACAGAAACAACTATCAATAACAAACAATAACGACAGTAACAACTATCAATAATAAACAATAACAACAGTAACAACTATCAATAACGAACAATAACAACAGTAACAACTATCAATAACAAACAATAACAACAGTAACAACTATCGATAACAAACAATAACAACAGAAAAAACTATCAATAACAAACAATAACAACAATAACAAATAACAATAACAAACAATAACAACAGTAACAACTATCAATAACAAACAATAACAACAGTAACAACTATCAATAATAAACAATAACAACAGTAACAACTATCAATAACGAACAATAACAACAGTAACAACTATCAATAACAAACAATAACAACAATAACAACTATTAATAACTAACAATAACAACAGTAACAACTATCAATAACAAACAATAACAACAGTAACAACTATCAATAACAAACAATAACAACAGTAACAACTATCAATAACAACAATAACAACAGTAACAACTAAGAATAACAAACAATAACAACAGTAACAAATATCAATAACAAACAATAACAACAGTAACAACTATCAATAACAAACAATAACAGCAGTAACAACTATCAATAATAAACAATAACAACAGTAACAACTATCAATAACAACAATAACAACAGTAACAACTAAGAATAACAAACAATAACAACAGTAACAAATATCAATAACAAACAATAACAACAGTAACAACTATCAATAATAAACAATAACAACAGTAACAACTATCAATAACGAACAATAACAACAGTAACAACTATCAATAACAAACAATAACAACAGTAACAACTATCAATAACAAAAATAACAACAGTAACAACTAACAATAACTAACAATAACAACAGTAACAACTATCAATAACAAACAATAACAACAGTAACAACTATCAATAACAAACAATAACAACAGTAACAACTATCAATAACGACAATAACAACAGTAACAACTAACAATAACAAACAATAACAACAGTAACAACTATCAATAACAAACAATAACAACAGTAACAACTATCAATAATAAACAATAACAACAGTAACAACTATCAATAACGAACAATAACAACAGTAACAACTATCAATAACAAACAATAACAACAGAAACAACTATCAATAACAAACAATAACAACAGTAACAACTATCAATAACAAACAATAACAACAGTAACAACTATCAATAACAAAAATAACAACAGTAACAACTATCAATAACAAACAATAACAACAGTAACAACTATCAATAACAACAATAACAACAGTAACAACTATCAATAACAAACAATAACAACAGTAACAACTATCAATAACAAACAATAACAACAGTAACAACTATCAATAACAAAAAATAACAACAGTAACAACTATCAATAACGACAATAACAACAGAAACAACTATCAATAACAAACAATAACAACAGTAACAACTATCAATAACAACAATAACAACAGTAACAACTATCAATAACAAACAATAACAACAGTAACAAATATCAATAACTAACAATAATAAAAGTAACAACTATCAATAACAAACAATAACAACAGTAACAACTATCAATAACAAACAATAACAACAGTAACAACTATCAATAACAACAATAACAACAGTAACAACTATCAATAACAAACAATAACAACAGTAACAAATATCAATAACTAACAATAATAAAAGTAACAACTATCAATAACAAACAATAACAACAGTAACAACTATCAATAACAAAAATAACAACAGTAACAACTATCAATAACAACAATAACAACAGTAACAACTAAGAATAACAAACAATAACAACAGTAACAACTATCAATAACAAACAATAACAACAGAAAAAACTATCAATAACAAACAATAACAACAGTAACAACTATCAATAATAAACAATAACAACAGTAACAACTATCAATAACAAACAATAACAACAGTAACATCTATCAATAACTAACAATAACAACAGTAACAACTATCAATAATAAACAATAACAACAGTAACAACTATCAATAACAAACAATAACAACAGTAACATCTATCAATAACTAACAATAACAACAGTAACAACTATCAATAACAAACAATAACAACAGTAACATCTATCAATAACTAACAATAACAACAGTAACAACTATCAATAACTAACAATAATAAAAGTAACAACTATCAATAACAAACAATAACAACAGTAACAACTATCAATAAGTAACAATAACAACAGTAACAAATATCAATAACTAACAATAATAAAAGTAACAACTATCAATAACAAACAATAACAACAGAAACAAATATCAATAACAAACAATAACAACAGTAACAACTATCAATAACAAACAATAACAACAGTAACAACTATCAATAACAAACAATAACAACAGAAACAACTAT
Source organism: Eledone cirrhosa (assembly GCA_964016885.1). NCBI lineage: Eukaryota > Metazoa > Mollusca > Cephalopoda > Octopoda > Eledonidae > Eledone > Eledone cirrhosa. The sequence goes on from OZ024741.1 coordinate 55,177,254, forward strand.
CAATAACAAACAATAACAACAGTAACAACTATCAATAACTAACAATAACAACAGTAACAACTATCAATAACAAACAATAACAACAGTGACAACTATCAATAACAAACAATAACAACAGTAACAACTATCAATAACTAACAATAACAACAGTAACAACTATCAATAACAAACAATAACAACAGAAACAACTATCAATAACAAACAATAACAACAGTAACAACTATCAATAACAAACAATAACAACAGTGACAACTATAAATAACTAACAATAACAACAGTAACAACTATCAATAACAAACAATAACAACAGAAACAACTATCAATAACAAACAATAACAACAGTAACAACTATCAATAACAAACAATAACAACACTAAAAAATATCAATAACAAACAATAACAACAGTAACAACTATCAATAACAAACAATAACAACACTAACAAATATCAATAACAAACAATAACAACAGTAACAAATATCAATAACAAACAATAACAACAGTAACAACTATCAATAACAAACAATAACAACAGTAACAAATATCAATAACAATCGATAACAACAGTAACAACTATCAATAACAAACAATAACAACAGAAACAACTATCAATAACAAACAATAACAACAGTAACAACTATCAATAACAAACAATAACAACAGAAACAACTATCAATAACAAACAATAACAACAGTAACAACTATCAATAACAAACAATAACAACAGAAACAACTATCAATAACAAACAATAACAACAGAAACAACTATCAATAACAAACAATAACATCTATCAATAACAAACAATAACAACAGTAACAACTATCAATAACAAACAATAACAACAGAAACAACAATCAATAACAAACAATAACAACAGTAACAACTAACAATAACAAACAATAACAACAGTAACAACTATCAATAACAAACAATAACAACAGTAACAACTATCAATAACAAACAATAACAACAGTAACAACTATCAATAACAAACAATAACAACAGTAACAACTATCAATAACAAACAATAACAACAGTAACAACTAACAATAACAAACAATAACAACAGTAACAACTATCAATAACAAACAATAACAACAGTAACAACTATCAATAACAAACAATAACAACAGTAACAACTATCAATAACAAACAATAACAACAGTAACAACTATCAATAACAAACAATAACAACAGTAACAACTATCAATAACAAACAATAACAACAGTAACAACTATCAATAACTAACAATAACAACAGTAACAACTATCAATAACTAACAATAACAACAGTAACATCTATCAATAACTAACAATAACAACAGTAACAACTATCAATAACAAACAATAACGACAGTAACAACTATCAATAACAACAATAACAACAGTAACAACTATCAATAACTAACAATAACAACAGTAACAACTATCAATAACAAACAATAACGACAGTAACAACTATCAATAACAACAATAACAACAGTAACAACTATCAATAACTAACAATAACAACAGTAACATCTATCAATAACTAACAATAACAACAGTAACAACTATCAATAACAAACAATAACAACAGTAACAACTATCAATAACTAACAATAACAACAGTAACAACTATCAATAACTAACAATAACAACAGTAACAACTATCAATAACAAACAATAACAACAGAAACAACTATCAATAACAAACAATAACGACAGTAACAACTATCAATAATAAACAATAACAACAGTAACAACTATCAATAACGAACAATAACAACAGTAACAACTATCAATAACAAACAATAACAACAGTAACAACTATCGATAACAAACAATAACAACAGAAAAAACTATCAATAACAAACAATAACAACAATAACAAATAACAATAACAAACAATAACAACAGTAACAACTATCAATAACAAACAATAACAACAGTAACAACTATCAATAATAAACAATAACAACAGTAACAACTATCAATAACGAACAATAACAACAGTAACAACTATCAATAACAAACAATAACAACAATAACAACTATTAATAACTAACAATAACAACAGTACAACTATCAATAACAAACAATAACAACAGTAACAACTATCAATAACAAACAATAACAACAGTAACAACTATCAATAACAACAATAACAACAGTAACAACTAAGAATAACAAACAATAACAACAGTAACAAATATCAATAACAAACAATAACAACAGTAACAACTATCAATAACAAACAATAACAGCAGTAACAACTATCAATAATAAACAATAACAACAGTAACAACTATCAATAACAACAATAACAACAGTAACAACTAAGAATAATAAACAATAACAACAGTAACAAATATCAATAACAAACAATAACAACAGTAACAACTATCAATAATAAACAATAACAACAGTAACAACTATCAATAACGAACAATAACAACAGTAACAACTATCAATAACAAACAATAACAACAGTAACAACTATCAATAACAAAAATAACAACAGTAACAACTAACAATAACTAACAATAACAACAGTAACAACTATCAATAACAAACAATAACAACAGTAACAACTATCAATAACAAACAATAACAACAGTAACAACTATCAATAACGACAATAACAACAGTAACAACTAACAATAACAAACAATAACAACAGTAACAACTATCAATAACAAACAATAACAACAGTAACAACTATCAATAATAAACAATAACAACAGTAACAACTATCAATAACGAACAATAACAACAGTAACAACTATCAATAACAAACAATAACAACAGAAACAACTATCAATAACAAACAATAACAACAGTAACAACTATCAATAACAAACAATAACAACAGTAACAACTATCAATAACAAAAATAACAACAGTAACAACTATCAATAACAAACAATAACAACAGTAACAACTATCAATAACAACAATAACAACAGTAACAACTATCAATAACAAACAATAACAACAGTAACAACTATCAATAACAAACAATAACAACAGTAACAACTATCAATAACAAACAATAACAACAGTAACAACTATCAATAACGACAATAACAACAGAAACAACTATCAATAACAAACAATAACAACAGTAACAACTATCAATAACAACAATAACAACAGTAACAACTATCAATAACAAACAATAACAACAGTAACAAATATCAATAACTAACAATAATAAAAGTAACAACTATCAATAACAAACAATAACAACAGTAACAACTATCAATAACAAACAATAACAACAGTAACAACTATCAATAACAACAATAACAACAGTAACAACTATCAATAACAAACAATAACAACAGTAACAAATATCAATAACTAACAATAATAAAAGTAACAACTATCAATAACAAACAATAACAACAGTAACAACTATCAATAACAAAAATAACAACAGTAACAACTATCAATAACAACAATAACAACAGTAACAACTAAGAATAACAAACAATAACAACAGTAACAACTATCAATAACAAACAATAACAACAGAAAAAACTATCAATAACAAACAATAACAACAGTAACAACTATCAATAATAAACAATAACAACAGTAACAACTATCAATAACAAACAATAACAACAGTAACATCTATCAATAACTAACAATAACAACAGTAACAACTATCAATAATAAACAATAACAACAGTAACAACTATCAATAACAAACAATAACAACAGTAACATCTATCAATAACTAACAATAACAACAGTAACAACTATCAATAACAAACAATAACAACAGTAACATCTATCAATAACTAACAATAACAACAGTAACAACTATCAATAACTAACAATAATAAAAGTAACAACTATCAATAACAAACAATAACAACAGTAACAACTATCAATAAGTAACAATAACAACAGTAACAAATATCAATAACTAACAATAATAAAAGTAACAACTATCAATAACAAACAATAACAACAGAAACAACTATCAATAACAAACAATAACAACAGTAACAACTATCAATAACAAACAATAACAACAGTAACAACTATCAATAACAAACAATAACAACAGAAACAACTATCAATAACAAACAATAACAACAGTAACAACTATCAATAACAAACAATAACAACAGTAACAACTATCAATAACAAACAATAACAACAGTGACAACTATCAATAACTAACAATAACAACAGTAACAACTATCAATAACAAACAATAACAACAGAAACAACTATCAATAACAAACAATAACAACAGTAACAACTATCAATAACAAACAATAACAACAGAAACAACTATCAATAACAAACAATAACAACAGAAACAACTATCAATAACAAACAATAACAACTATCAATAACAAACAATAACAACAGTAACAACTATCAATAACAAACAATAACAACAGAAACAACAATCAATAACAAACAATAACAACAGTAACAACTAACAATAACAAACAATAACAACAGTAACAACTATCAAAAACAAACAATAACAACAGTAACAACTATCAATAACAAACAATAACAACAGTAACAACTATCAATAACAAACAATAACAACAGTAACAACTATCAATAACAAACAATAACAACAGTAACAACTATCAATAACAAACAATAACAACAGTAACAACTAACAATAACAAACAATAACAACAGTAACAACTATCAATAACAAACAATAACAACAGTAACAACTATCAATAACAAACAATAACAACAGTAACAACTATCAATAACAAACAATAACAACAGTAACAACTATCAATAACAAACAATAACAACAGTAACAACTATCAATAACAAACAATAACAACAGTAACAACAATCAATAACAAACAATAACAACAGTAACAACTAACAATAACAAACAATAACAACAGTAACAACTATCAATAACAAACAATAACAACAGTAACAACTATCAATAACAAACAATAACAACAGTAACAACTATCAATAACAAACAATAACAACAGTAACAACTATCAATAACAAACAATAACAACAGTAACAACTATCAATAACAAACAATAACAACAGTAACAACTATCAATAACAAACAATAACAACAGTAACAACTATCAATAACAAACAATAACAACAGTAACAACTATCAATAACAAACAATAACAACAGTAACAACTATCAATAACAAACAATAACAATAGTAACACCTATCAATAACAAACAATAACAACAGTAACAACTATCAATAACAAACAATAACAACAGAAACAACAATCAATAACAAACAATAACAACAGTAACAACTAACAATAACAAACAATAACAACAGTAACAACTATCAATAACAAACAATAACAACAGTAACAACTATCAATAACAAACAATAACAACAGTAACAACTATCAATAACAAACAATAACAACAGTAACAACTATCAATAACAAACAATAACAACAGTAACAACTAACAATAACAAACAATAACAACAGTAACAACTATCAATAACAAACAATAACAACAGTAACAACTATCAATAACAAACAATAACAACAGTAACAACTATCAATAACAAACAATAACAACAGTAACAACTATCAATAACAAACAATAACAACAGTAACAACTATCAATAACAAACAATAACAACAGTAACAACTATCAATAACTAACAATAACAACAGTAACAACTATCAATAACTAACAATAACAACAGTAACATCTATCAATAACTAACAATAACAACAGTAACAACTATCAATAACAAACAATAACGACAGTAACAACTATCAATAACAACAATAACAACAGTAACAACTATCAATAACTAACAATAACAACAGTAACAACTATCAATAACAAACAATAACGACAGTAACAACTATCAATAACAACAATAACAACAGTAACAACTATCAATAACTAACAATAACAACAGTAACATCTATCAATAACTAACAATAACAACAGTAACAACTATCAATAACAAACAATAACAACAGAAACAACAATCAATAACAAACAATAACAACAGTAACAACTAACAATAACAAACAATAACAACAGTAACAACTATCAAAAATAAACAATAACAACAGTAACAACTATCAATAACAAACAATAACAACAGTAACAACTATCAATAACAAACAATAACAACAGTAACAACTATCAATAACAAACAATAACAACAGTAACAACTATCAATAACAAACAATAACAACAGTAACAACTAACAATAACAAACAATAACAACAGTAACAACTATCAATAACAAACAATAACAACAGTAACAACTATCAATAACAAACAATAACAACAGTAACAACTATCAATAACAAACAATAACAACAGTAACAACTATCAATAACAACAATAACAACAGTAACAACTATCAATAACAAACAATAACAACAGTAACAAATATCAATAACTAACAATAATAAAAGTAACAACTATCAATAACAAACAATAACAACAGTAACAACTATCAATAACAAAAATAACAACAGTAACAACAATCAATAACAACAATAACAACAGTAACAACTAAGAATAACAAACAATAACAACAGTAACAACTATCAATAACAAACAATAACAACAGAAAAAACTATCAATAACAAACAATAACAACAGTAACAACTATCAATAATAAACAATAACAACAGTAACAACTATCAATAACAAACAATAACAACAGTAACATCTATCAATAACTAACAATAACAACCGTAACAACTATCAATAATAAACAATAACAACAGTAACAACTATCAATAACAAACAATAACAACAGTAACATCTATCAATAACTAACAATAACAACAGTAACAACTATCAATAACAAACAATAACAACAGTAACATCTATCAATAACTAACAATAACAACAGTAACAACTATCAATAACTAACAATAATAAAAGTAACAACTATCAATAACAAACAATAACAACAGTAACAACTATCAATAAGTAACAATAACAACAGTAACAAATATCAATATCTAACAATAATAAAAGTAACAACTATCAATAACAAACAATAACAACAGAAACAACTATCAATAACAAACAATAACAACAGTAACAACTATCAATAACAAACAATAACAACAGTAACAACTATCAATAACAAACAATAACAACAGAAACAACTATCAATAACAAACAATAACAACAGTAACAACTATCAATAACAAACAATAACAACAGTAACAACTATCAATAACAAACAATAACAACAGTGACAACTATCAATAACTAACAATAACAACAGTAACAACTATCAATAACAAACAATAACAACAGAAACAACTATCAATAACAAACAATAACAACAGTAACAACTATCAATAACAAACAATAACAACAGAAACAACTATCAATAACAAACAATAACAACAGAAACAACTATCAATAACAAACAATAACAACTATCAATAACAAACAATAACAACAGTAACAACTATCAATAACAAACAATAACAACAGAAACAACAATCAATAACAAACAATAACAACAGTAACAACTAACAATAACAAACAATAACAACAGTAACAACTATCAAAAACAAACAATAACAACAGTAACAACTATCAATAACAAACAATAACAACAGTAACAACTATCAATAACAAACAATAACAACAGTAACAACTATCAATAACAAACAATAACAACAGTAACAACTATCAATAACAAACAATAACAACAGTAACAACTAACAATAACAAACAATAACAACAGTAACAACTATCAATAACAAACAATAACAACAGTAACAACTATCAATAACAAACAATAACAACAGTAACAACTATCAATAACAAACAATAACAACAGTAACAACTATCAATAACAAACAATAACAACAGTAACAACTATCAATAACAAACAATAACAACAGTAACAACTATCAATAACAAACAATAACAACAGAAACAACAATCAATAACAAACAATAACAACAGTAACAACTAACAATAACAAACAATAACAACAGTAACAACTATCAATAACAAACAATAACAACAGTAACAACTATCAATAACAAACAATAACAACAGTAACAACTATCAATAACAAACAATAACAACAGTAACAACTATCAATAACAAACAATAACAACAGTAACAACTATCAATAACAAACAATAACAACAGTAACAACTATCAATAACAAACAATAACAACAGTAACAACTATCAATAACAAACAATAACAACAGTAACAACTATCAATAACAAACAATAACAACAGTAACAACTATCAATAACAAACAATAACAATAGTAACACCTATCAATAACAAACAATAACAACAGTAACAACTATCAATAACAAACAATAACAACAGAAACAACAATCAATAACAAACAATAACAACAGTAACAACTAACAATAACAAACAATAACAACAGTAACAACTATCAATAACAAACAATAACAACAGTAACAACTATCAATAACAAACAATAACAACAGTAACAACTATCAATAACAAACAATAACAACAGTAACAACTATCAATAACAAACAATAACAACAGTAACAACTAACAATAACAAACAATAACAACAGTAACAACTATCAATAACAAACAATAACAACAGTAACAACTATCAATAACAAACAATAACAACAGTAACAACTATCAATAACAAACAATAACAACAGTAACAACTATCAATAACAAACAATAACAACAGTAACAACTATCAATAACAAACAATAACAACAGAAAAAACTATCAATAACAAACAATAACAACAGTAACAACTATCAATAATAAACAATAACAACAGTAACAACTATCAATAACAAACAATAACAACAGTAACATCTATCAATAACTAACAATAACAACAGTAACAACTATCAATAATAAACAATAACAACAGTAACAACTATCAATAACAAACAATAACAACAGTAACATCTATCAATAACTAACAATAACAACAGTAACAACTATCAATAACAAACAATAACAACAGTAACATCTATCAATAACTAACAATAACAACAGTAACAACTATCAATAACTAACAATAATAAAAGTAACAACTATCAATAACAAACAATAACAACAGTAACAACTATCAATAAGTAACAATAACAACAGTAACAAATATCAATAACTAACAATAATAAAAGTAACAACTATCAATAACAAACAATAACAACAGAAACAAATATCAATAACAAACAATAACAACAGTAACAACTATCAATAACAAACAATAACAACAGTAACAACTATCAATAACAAACAATAACAACAGAAACAACTATCAATAACAAACAATAACAACAGTAACAACTATCAATAACTAACAATAACAACAGTAACAACTATCAATAACAAACAATAACAACAGTGACAACTATCAATAACAAACAATAACAACAGTAACAACTATCAATAACTAACAATAACAACAGTAACAACTATCAATAACAAACAATAACAACAGAAACAACTATCAATAACAAACAATAACAACAGTAACAACTATCAATAACAAACAATAACAACAGTGACAACTATAAATAACTAACAATAACAACAGTAACAACTATCAATAACAAACAATAACAACAGAAACAACTATCAATAACAAACAATAACAACAGTAACAACTATCAATAACAAACAATAACAACACTAAAAAATATCAATAACAAACAATAACAACAGTAACAACTATCAATAACAAACAATAACAACACTAACAAATATCAATAACAAACAATAACAACAGTAACAAATATCAATAACAAACAATAACAACAGTAACAACTATCAATAACAAACAATAACAACAGTAACAAATATCAATAACAATCGATAACAACAGTAACAACTATCAATAACAAACAATAACAACAGAAACAACTATCAATAACAAACAATAACAACAGTAACAACTATCAATAACAAACAATAACAACAGAAACAACTATCAATAACAAACAATAACAACAGTAACAACTATCAATAACAAACAATAACAACAGAAACAACTATCAATAACAAACAATAACAACAGAAACAACTATCAATAACAAACAATAACAACTATCAATAACAAACAATAACAACAGTAACAACTATCAATAACAAACAATAACAACAGAAACAACAATCAATAACAAACAATAACAACAGTAACAACTAACAATAACAAACAATAACAACAGTAACAACTATCAATAACAAACAATAACAACAGTAACAACTATCAATAACAAACAATAACAACAGTAACAACTATCAATAACAAACAATAACAACAGTAACAACTATCAATAACAAACAATAACAACAGTAACAACTAACAATAACAAACAATAACAACAGTAACAACTATCAATAACAAACAATAACAACAGTAACAACTATCAATAACAAACAATAACAACAGTAACAACTATCAATAACAAACAATAACAACAGTAACAACTATCAATAACAAACAATAACAACAGTAACAACTATCAATAACAAACAATAACAACAGTAACAACTATCAATAACTAACAATAACAACAGTAACAACTATCAATAACTAACAATAACAACAGTAACATCTATCAATAACTAACAATAACAACAGTAACAACTATCAATAACAAACAATAACGACAGTAACAACTATCAATAACAACAATAACAACAGTAACAACTATCAATAACTAACAATAACAACAGTAACAACTATCAATAACAAACAATAACGACAGTAACAACTATCAATAACAACAATAACAACAGTAACAACTATCAATAACTAACAATAACAACAGTAACATCTATCAATAACTAACAATAACAACAGTAACAACTATCAATAACAAACAATAACAACAGTAACAACTATCAATAACTAACAATAACAACAGTAACAACTATCAATAACTAACAATAACAACAGTAACAACTATCAATAACAAACAATAACAACAGAAACAACTATCAATAACAAACAATAACGACAGTAACAACTATCAATAATAAACAATAACAACAGTAACAACTATCAATAACGAACAATAACAACAGTAACAACTATCAATAACAAACAATAACAACAGTAACAACTATCGATAACAAACAATAACAACAGAAAAAACTATCAATAACAAACAATAACAACAATAACAAATAACAATAACAAACAATAACAACAGTAACAACTATCAATAACAAACAATAACAACAGTAACAACTATCAATAATAAACAATAACAACAGTAACAACTATCAATAACGAACAATAACAACAGTAACAACTATCAATAACAAACAATAACAACAATAACAACTATTAATAACTAACAATAACAACAGTACAACTATCAATAACAAACAATAACAACAGTAACAACTATCAATAACAAACAATAACAACAGTAACAACTATCAATAACAACAATAACAACAGTAACAACTAAGAATAACAAACAATAACAACAGTAACAAATATCAATAACAAACAATAACAACAGTAACAACTATCAATAACAAACAATAACAGCAGTAACAACTATCAATAATAAACAATAACAACAGTAACAACTATCAATAACAACAATAACAACAGTAACAACTAAGAATAACAAACAATAACAACAGTAACAAATATCAATAACAAACAATAACAACAGTAACAACTATCAATAATAAACAATAACAACAGTAACAACTATCAATAACGAACAATAACAACAGTAACAACTATCAATAACAAACAATAACAACAGTAACAACTATCAATAACAAAAATAACAACAGTAACAACTAACAATAACTAACAATAACAACAGTAACAACTATCAATAACAAACAATAACAACAGTAACAACTATCAATAACAAACAATAACAACAGTAACAACTATCAATAACGACAATAACAACAGTAACAACTAACAATAACAAACAATAACAACAGTAACAACTATCAATAACAAACAATAACAACAGTAACAACTATCAATAATAAACAATAACAACAGTAACAACTATCAATAACGAACAATAACAACAGTAACAACTATCAATAACAAACAATAACAACAGAAACAACTATCAATAACAAACAATAACAACAGTAACAACTATCAATAACAAACAATAACAACAGTAACAACTATCAATAACAAAAATAACAACAGTAACAACTATCAATAACAAACAATAACAACAGTAACAACTATCAATAACAACAATAACAACAGTAACAACTATCAATAACAAACAATAACAACAGTAACAACTATCAATAACAAACAATAACAACAGTAACAACTATCAATAACAAACAATAACAACAGTAACAACTATCAATAACGACAATAACAACAGAAACAACTATCAATAACAAACAATAACAACAGTAACAACTATCAATAACAACAATAACAACAGTAACAACTATCAATAACAAACAATAACAACAGTAACAAATATCAATAACTAACAATAATAAAAGTAACAACTATCAATAACAAACAATAACAACAGTAACAACTATCAATAACAAACAATAACAACAGTAACAACTATCAATAACAACAATAACAACAGTAACAACTATCAATAACAAACAATAACAACAGTAACAAATATCAATAACTAACAATAATAAAAGTAACAACTATCAATAACAAACAATAACAACAGTAACAACTATCAATAACAAAAATAACAACAGTAACAACTATCAATAACAACAATAACAACAGTAACAACTAAGAATAACAAACAATAACAACAGTAACAACTATCAATAACAAACAATAACAACAGAAAAAACTATCAATAACAAACAATAACAACAGTAACAACTATCAATAATAAACAATAACAACAGTAACAACTATCAATAACAAACAATAACAACAGTAACATCTATCAATAACTAACAATAACAACAGTAACAACTATCAATAATAAACAATAACAACAGTAACAACTATCAATAACAAACAATAACAACAGTAACATCTATCAATAACTAACAATAACAACAGTAACAACTATCAATAACAAACAATAACAACAGTAACATCTATCAATAACTAACAATAACAACAGTAACAACTATCAATAACTAACAATAATAAAAGTAACAACTATCAATAACAAACAATAACAACAGTAACAACTATCAATAAGTAACAATAACAACAGTAACAAATATCAATAACTAACAATAATAAAAGTAACAACTATCAATAACAAACAATAACAACAGAAACAACTATCAATAACAAACAATAACAACAGTAACAACTATCAATAACAAACAATAACAACAGTAACAACTATCAATAACAAACAATAACAACAGAAACAACTATCAATAACAAACAATAACAACAGTAACAACTATCAATAACAAACAATAACAACAGTAACAACTATCAATAACAAACAATAACAACAGTGACAACTATCAATAACTAACAATAACAACAGTAACAACTATCAATAACAAACAATAACAACAGAAACAACTATCAATAACAAACAATAACAACAGTAACAACTATCAATAACAAACAATAACAACAGAAACAACTATCAATAACAAACAATAACAACAGAAACAACTATCAATAACAAACAATAACAACTATCAATAACAAACAATAACAACAGTAACAACTATCAATAACAAACAATAACAACAGAAACAACAATCAATAACAAACAATAACAACAGTAACAACTAACAATAACAAACAATAACAACAGTAACAACTATCAAAAACAAACAATAACAACAGTAACAACTATCAATAACAAACAATAACAACAGTAACAACTATCAATAACAAACAATAACAACAGTAACAACTATCAATAACAAACAATAACAACAGTAACAACTATCAATAACAAACAATAACAACAGTAACAACTAACAATAACAAACAATAACAACAGTAACAACTATCAATAACAAACAATAACAACAGTAACAACTATCAATAACAAACAATAACAACAGTAACAACTATCAATAACAAACAATAACAACAGTAACAACTATCAATAACAAACAATAACAACAGTAACAACTATCAATAACAAACAATAACAACAGTAACAACTATCAATAACAAACAATAACAACAGAAACAACAATCAATAACAAACAATAACAACAGTAACAACTAACAATAACAAACAATAACAACAGTAACAACTATCAATAACAAACAATAACAACAGTAACAACTATCAATAACAAACAATAACAACAGTAACAACTATCAATAACAAACAATAACAACAGTAACAACTATCAATAACAAACAATAACAACAGTAACAACTATCAATAACAAACAATAACAACAGTAACAACTATCAATAACAAACAATAACAACAGTAACAACTATCAATAACAAACAATAACAACAGTAACAACTATCAATAACAAACAATAACAATAGTAACACCTATCAATAACAAACAATAACAACAGTAACAACTATCAATAACAAACAATAACAACAGAAACAACAATCAATAACAAACAATAACAACAGTAACAACTAACAATAACAAACAATAACAACAGTAACAACTATCAATAACAAACAATAACAACAGTAACAACTATCAATAACAAACAATAACAACAGTAACAACTATCAATAACAAACAATAACAACAGTAACAACTATCAATAACAAACAATAACAACAGTAACAACTAACAATAACAAACAATAACAACAGTAACAACTATCAATAACAAACAATAACAACAGTAACAACTATCAATAACAAACAATAACAACAGTAACAACTATCAATAACAAACAATAACAACAGTAACAACTATCAATAACAAACAATAACAACAGTAACAACTATCAATAACAAACAATAACAACAGTAACAACTATCAATAACTAACAATAACAACAGTAACAACTATCAATAACTAACAATAACAACAGTAACATCTATCAATAACTAACAATAACAACAGTAACAACTATCAATAACAAACAATAACGACAGTAACAACTATCAATAACAACAATAACAACAGTAACAACTATCAATAACTAACAATAACAACAGTAACAACTATCAATAACAAACAATAACGACAGTAACAACTATCAATAACAACAATAACAACAGTAACAACTATCAATAACTAACAATAACAACAGTAACATCTATCAATAACTAACAATAACAACAGTAACAACTATCAATAACAAACAATAACAACAGAAACAACAATCAATAACAAACAATAACAACAGTAACAACTAACAATAACAAACAATAACAACACTAACAACTATCAAAAACAAACAATAACAACAGTAACAACTATCAATAACAAACAATAACAACAGTAACAACTATCAATAACAAACAATAACAACAGTAACAACTATCAATAACAAACAATAACAACAGTAACAACTATCAATAACAAACAATAACAACAGTAACAACTAACAATAACAAACAATAACAACAGTAACAACTATCAATAACAAACAATAACAACAGTAACAACTATCAATAACAAACAATAACAACAGTAACAACTATCAATAACAAACAATAACAACAGTAACAACTATCAATAACAACAATAACAACAGTAACAACTATCAATAACAAACAATAACAACAGTAACAAATATCAATAACTAACAATAATAAAAGTAACAACTATCAATAACAAACAATAACAACAGTAACAACTATCAATAACAAAAATAACAACAGTAACAACAATCAATAACAACAATAACAACAGTAACAACTAAGAATAACAAACAATAACAACAGTAACAACTATCAATAACAAACAATAACAACAGAAAAAACTATCAATAACAAACAATAACAACAGTAACAACTATCAATAATAAACAATAACAACAGTAACAACTATCAATAACAAACAATAACAACAGTAACATCTATCAATAACTAACAATAACAACAGTAACAACTATCAATAATAAACAATAACAACAGTAACAACTATCAATAACAAACAATAACAACAGTAACATCTATCAATAACTAACAATAACAACAGTAACAACTATCAATAACAAACAATAACAACAGTAACATCTATCAATAACTAACAATAACAACAGTAACAACTATCAATAACTAACAATAATAAAAGTAACAACTATCAATAACAAACAATAACAACAGTAACAACTATCAATAAGTAACAATAACAACAGTAACAAATATCAATAACTAACAATAATAAAAGTAACAACTATCAATAACAAACAATAACAACAGAAACAACTATCAATAACAAACAATAACAACAGTAACAACTATCAATAACAAACAATAACAACAGTAACAACTATCAATAACAAACAATAACAACAGAAACAACTATCAATAACAAACAATAACAACAGTAACAACTATCAATAACAAACAATAACAACAGTAACAACTATCAATAACAAACAATAACAACAGTGACAACTATCAATAACTAACAATAACAACAGTAACAACTATCAATAACAAACAATAACAACAGAAACAACTATCAATAACAAACAATAACAACAGTAACAACTATCAATAACAAACAATAACAACAGAAACAACTATCAATAACAAACAATAACAACAGAAACAACTATCAATAACAAACAATAACAACTATCAATAACAAACAATAACAACAGTAACAACTATCAATAACAAACAATAACAACAGAAACAACAATCAATAACAAACAATAACAACAGTAACAACTAACAATAACAAACAATAACAACAGTAACAACTATCAAAAACAAACAATAACAACAGTAACAACTATCAATAACAAACAATAACAACAGTAACAACTATCAATAACAAACAATAACAACAGTAACAACTATCAATAACAAACAATAACAACAGTAACAACTATCAATAACAAACAATAACAACAGTAACAACTAACAATAACAAACAATAACAACAGTAACAACTATCAATAACAAACAATAACAACAGTAACAACTATCAATAACAAACAATAACAACAGTAACAACTATCAATAACAAACAATAACAACAGTAACAACTATCAATAACAAACAATAACAACAGTAACAACTATCAATAACAAACAATAACAACAGTAACAACTATCAATAACAAACAATAACAACAGAAACAACAATCAATAACAAACAATAACAACAGTAACAACTAACAATAACAAACAATAACAACAGTAACAACTATCAATAACAAACAATAACAACAGTAACAACTATCAATAACAAACAATAACAACAGTAACAACTATCAATAACAAACAATAACAACAGTAACAACTATCAATAACAAACAATAACAACAGTAACAACTATCAATAACAAACAATAACAACAGTAACAACTATCAATAACAAACAATAACAACAGTAACAACTATCAATAACAAACAATAACAACAGTAACAACTATCAATAACAAACAATAACAACAGTAACAACTATCAATAACAAACAATAACAATAGTAACACCTATCAATAACAAACAATAACAACAGTAACAACTATCAATAACAAACAATAACAACAGAAACAACAATCAATAACAAACAATAACAACAGTAACAACTAACAATAACAAACAATAACAACAGTAACAACTATCAATAACAAACAATAACAACAGTAACAACTATCAATAACAAACAATAACAACAGTAACAACTATCAATAACAAACAATAACAACAGTAACAACTATCAATAACAAACAATAACAACAGTAACAACTAACAATAACAAACAATAACAACAGTAACAACTATCAATAACAAACAATAACAACAGTAACAACTATCAATAACAAACAATAACAACAGTAACAACTATCAATAACAAACAATAACAACAGTAACAACTATCAATAACAAACAATAACAACAGTAACAACTATCAATAACAAACAATAACAACAGTAACAACTATCAATAACTAACAATAACAACAGTAACAACTATCAATAACTAACAATAACAACAGTAACATCTATCAATAACTAACAATAACAACAGTAACAACTATCAATAACAAACAATAACGACAGTAACAACTATCAATAACAACAATAACAACAGTAACAACTATCAATAACTAACAATAACAACAGTAACAACTATCAATAACAAACAATAACGACAGTAACAACTATCAATAACAACAATAACAACAGTAACAACTATCAATAACTAACAATAACAACAGTAACATCTATCAATAACTAACAATAACAACAGTAACAACTATCAATAACAAACAATAACAACAGAAACAACAATCAATAACAAACAATAACAACAGTAACAACTAACAATAACAAACAATAACAACAGTAACAACTATCAAAAACAAACAATAACAACAGTAACAACTATCAATAACAAACAATAACAACAGTAACAACTATCAATAACAAACAATAACAACAGTAACAACTATCAATAACAAACAATAACAACAGTAACAACTATCAATAACAAACAATAACAACAGTAACAACTAACAATAACAAACAATAACAACAGTAACAACTATCAATAACAAACAATAACAACAGTAACAACTATCAATAACAAACAATAACAACAGTAACAACTATCAATAACAAACAATAACAACAGTAACAACTATCAATAACAACAATAACAACAGTAACAACTATCAATAACAAACAATAACAACAGTAACAAATATCAATAACTAACAATAATAAAAGTAACAACTATCAATAACAAACAATAACAACAGTAACAACTATCAATAACAAAAATAACAACAGTAACAACAATCAATAACAACAATAACAACAGTAACAACTAAGAATAACAAACAATAACAACAGTAACAACTATCAATAACAAACAATAACAACAGAAAAAACTATCAATAACAAACAATAACAACAGTAACAACTATCAATAATAAACAATAACAACAGTAACAACTATCAATAACAAACAATAACAACAGTAACATCTATCAATAACTAACAATAACAACAGTAACAACTATCAATAATAAACAATAACAACAGTAACAACTATCAATAACAAACAATAACAACAGTAACATCTATCAATAACTAACAATAACAACAGTAACAACTATCAATAACAAACAATAACAACAGTAACATCTATCAATAACTAACAATAACAACAGTAACAACTATCAATAACTAACAATAATAAAAGTAACAACTATCAATAACAAACAATAACAACAGTAACAACTATCAATAAGTAACAATAACAACAGTAACAAATATCAATAACTAACAATAATAAAAGTAACAACTATCAATAACAAACAATAACAACAGAAACAACTATCAATAACAAACAATAACAACAGTAACAACTATCAATAACAAACAATAACAACAGTAACAACTATCAATAACAAACAATAACAACAGAAACAACTATCAATAACAAACAATAACAACAGTAACAACTATCAATAACAAACAATAACAACAGTAACAACTATCAATAACAAACAATAACAACAGTGACAACTATCAATAACTAACAATAACAACAGTAACAACTATCAATAACAAACAATAACAACAGAAACAACTATCAATAACAAACAATAACAACAGTAACAACTATCAATAACAAACAATAACAACAGAAACAACTATCAATAACAAACAATAACAACAGAAACAACTATCAATAACAAACAATAACAACTATCAATAACAAACAATAACAACAGTAACAACTATCAATAACAAACAATAACAACAGAAACAACAATCAATAACAAACAATAACAACAGTAACAACTAACAATAACAAACAATAACAACAGTAACAACTATCAAAAACAAACAATAACAACAGTAACAACTATCAATAACAAACAATAACAACAGTAACAACTATCAATAACAAACAATAACAACAGTAACAACTATCAATAACAAACAATAACAACAGTAACAACTATCAATAACAAACAATAACAACAGTAACAACTAACAATAACAAACAATAACAACAGTAACAACTATCAATAACAAACAATAACAACAGTAACAACTATCAATAACAAACAATAACAACAGTAACAACTATCAATAACAAACAATAACAACAGTAACAACTATCAATAACAAACAATAACAACAGTAACAACTATCAATAACAAACAATAACAACAGAAACAACAATCAATAACAAACAATAACAACAGTAACAACTAACAATAACAAACAATAACAACAGTAACAACTATCAATAACAAACAATAACAACAGTAACAACTATCAATAACAAACAATAACAACAGTAACAACTATCAATAACAAACAATAACAACAGTAACAACTATCAATAACAAACAATAACAACAGTAACAACTATCAATAACAAACAATAACAACAGTAACAACTATCAATAACAAACAATAACAACAGTAACAACTATCAATAACAAACAATAACAACAGTAACAACTATCAATAACAAACAATAACAACAGTAACAACTATCAATAACAAACAATAACAATAGTAACACCTATCAATAACAAACAATAACAACAGTAACAACTATCAATAACAAACAATAACAACAGAAACAACAATCAATAACAAACAATAACAACAGTAACAACTAACAATAACAAACAATAACAACAGTAACAACTATCAATAACAAACAATAACAACAGTAACAACTATCAATAACAAACAATAACAACAGTAACAACTATCAATAACAAACAATAACAACAGTAACAACTATCAATAACAAACAATAACAACAGTAACAACTAACAATAACAAACAATAACAACAGTAACAACTATCAATAACAAACAATAACAACAGTAACAACTATCAATAACAAACAATAACAACAGTAACAACTATCAATAACAAACAATAACAACAGTAACAACTATCAATAACAAACAATAACAACAGTAACAACTATCAATAACAAACAATAACAACAGTAACAACTATCAATAACTAACAATAACAACAGTAACAACTATCAATAACTAACAATAACAACAGTAACATCTATCAATAACTAACAATAACAACAGTAACAACTATCAATAACAAACAATAACGACAGTAACAACTATCAATAACAACAATAACAACAGTAACAACTATCAATAACTAACAATAACAACAGTAACAACTATCAATAACAAACAATAACGACAGTAACAACTATCAATAACAACAATAACAACAGTAACAACTATCAATAACTAACAATAACAACAGTAACATCTATCAATAACTAACAATAACAACAGTAACAACTATCAATAACAAACAATAACAACAGAAACAACAATCAATAACAAACAATAACAACAGTAACAACTAACAATAACAAACAATAACAACAGTAACAACTATCAAAAACAAACAATAACAACAGTAACAACTATCAATAACAAACAATAACAACAGTAACAACTATCAATAACAAACAATAACAACAGTAACAACTATCAATAACAAACAATAACAACAGTAACAACTATCAATAACAAAC
This sequence comes from Eledone cirrhosa, assembly GCA_964016885.1. Classification (NCBI taxonomy): domain Eukaryota; kingdom Metazoa; phylum Mollusca; class Cephalopoda; order Octopoda; family Eledonidae; genus Eledone; species Eledone cirrhosa. Next base: position 55,198,853 of record OZ024741.1, read on the forward strand.
AATAACAACAGTAACAACTAACAATAACAAACAATAACAACAGTAACAACTATCAATAACAAACAATAACAACAGTAACAACTATCAATAACAAACAATAACAACAGTAACAACTATCAATAACAAACAATAACAACAGTAACAACTATCAATAACAACAATAACAACAGTAACAACTATCAATAACAAACAATAACAACAGTAACAAATATCAATAACTAACAATAATAAAAGTAACAACTATCAATAACAAACAATAACAACAGTAACAACTATCAATAACAAAAATAACAACAGTAACAACAATCAATAACAACAATAACAACAGTAACAACTAAGAATAACAAACAATAACAACAGTAACAACTATCAATAACAAACAATAACAACAGAAAAAACTATCAATAACAAACAATAACAACAGTAACAACTATCAATAATAAACAGTAACAACAGTAACAACTATCAATAACAAACAATAACAACAGTAACATCTATCAATAACTAACAATAACAACAGTAACAACTATCAATAACAAACAATAACAACAGTAACATCTATCAATAACTAACAATAACAACAGTAACAACTATCAATAACTAACAATAATAAAAGTAACAACTATCAATAACAAACAATAACAACAGTAACAACTATCAATAAGTAACAATAACAACAGTAACAAATATCAATAACTAACAATAATAAAAGTAACAACTATCAATAACAAACAATAACAACAGAAACAACTATCAATAACAAACAATAACAACAGTAACAACTATCAATAACAAACAATAACAACAGTAACAACTATCAATAACAAACAATAACAACAGAAACAACTATCAATAACAAACAATAACAACAGTAACAACTATCAATAACAAACAATAACAACAGTAACAACTATCAATAACAAACAATAACAACAGTGACAACTATCAATAACTAACAATAACAACAGTAACAACTATCAATAACAAACAATAACAACAGAAACAACTATCAATAACAAACAATAACAACAGTAACAACTATCAATAACAAACAATAACAACACTAAAAAATATCAATAACAAACAATAACAACAGTAACAACTATCAATAACAAACAATAACAACACTAAAAAATATCAATAACAAACAATAACAACAGTAACAAATATCAATAACAAACAATAACAACAGTAACAACTATCAATAACAAACAATAACAACAGTAACAAATATCAATAACAATCGATAACAACAGTAACAACTATCAATAACAAACAATAACAACAGAAACAACTATCAATAACAAACAATAACAACAGTAACAACTATCAATAACAAACAATAACAACAGAAACAACTATCAATAACAAACAATAACAACAATAACAACTATCAATAACAAACAATAACAACAGAAACAACTATCAATAACAAACAATAACAACAGAAACAACTATCAATAACAAACAATAACAACTATCAATAACAAACAATAACAACAGTAACAACTATCAATAACAAACAATAACAACAGAAACAACAATCAATAACAAACAATAACAACAGTAACAACTAACAATAACAAACAATAACAACAGTAACAACTATCAATAACAAACAATAACAACAGTAACAACTATCAATAACAAACAATAACAACAGTAACAACTATCAATAACAAACAATAACAACAGTAACAACTAACAATAACAAACAATAACAACAGTAACAACTATCAATAACAAACAATAACAACAGTAACAACTATCAATAACAAACAATAACAACAGTAACAACTATCAATAACAAACAATAACAACAGTAACAACTATCAATAACAAACAATAACAACAGTAACAACTATCAATAACAAACAATAACAACAATAACAACTATCAATAACAAACAATAACAACAGTAACAACTATCAATAACAAACAATAACAACAGAAACAACAATCAATAACAAACAATAACAACAGTAACAACTAACAATAACAAACAATAACAACAGTAACAACTATCAATAACAAACAATAACAACAGTAACAACTATCAATAACAAACAATAACAACAGTAACAACTATCAATAACAAACAATAACAACAGTAACAACTATCAATAACAAACAATAACAACAGTAACAACTATCAATAACAAACAATAACAACAGTAACAACTATCAATAACAAACAATAACAACAGTAACAACTATCAATAACAAACAATAACAATAGTAACACCTATCAATAACAAACAATAACAACAGTAACAACTATCAATAACAAACAATAACAACAGAAACAACAATCAATAACAAACAATAACAACAGTAACAACTAACAATAACAAACAATAACAACAGTAACAACTATCAATAACAAACAATAACAACAGTAACAACTATCAATAACAAACAATAACAACAGTAACAACTATCAATAACAAACAATAACAACAGTAACAACTATCAATAACAAACAATAACAACAGTGACAACTAACAATAACAAACAATAACAACAGTAACAACTATCAATAACAAACAATAACAACAGTAACAACTATCAATAACAAACAATAACAACAGTAACAACTATCAATAACAAACAATAACAACAGTAACAACTATCAATAACAAACAATAACAACAGTAACAACTATCAATAACAAACAATAACAACAGTAACAACTATCAATAACTAACAATAACAACAGTAACAACTATCAATAACTAACAATAACAACAGTAACAACTATCAATAACTAACAATAACAACAGTAACATCTATCAATAACTAACAATAACAACAGTAACAACTATCAATAACAAACAATAACGACAGTAACAACTATCAATAACAACAATAACAACAGTAACAACTATCAATAACTAACAATAACAACAGTAACAACTATCAATAACAAACAATAACGACAGTAACAACTATCAATAACAACAATAACAACAGTAACAACTATCAATAACTAACAATAACAACAGTAACATCTATCAATAACTAACAATAACAACAGTAACAACTATCAATAACAAACAATAACAACAGTAACAACTATCAATAACTAACAATAACAACAGTAACAACTATCAATAACTAACAATAACAACAGTAACAACTATCAATAACAAACAATAACAACAGAAACAACTATCAATAACGAACAAGAACGACAGTAACAACTATCAATAATAAACAATAACAACAGTAACAACTATCAATAACGAACAATAACAACAGTAACAACTATCAATAACAAACAATAACAACAGTAACAACTACCGATAACAAACAATAACAACAGAAAAAACTATCAATAACAAACAATAACAACAATAACAAATAACAATAACAAACAATAACAACAGTAACAACTATCAATAACAAACAATAACAACAGTAACAACTATCAATAATAAACAATAACAACAGTAACAACTATCAATAACGAACAATAACAACAGTAACAACTATCAATAACAAACAATAACAACAATAACAACTATTAATAACTAACAATAACAACAGTAACAACTATCAATAACAAACAATAACAACAGTAACAACTATCAATAACAAACAATAACAACAGTAACAACTATCAATAACAACAATAACAACAGTAACAACTAAGAATAACAAACAATAACAACAGTAACAAATATCAATAACAAACAATAACAACAGTAACAACTATCAATAACAAACAATAACAGCAGTAACAACTATCAATAATAAACAATAACAACAGTAAGAACTATCAATAACAACAATAACAACAGTAACAACTAAGAATAACAAACAATAACAACAGTAACAAATATCAATAACAAACAATAACAACAGTAACAACTATCAATAATAAACAATAACAACAGTAACAACTATCAATAACGAACAATAACAACAGTAACAACTATCAATAACAAACAATAACAACAGTAACAACTATCAATAACAAAAATAACAACAGTAACAACTAACAATAACTAACAATAACAACAGTAACAACTATCAATAACAAACAATAACAACAGTAACAACTATCAATAACAAACAATAACAACAGTAACAACTATCAATAACGACAATAACAACAGTAACAACTAACAATAACAAACAATAACAACAGTAACAACTATCAATAACAAACAATAACAACAGTAACAACTATCAATAATAAACAATAACAACAGTAACAACTATCAATAACGAACAATAACAACAGTAACAACTATCAATAACAAACAATAACAACAGAAACAACTATCAATAACAAACAATAACAACAGTAACAACTATCAATAACAAACAATAACAACAGTAACAACTATCAATAACAAAAATAACAACAGTAACAACTATCAATAACAAACAATAACAACAGTAACAACTATCAATAACAACAATAACAACAGTAACAACTATCAATAACAAACAATAACAACAGTAACAACTATCAATAACAAACAATAACAACAGTAACAACTATCAATAACAAACAATAACAACAGTAACAACTATCAATAACGACAATAACAACAGAAACAACTATCAATAACAAACAATAACAACAGTAACAACTATCAATAACAACAATAACAACAGTAACAACTATCAATAACAAACAATAACAACAGTAACAAATATCAATAACTAACAATAATAAAAGTAACAACTATCAATAACAAACAATAACAACAGTAACAACTATCAATAACAAACAATAACAACAGTAACAACTATCAATAACAACAATAACAACAGTAACAACTATCAATAACAAACAATAACAACAGTAACAAATATCAATAACTAACAATAATAAAAGTAACAACTATCAATAACAAACAATAACAACAGTAACAACTATCAATAACAAAAATAACAACAGTAACAACAATCAATAACAACAATAACAACAGTAACAACTAAGAATAACAAACAATAACAACAGTAACAACTATCAATAACAAACAATAACAACAGAAAAAACTATCAATAACAAACAATAACAACAGTAACAACTATCAATAATAAACAATAACAACAGTAACAACTATCAATAACAAACAATAACAACAGTAACATCTATCAATAACTAACAATAACAACAGTAACAACTATCAATAATAAACAATAACAACAGTAACAACTATCAATAACAAACAATAACAACAGTAACATCTATCAATAACTAACAATAACAACAGTAACAACTATCAATAACAAACAATAACAACAGTAACATCTATCAATAACTAACAATAACAACAGTAACAACTATCAATAACTAACAATAATAAAAGTAACAACTATCAATAACAAACAATAACAACAGTAACAACTATCAATAAGTAACAATAACAACAGTAACAAATATCAATAACTAACAATAATAAAAGTAACAACTATCAATAACAAACAATAACAACAGAAACAACTATCAATAACAAACAATAACAACAGTAACAACTATCAATAACAAACAATAACAACAGTAACAACTATCAATAACAAACAATAACAACAGAAACAACTATCAATAACAAACAATAACAACAGTAACAACTATCAATAACTAACAATAACAACAGTAACAACTATCAATAACAAACAATAACAACAGTAACAACTATCAATAACAAACAATAACAACAGTAACAACTATCAATAACTAACAATAACAACAGTAACAACTATCAATAACAAACAATAACAACAGAAACAACTATCAATAACAAACAATAACAACAGTAACAACTATCAATAACAAACAATAACAACAGTGACAACTATCAATAACTAACAATAACAACAGTAACAACTATCAATAACAAACAATAACAACAGAAACAACTATCAATAACAAACAATAACAACAGTAACAACTATCAATAACAAACAATAACAACACTAAAAAATATCAATAACAAACAATAACAACAGTAACAACTATCAATAACAAACAATAACAACATTAAAAAATATCAATAACAAACAATAACAACAGTAACAAATATCAATAACAAACAATAACAACAGTAACAACTATCAATAACAAACAATAACAACAGTAACAAATATCAATAACAATCGATAACAACAGTAACAACTATCAATAACAAACAATAACAACAGAAACAACTATCAATAACAAACAATAACAACAGTAACAACTATCAATAACAAACAATAACAACAGAAACAACTATCAATAACAAACAATAACAACAGTAACAACTATCAATAACAAACAATAACAACAGAAACAACTATCAATAACAAACAATAACAACAGAAACAACTATCAATAACAAACAATAACAACTATCAATAACAAACAATAACAACAGTGACAACTATCAATAACTAACAATAACAACAGTAACAACTATCAATAACAAACAATAACAACAGAAACAACTATCAATAACAAACAATAACAACAGTAACAACTATCAATAACAAACAATAACAACACTAAAAAATATCAATAACAAACAATAACAACAGTAACAACTATCAATAACAAACAATAACAACACTAAAAAATATCAATAACAAACAATAACAACAGTAACAAATATCAATAACAAACAATAACAACAGTAACAACTATCAATAACAAACAATAACAACAGTAACAAATATCAATAACAATCGATAACAACAGTAACAACTATCAATAACAAACAATAACAACAGAAACAACTATCAATAACAAACAATAACAACAGTAACAACTATCAATAACAAACAATAACAACAGAAACAACTATCAATAACAAACAATAACAACAGTAACAACTATCAATAACAAACAATAACAACAGAAACAACTATCAATAACAAACAATAACAACAGAAACAACTATCAATAACAAACAATAACAACTATCAATAACAAACAATAACAACAGTAACAACTATCAATAACAAACAATAACAACAGAAACAACAATCAATAACAAACAATAACAACAGTAACAACTAACAATAACAAACAATAACAACAGTAACAACTATCAATAACAAACAATAACAACAGTAACAACTATCAATAACAAACAATAAGAACAGTAACAACTATCAATAACAAACAATAACAACAGTAACAACTATCAATAACAAACAATAACAACAGTAACAACTATCAATAACAAACAATAACAACAGTAACAACTAACAATAACAAACAATAACAACAGTAACAACTATCAATAACAAACAATAACAACAGTAACAACTATCAATAACAAACAATAACAACAGTAACAACTATCAATAACAAACAATAACAACAGTAACAACTATCAATAACAAACAATAACAACAGTAACAACTATCAATAACAAACAATAACAACAGTAACAACTATCAATAACAAACAATAACAACAATAACAACTATCAATAACAAACAATAACAACAGTAACAACTATCAATAACAAACAATAACAACAGAAACAACAATCAATAACAAACAATAACAACAGTAACAACTAACAATAACAAACAATAACAACAGTAACAACTATCAATAACAAACAATAACAACAGTAACAACTATCAATAACAAACAATAACAACAGTAACAACTATCAATAACAAACAATAACAACAGTAACAACTATCAATAACAAACAATAACAACAGTAACAACTATCAATAACAAACAATAACAACAGTAACAACTATCAATAACAAACAATAACAACAGTAACAACTATCAATAACAAACAATAACAACAGTAACAACTATCAATAACAAACAATAACAATAGTAACACCTATCAATAACAAACAATAACAACAGTAACAACTATCAATAACAAACAATAACAACAGTAACAACAATAACAATAATAACAACTCCACCAGACAATAACAACAGTAACAACAATAACAATAATAACAACTCCACCAAACAATAACAACAGTAACAACAATAACAATAATAACAACTCCACCAGACAATAACAACAGTAACAACAATAACAATAATAACAACTCCACCAGACAATAACAACAGTAACAACAATAACAATAATAACAACTCCACCAAACAATAACAACAGTAACAACAATAACAATAATAACAACTCCACCAAACAATAACAACAGTAACAACAATAACAATAATAACAACTCCACCAGACAATAACAACCGTAACAACAATAACAATAATAACAACTCCACCAAACAATAACAACCGTAACAACAATAACAATAATAACAACTCCACCAAACAATAACAACCGTAACAACAATAACAATAATAACAACTCCACCAAACAATAACAACCGTAACAACAATAACAATAATAACAACTCCACCAAACAATAACAACAGTAACAACAATAACAATAATAACAACTCCACCAAACAATAACAACCGTAACAACAATAACAATAATAACAACTCCACCAAACAATAACAACCGTAACAACAATAACAATAATAACAACTCCACCAAACAATAACAACCGTAACAACAATAACAATAATAACAACTCCACCAAACAATAACACCACCAAAGTTAACACGAGAAATATAATTACTACGAAAACTATCAACAATTTCAACACCAAAATATCACTGGAAATAATATCACCAACAATAACAAGCGCGACAACTAAACAAAAAAGGTGCTTACGTCGTGATCCATATTCAGTGTGATTTTATTTTTGGTGATCAGCCAAAGTTTATTATCTCTGATCTTTTTAAAGAGACAAACCTATAACCGTAGGGGTTATTTGTTAATTAACAAGAAAGAGAAGTGTTGTGTACTTTTTTTTATGTATATTTACTTTAAATTTTACATTTTTGGTTCTATTCATTAGAAGTTTCTGATGAAAAGTAAAACAAATACAAAAATAGTCCCTATGGTTGTCTAGATTTTAGGGCTTGGTGTTTGTAAATACAAGTTATGCTGTTCTTTTTTATAGACAGACGCACAAACATAAGGTAGCAGTTATAACGTTCATTAAAATATTATATATATGTATATATATATAAGTTAAAACGAAAATCAAAAACAATAACGAAGAGTGCATTACAAACAGTGTTAGCATTAGGTTCACGCTTGAGAGCGGGGTTATATATACACATATATACATATATATATATATATACATATATATATATATACATATATATATATATATATATATATATATATATATATATATATATATATATATATATATATATATATATATATATATATATATATATATATATATATATACATATATATATATACACATATATATATATATATATATATATACACATATATATATATATATATATATATATATATATATATATATATATATATATATATATATATATATATATATATATATATATATATATATATATATATATATATTTATATATGTATATATATACACACACATAGAAACACAGATCCATACTCGCAATACACAGAAATTGGACTTCTTAAATTGAGGGCCCAGACAAATGAAGAAAAAATCAAAACCATCGATGAAGAGATCCTCCTGGAAATCAACAATAAAACTGAAGGCCCCAATGTAGAGAAGATCTCTAAATTATGGAAAGGGGACTGCAACAGAGAAGAACTGAAATCCCTTCAACGCTGGGAAAAAAGTGCCGCTTGGTTCCTACAGTATGAATCGACTTTTCAAACGGATTACACCTCCAATAACCCGTTCATAAAAATAGGAAAACCCATAATCGAACCGCACAACAACTTCGCAATCCCCCCAGCCACTAACAAAAGAAGAATGGAGCACCACACCGAAGATGAACTTCCCAACCTCGCTACCATAAGAAGGAACAAAAACCCTAGAAATCATCTCCCCCAGAATGACATTTACAACTTTCCCCCTTCAAGGAGACACCATACCAAATCACTCAACTACTACGCGGATGCCTCATCGTCAAACATAGGGAAAAGATACCACCACCATGATAGATGTAACAACTTCCCCGCTTCAAGGGGACAGCAAGGTAATTTGCATTTTCTCAACTCTCGCTTCCACAATACACAACAAACCCACACCACACGATACAACCAACAACGTAGGCCACCTATAACACCACAATCCAACATGGCACATAGAAACACACATCCATACTCGCAATACAGGAACACCCCATTCAATCTACAACCACGAACCCGAACCACATTTTACAACAAAAAATATAACAAACACAGGAGACCACTTAACATCAGCAGACAACCCCTCTACCCAACCATTTTTTAGACACAGCACACAGATACAGGCAAACAAAATAACACAAGACAGGGAGGAGAAACCGAGAGTAATAAAAATTATCAATCTAACTAGTGCAGAACCAACACCCAACCTTATCAACTTACTCTCCAAAGGTCTTAAATTCACACCGACCCCACTACGTCCTAACTACTATGAAATGAAGGAAGACATCACAGACTTCTGTAGAAAGTTATGACTCAGTGAAGAACTATTCGACCAGTACAATGAGGATGAATCATTAGCCAGAAATAGAAGCAATTACACCCTATCAAAAGGTAGAAATAAAATCCTGGACGAATTCTGTGATCACATCACAAACTTCCCTTACCAACACTTGCACAGACAAAAACACAAGCCAAACCTCAACAAGAAAGAATGGGAAGAATTAAATAGATTAAAAACCGACAGAACCATTACAATTAAAGAGGCTGATAAAGGGAGTACAGTAGTCCTAATGGAGACAGAATTCTATATCAACTTAGCACTCTCCACTTTGGAAAACGAAACATACTACGAAAAGGCTGAACACTACAATCAACAGAAAATTATGAGAAATCTAAAAACTCTGATCAAACAATACAAAGAAGCACTCACTAACAAGGAATTCAGCTTCATCACAGACTTCATAAGTAAATCCAGCCTTTTCTACGGTATCCCTAAAGTACATAAAAGCGAATTAATAAGTAAGGCATGCAAGGAAGCCACAGACATAGTCATCAATGTCCCCTCACCCAATGATCTCAAATTAAGACCTATAATAGCAGGCCCCGCTTGCGGAACCCACCGCCTTAGCAACTTCATTGATACCCTTCTCAAGCCTTTTCTCAAACACATCAAAAGCTATATAAGGGACGACCTAGATATGCTCAATCACCTCCCTAATATGCCCCTTTCTGAACAAACCCTACTAGTGACGTTCGATGTAGTCAACCTATACTCCAACATCCCCCACAACCTAGGAATAGAAGCTATCCAATTCTGGCTGGATAATTACCACAATGAACTCCCACAACGCATCAAAAAAGAATTCGTGATAGAGGGACTTAAATTTATCTTGGAGAACAATTACTTCGTTTTCAATAACAAACCCTACAGGCAGAAATATGGGACCGCTATGGGAACGAAAACAGCCCCCATTTATGCCAACCTAGTCATGGGGTACCTGGAAATCACCCTCTACACTAAAATACTAAACAAATTTGGAAACACTCTCCACTTACACATAGAAAGGAACTGGAAGCGATATCTAGTTGACTGCTTCATCCTTTGGCACGAAAACATCGAGAAACTCAAAGAATTCCACACCCTTATAAATGGGCTCAACACGAATATTAACTTCACGATGGAATACAGCCATCAACAACTCCCCTTCCTCGACATCCTCATTAAGATCCATAACGAAAAAATAGAAACAGACATATACTACAAGCCCACAGACTCCAAGCAATATCTTCCTTTCAACTCTTGCCACCCTAGACACGTTGAAATTAATATTCCCTACAACTTAGCCAAGAGAATCTGTACTATAGTCTTCAATAAAAACACCTGCTACTTACGGCTACAAGAACTAAAGGACACACTCATAGGCAGGGACTACCCTGCATCACTAATTGACAATGGAATCCAACGTGCCCTAAAACTCAGTACCCAGGACCTTAGACACCCTAAAGTAAATCAACCGAAACTAAAAGCTCTTCCATATATCTCCACACACAACCCCCTCAACAATGAGGCCTTTGACACCATCCACCAGAACATCCCTGTGTTGAAAAAGGACTATAGAATGAACCAAATCCTACGAACACACGATGTCATAAAGTGCAAAAGACAATCTAAGTCAATGAAAAACATCCTAACACATGCCAAAGTACTGCCAACCACAACAACGAAACCCACAGTAAAAAGAATGCGATAGACCCAACTGTGGCATATGCATCAACCTAATAGAGGGTTCGGAATTCTATTTCAAAGAAGGACAATGTTTTATAGTAAAACACAATTTCACATGCGCATCAGAAAATCTAATATATGTATTAACTTGCTCAGGTTGTCGAGAACAATACATAGGCCAGACCAAAAGCAGCCTCCGCCAACGCATGACTGTCCATAGATCCCAAATTAAAATACGGGAATACAGGAAAATACCACTGAGTGAACACATTGATACCTGTGCCGCCCAAAATCATCCCAACTTCAGAATCTTTCCCCTCTACAAATTTAAAGATAATGCCACCCACACCCAGCGCATCAGCAAGGAATCTCACTTTATTAGCAAATACGGACCCCGTCTAAACATTTCTCCCTAAGACGAACCCACAACATACACACGTCAACATACATACCTACATTAGCATACATCTCTATCCACATATAAACACAATGACATACGTAAACACACATGTTCTATGGTGCAACACAAATATACACAAATTTGCATACCTTTTGATGTCTATAGATATAAACGTGCCGATACACACACATACATATACGCACACATGCATTGCACACTGATGGGCACATACATATTTGTACACAAGTATTCCAATACGGCAAGGCCTAATGGATTCCCCTTGCAGTACGTACAATCTGGACACTCACACACACCTTGGTATTATGCCAATACTATATATCATTTCACACCTTTTATTATTAAGGTTTGGCAGTATCGGTAGCATAGTTACGTCCCTTTACGATCTGAGTTCAAATCCCGCCGAGGTTGACTTTGCCTTTCATCCTTACGGGGGTCGATAAAATAAAGTACCAGTAAGGCACTGGGTAATTGCTGGCCTTGTGCCTAAAGTAGAAACAATTATTAAGGTTTTTGATGTTCTATTGAGAGAATCGTTTTTACTGAAAATATCGAATAATGTACACCATTTTTACCAGTATCACAAAAATACTTATCCACCCACACACACACACACATTCTCACACACACACACACACACATATATACACACACACACACATATATATACACACACACATACACACGCGTACATTAACATACAAAGAGACATATACACACACACACACACACACACACACTTCTCCGTATAAGACAAGAGCTGAAAAATATCTTTTAACATGTTAAAATATCCCCCACACACGTACAAACACATTCCTACTGACCATCCCTCTACCACGAATTACTCTGCTACACACACACACACACACACACACACACACACACACACACACACACACACACACTTGTTTTAATAGGCATTTGAACTATCAACAGGCTGCGGTTCGCACACACATCCCTGTTGACCATTATCACAACAATGAACCTCTTTACTACTACTACACACACACACACACACACACACATATTTGTCTTGAAAGACTTATTTTTCAGTGACTTCTCAATCAGCCGAGACAAACCTACATTTGGCGCAAAATCAATTTTTAACATTCACATGACCTCTACCGACCAATCAAAATTGTTTTGACCACAAGAATTTTTTCATACATCTGGAGCCACTTTTTTACATAAAACAGGTAGAATTTCCAAAACTAATCAGATTAGAGCAAACATCACGGGCGCTCTATCTCAAAATTATTTTTGAAAAGCAACCGGTAAAACTTAAAACCAAAACTGAATACTAACCAATACTATTACTAATTTTTACTTATTCCTAATTAAACTATTTTTCACTGGGAACAATTTGTCAGCATTTTCTTTTCCTTTTACCAATATATATATATATATATATATATATATATATATATATATATATATATATATATAAGAAGAGACAGGGGATATGTAGTTGCTGTATAAGGTGTACTTATAAATAAGAGGAAAGCGTGAACGGGAGAAAATTTTCCTTCGTCAGTTGTCTGCTGGGGGTCATGGATATTTCTATGCATTAAAGACAATATATCTAACCCCAGTGCGTCAATAACTAAAGGAAGTTATTGGGGGGGAGGGAGAGAGAGAAAAAATATATATAACAGAAGGGAAAAGGGAAGGAAAAAGGAAAAAAACAGCGAAAAAAAGGGAAACGACAAACCGAAGCACATATATATATATTAACAAAAAGAGGGCAAGACACGAACGGAAACAAGACAAAATGAAAAACAATTTTTTTAAGGGGGAACCTTAAAAAAATTATCTTTAAAAAATAAAAATACCAGTGAAGGACAGAACTCCAGGATCATCGGCCATTGAGTTAGACTTTGGCAGCATCTGACACAAGCCAAACGCTGTCCAGTGGAGTAAGAGACGAGGGACAAAACATTCATTACACAGAAATTTTAGTGACGTCGGGGAAAAAGTGTGGTACCTCTTACTAAACGAGAGTCATGAATGAAACAAAGGAAGAAAAAAAGCAAGAAGAAAGTAAGATATCGTATTAGAAAATGTGAGACATTGGAATAAATGGGAGTAGAAGAGATAACTCGTATGTCACATTAGTATCGATAAACTTAAGAAAATTAACAAAGATAGGACAAGAGAACGAACAGAAACAAGGCAAAACGAAAACAATTTTTTACTTTACTGGTATCAACCCTTTTGGATAGTTTGCATATATATATCTATCTAAGGCGGGTAAAATTCCCGAGATCCATGGACGAGTTCTCTCCAGCGGTCTCTGTCCCTCATTATCGCTGCCATATCCTGCGTCTCCAACAGACCAGTGTCTGTCCTTAGGGCATCAACATACGTTAACCTTGGTCTTCCTCTTCTAGTGTATATATATATATATAGTGTATATAAATATATAGTTGTTATATAGTAAGGTGCAAACCCAACGAGAATCTAAACTATGTCAACGCAAAATCGAACCACCCTAGAATAGTCACTAACGGTATTACCAAAAGCGTCTCTAGTAGAATTTCAAGACTATCTTCCAATGAAGATACCTTTAATAAGATCTCGAATTACTATAATAGCGCCCTGGAACGCGCATGGCATAGCGAGGGAATCTCATTCAAACGTCCATTAAATAGTAGAAGTAACATTGCCTGCGATAGCTTAGGCCTAAATAGTGACACTCTAGTTAACAGCAGGCTGGATACGAGGGAGGATTTATATAGTCTTCATGTTGTACTGCCGCCTAGTCCCAGTGCTGTTGGTACTAATAGAAACAACCACCCAGGTACTAACACTGGGTCTGAGCAACGTAACGCCAGCGGAAACTCTAATGGTAACCTTAATTGTGGAACCGATAAAACTACCGTTGAACGCAGTATGGAACGAGGGTCAAGTAAGTGGAATAGGGACAGGTGTAGCAGACGCATAGTGGATACAACCCCAGCTATCGAGGGTAATCCCAATGGCCGCACGGGGGGTACACCACCCTGGAGACTTGGGACGATTCCGAACACAATCGTGACACCTCAGGACACCATCGACCCACAGGTAATTTCCAGTTACAATAGACCAGTAACTACTAGGGAGACAGGTAATTCTAATATAGTTAGTAGGAACAAGAGGCATCGGACCAGAAAAGTCCTGTGGTATAATCCCCCTTACTCCACTGGCCTGACCACTAGTATAGCTAAGCTTTTCTTTAGGGCCTTAGACAAATGCTTCCCTAAATCGCACAGATATTATAAAATATTCAATAGAAATACCATCAAGCTGTCCTACTCCACAACTAGTAACATAGCTCAGAATATAGCTAAGATGAATTATAGTAGACTTAGGACAGCCAATGAGGGAATTAGACATGGCAGGAACAATGGCAGCTCTATTGAGGAACTGACTCATACACGTGAGGCGAGTCGGGTCTCCCCAACCCCAGAGAATTTACCCATAGAGCAGACTGGAACTGAGACCCGACCCCAAAGGTACCGTGGTCCATCTGGACTACCCAGATTGATAGCAAAAATTGTAACTGCGGAAGCACCGCCACCTGCCCCATGGCTGGGAAATGCCTTACCAAAAACATAGTCTACGACTGTAAGGTCTCCACTCCTGATAGAACCTTTAAGTATGTTGGGGCAACTGCCACGGAATTTAAGGCTAGATGGTATAATCACCGCCATACCTTTAATAGATTAGATTTAAAAAATAGCACGGCACTTTCGGAATTAGTCTGGAAGCTTAAGCATCAGAATATAGAGCACTCCTTATCCTGGTCCATAGTTTGTTCAGCCCATCCTTATAACGGTAGCACTGGCGTCTGCAATTTATGTATATCTGAAACTTTTTATATTATTAGAGGCGGTCCCCTATTAATTAATAGGAGAGCAGATTTTTTTCAGCAACTGTCAACATAGAACCTCGAAAACCTTCCGCAGGATTTTTGGAAGGTAACCTACCAATAACTCCTCCCTCTCTACTTTAGCCATAGAGTTCTCTCAATAAACGGACAGTCACACACTTAGGTAGTTAGACGGCTAAGATTGTTTGCGTACTTGCAAACGATACTCGGCCTGTTTCCACGGAGTTCTCACCTCACAGCTGAGTGCTCTCTTTTAGAATACCTGGCTAGTAAATAGTTAGATTGATTACACACTTAGTTAGGACCGATTATGCTCTCTATACATAGCTCTACACACAGTACCCGTTTCCTTTAGACATTGAGCTCCCACAATTACGACTGTCACGTTCCTACCGACTGAACACTACACCAGGTTTTGATGCGTGATAATCTAACCATGGAGGACTCACTGTTACGGATTGAACAATAATACTGACACACCATTAATGGGCCTACACACATCCTTTGGATTTTACTGTCCTGTGTTTTCTTACTTCACTTTCTGTGTTGGATAACACATCTCCACCACTCAAACAATTATCTTAAAAGCTCATTGGCCCATATGACGGGAAATCGCACTTGCGGACGCATTTACCCAATACCCAACCCTACACGGAGCCCTTTGCCGGCCTACATTGCAGTTGCTTGCACGCACGGATTTGGTGACACTGATTCTCAATGGGACAGCGGTACACAAGGTGTTCGACATGAGCTGATTGCCTGCTCTTCACATGGATGTGTATATTCCCGGACATACCCTTTTTTGGACGATTCGGATGTGTATATACCATAACATACACTTTAAGATATGGATGTTACAATTCGATCTATACACGTATAGCAGAACACTGGACTGAACTTACTTGCGCGCGCGTGGGGTGGGGCGTTGGTTAACCCAATATTTCCAATTTACATCGTCAAATTGAGATTTGACCGAAATAGCTTCTGTTGCTTTGTGGACTAACTTTCGGTGAGTGCTGTGTTGGTACATTCTTATATTTGTTTTATTATATTTGTTTTTTTCTCGGACATCGCTTTGGTGTGTGTGAAAGTGTGTGTGAACCCACCCACGCTAATTCTACGGGTTTAATACTGTGTTGATGTGTGTAAATATATGTATATATTTTTCTTTGACCTCGAGCCGATCTATGTCGGTGTGGAGTGTGTGTGTACCCACTCACTTTTAACTGTGACTGACTGTATCCCTACAGATTTGATTGATGTCCAGCGTCTTTTGCAGCGATAGAAATCTTTAAACTTTTATGACCTCAACTGAAGCTAATAGCAGTCGCCGTGTCTCTGACTGGTGTGTCTTCATATGAGGGAATGAATTCTGTGAGAGAACATCGTTATTTTTTCTCCCTCATATCAAGAATTTGAAGACAATTCATTTTCACCTGATGAGATCAGTGATAATCGAGCATGGCTTCACAATCGATCTATCTCTTATTGAATCATGTGTTGTGATTAAATGATTGGAATTTTACCTTGCCTTCGGATTTTCATTTTGATATATATATATATATGTGTGTGTGTGTGTATGTATATATATACAACAATAGATGATGTAAGATATCAGCTATCTACATGTTATGTATGGATGGATCAGTTACTCATGTTAGAATCGCAGAGCGCTGTAGTGACATATCAAATGTGCCTTGGGCATTTTAAACTAACACAGCCACTCCCCTCCCCATATCTGAACGCACCCGATTCCTTCCAGAGAATAAGAGAGTATGATGGACAAAAAATTAGAAAGAAATATAGAGGAAGTACGAACTGGAGTACTTTTATATCGACCTCGAAATGATGAAAGGAAAAGATGACCTTAACAAGTTTTGAAATTAGAACGCAGTGAGCCAGAACGAATGTCGCAATACAAAAGAAAAAAATGGGATGAGTAGAAAGAAAAAAAAACGAAAAAGAAAGAGAAAAAAATTGGGAGGGGGGTAAACTCTCCACTTTTCACAGGACAAAATGGTGAAAGCATTGCCTCTCTGGGCTCCGTCTTCAGGCGAGATACCCTCCTCCCGATTTGTCGGCAAGAAACATCAGTTCAAGCAACCAGGACAACTTGTCCAAAAAGGGAGAGTTGTGCTCACGAAAATATATTGTGAAAATATATTAGGAATTTCATATTTCATAAATAAATAAATAATGAAATAAATTTACTACATATTTGAAAGTGAATATATGTGTGTATGTATGTTTGTTGTGTGTATGTATGCCACCGAAAGACTCCGAAACGATGTGTCCTGGAGAAAAACGAATTTGATTTTTGAAATCTACCTTCCAAGGAAAAGGTTTGAGGACATATGGAGTTTCTTAATACCGAAACTAATAAAAGAAAAACAAACGCAGGGACATAAGCTCATGTCATTTCTATCAACGAAAATATCCATTAATGTGTGAGTGAAAAAGGTGGCTGATTGCCAATAAGATTAGTGAATGGCCTTCACTGAGACATAGTTTTTTCATTGTCCGTCGCAACGTTCTTTTCTTCTGTCCGTATTTCGATTTCGTATTGTTAATGTGTACATGACCTTTCATCTGAGAGTGACTTAGAGGTTAAGGTATTCGGGTCACAATCATAAAGTTGTGAGTTCGATTCCCAGCGATGCATTGTGTCCTTGAGCAAGATACTTCGCTTAGCTCCAGTCTATTTTCCGTATAAACCAGCTTGGAGAAAATTGACGATTCGCAGGGACGAGCGACGGGAAATATGTAACGGTAGAGGAGGCACGGGAAAAACATTGTCTGACATGGAAAAAAGAGGAATTGAAAGAAAAGTATTTTATGGTGAAAATGTCCCAGCAGTGACGGGCTATTCTGCTAGTAAATAAATAACTATGAAGTAAAAATGTTTATTATTGATTTGCGAATAGTTATTGAACCGTTAATTCAGAAAGAATTTATTTGATTTTTAAGTTAATGGAAAAATAAACTGTTATTACACAATTAAATGAGGGACAATTTTCTTAAACCAATGACTTTAAACAATTAAATCATTAAATTATTGAATCAGAAATTTATACGGTTATTAATGCAAACTAAATTAGTAAATACACAAATAAATATGTGGATAATTAAAATTACTATTATTATTTAATGAATAATTATGAAACCATTAAATTTGCAACAACTCTACAGATTTTAAAGTTGATGAATAAATAAGCACAGAGAGAATAACACTTAAATGCTATGCTTTTCATCCTTCTAGCGTCGATAATATAAAGTACTAGCGAAGTATTGGGATCGATATAATCGACTTTCCTCTTCCCCACAAAGTGTTGGTCTCTTACCAAAATTAGAAACCATTCAGTATCGCTAGAGAGTCGGACGCCATGCTTTGCAGCATAGAGTTGCGGCCCTTTATGATCTAAGTTCAAATCCCGCCGAGGTTAACTTTACCTTTCATCCTCACGGGATCGATAAAATAAAGTACCAGTCACGCACTGGGTCGATTTAATCGCCTTTCCCCTCCCCCAAAATTACTGGCCTTGTGCCTATGTAAGAAACCATTATTATTGTTGTTGTAAGGTTAGTAGATTGGCAGTATCGGTAGAGTATCGAATAACATGCTTTGTAGCATATAGTTACGCCCCTACCTGCTCTAGCATTAAAATCACCCAGCACGATAACCTTGTCTGCCTTGGAGATATTTCTTATAACATCTTTCAAAGGATGGTAGAAAAACACTTTTTCTTCTTCAATAGAATTCATAGTCGGGGCGTACATACTCACCAAAGTTAAATACCTTCCTTTATTCAACGGAATTCTCATGGATATAACTCTAATCCCAGCTGGAAATTCCTTCAACTTATCTACAAGAGCATTCTTGACAGCTTATACTACCCCAGGCTCTCTTCTAGTGCCTTCGTGTCTCCCCTTCCAAAGGAAAAGCAACAATGTCAAAGTCATAACGATGAAGCTCCTTTGCAACAAAAGCAATTCTTCGTTCAGAACATTCTGAGGACTCACTGTCAGGTAATATCCTCTCGTTCTAACATCCTTTATTCATTGAGTTTTGGGTTTTATGTTTTATTGGTTTTATTACAGATGACGTTCAGGCTCAAGTTGTGATGCCCTAGGGCACTTGAGGGGCCAAACACTTTCATCTGGTCTGGTTCCAGGGCCCTTATTGTCATTTACTTCAATACAATTTTGAGACATCATTGAATTGGTTGTTTTTTAATGCTATAGCCAGCAATTCGCATTTCCTCTGAAGATAATATAATGTTATGCAATGCCTATGCATGAAGATTTGTTTAAGTGAGGAAAGACTATGCATTGAGCCAATTCCACTCTCTGAGCAACAGTAGCTATAACCAGAAAAAATAAAACATCGGCAACATCGGTAACTACTAAGCCGTAGGTAGTACGTCGGAGTTACCTCGTTTCCTAGGTTGCCTTTTCCTAGAAAGATGGCCTGATAAATGCAAATGGTCTTTCACATCTAATGATTTAACTGAGCGATCGGATATCCATCCCGAAAATGTCTACGTCTCCGCGCATGATATACAAACATCACACACAAACGCACGCACACACACACACACACACACACACACACACACACACACACACACACACACACACACACACACACACACACACACACACACACACACACACACACACACACACACACACATGTGTATATATATATATATATATATATATATTGTGTTCGGAAAAGATTGTTTTGGTAAAAACAGGAGTAAGCAGGAGAAAGCTCTCAACAATTGTTGTTTCGTTGTTTTTAGTTACGATGGAGAATTTTATAAAAATAACAAAATAAGATGCTGAGGTTACATATATCATTTAATCATAATAATTATTACCACGGTTCTCCATGCAATCGAGATGTCCTTCATGCATTTGCTGTTGATTATGAGTACGGTTTCCTCAGAGAGGGTGGACATGACTCGTGCGATTTGTGTGTCACCGAGATTACGGAAATAATCGAGAGGGGAGCTCAAGTTATCAGTAAAACGAGTAACCTCTTCAGCACCTGCCTCCACAGATCTTCTGGAACCTTCCTCAAACTGTACAGACTAACAACGTAATTGTACTAATTGAAGACTTTTGCAAACTTGCCTGTGGAAGCCGGGCATGGCCACGCGGCAACCCCAGCGTCAGGCGTACCTTTGATATCTTGTTTGCACACCTGGAGTCCCTATTTGTACATGTTTCTTGTCCTTTGTTCCCTATTCCTCTGTTTATATACCTACTGTTGTTTTTTTATGTATTTTGTCCCGTTCTTTTATTATTGTGTTCTCTATATGTGTTCTCATTTCTTATCTGCTTGTTCCTGTCCCTACTTTCGCTTCCCGTAACTCTCTTCCATGGCCTAACAGCCCTTTTGATAGTATTGTTGCCACTATAGTTGGGACTGAATGCTATAATTATTGCTAGCCTTGTGCCTTGGAATGATAGAGAGGACTGTATTAACTGTGAATGTATTTATATATATAAATACCCATCTATATTTCTATCCCATTTTCACTTCCTTGTTTCAACGGACTATTATTGTGGTTAGTTTATTTTTCATGGAAGCGTGGCTTTTTTCCTGTTGCCGCCGTCGCCGTGGTGGAGTCAGCACTGTTGTTGTTGGTGTTACCAATGGTTTAATACTGACATAGATGATACCACCACTACTACGACGAACAGGGTGGGTGATGGGTGGTGTTGGTGTTTGTTGTCGTTGCCATTGTTGTGGTTACTATTTATGGTCATGGTGATTGATACCACCAACTCTGTGTACCCACCTACCTCTGAACTCCTTTTTACTGCTTTGGCGTTATCGCTGTTTACTGTCAACAGGGTGGTACCGTTACTGCGACGAGGGCAACCTGTCTGTGTTTTTGCTGTTGTCATTTGTTGCTGTTGTTGTCGTTGTAAGTGTTTTACTCTGTCTGTTGCTTTAGTTGTTGTCAATAGGGTGGTGGGTGGCATCACCACGACTGTTGCGACCAGTGTAGACAACTTTGGTCGG
>OZ024741.1:55226364-55256364 GCA_964016885.1 Eledone cirrhosa
TTCCGAGACCTTAGCAATAGATGTTCGACATCGCTAGCTAGGCTCATTAAAAACCTTAAATTAAGCAACGTTCAACACTCACTAAAATGGGATATCGTGCCTAGGGCCCAACCGTTCAATGGACGAAGAAAATCTTGTGATCTCTGTATTACAGAAGCATATTACATAACTCTATCACGACCTCTACCGATTAACGATAGAACGGAGGTAACTATTAGCTGTCAACATCGAAGGGCTAATTCCTTCGCCAATAGAATATTTGACCCAACTTAGTCATCTAGCCCCATTTTTACTTGTAGCTAATAAGTTAAATAGCTATGACTAACTTAGATAATTATAAGTTACCTCCCCTACATTGTCTCTCAATTAAAAAATTTAAAAATTAGCACTTAACAATTTCTAATCTCTCGAGGAGTTACTTCCCCTGAAACCACCCTCTAATTAGTAAGGTAAATATGTCCTTTGGCAGTCATCTTGTTACCCATAGGCAGATCTCACACAATGCAGCCTCGACAGATGAATACTGCTTGATTATGGCTGACAACTGATGCAACCAAGACACCATAGTGAAAAACCAATATATGGAACATTATATTATGTAACATTCTCTCATTATTTTAATTTATATTCCTTTGAAGTTCCGATGAGCCGCTCTGTTTTTTAAATATGTTAATTATTTTCAACTGAACCAGATCAATTATGATATATAGTCATCTGATCCAGAAATATCATATGGAGTAGCGAAACAATTGTAAATGGACATTATTATTATTAATATTATTATTATTATTCTCTACATTCCTTACATCAAACTAAAATATGTTGACAATCTTTTAATAATGTCGTCCTTGTGAAATTTGTGGTCTTGTTTTGCTTAACTAATGAATATATATATATAAATATATACGAGGATGGAGGGTAAATTACAGTATTAAACGTAGTAGTTAGGCAAATACATAGTTAATATCTCTATCACATGAATCAAAACAAAAAATACAAAATATAAAATACAAAAAATACAAAAAAAATTATATATATATATATGAGCCGTTTGTTTACAAACGAATCGAACATTATTATTAATGTTTGATATAACACATACGTACATATGTATATGTATATATGTGTGTGTATGTATATATATATATATATATATATATATATATATATATATATATATATATATATATATATAGATAAATCTACCAAGAGTTTACGGTAGTGTCCAATCCGTATGAAGAACTCAATGTAATCCGGATATCATGGAAAGAAGAGATGCATTCAAAAATCACTTTCGGTGAAAGATAAACGGAATACAGAGTCAAGATAAAATATTAAAAAAATAATGAATAAAACAATGAAACAGTTCCTTATATTAAACAAAAAAAGTTCATTATTTAACGATCGTTTCTAGGACATATATGTGTTAGAATTGGCATGCATATTTAACAGATCTATGTACAAAATTATACAAAATTATACAAACTATCAAATTTAATATACATACCAACACATATATATGCCGTCTTCAGAAATAATGAAATATATTTATTGATAATAACAACAATTCAAAATTACAGGTCTGTTTGGGAACAGAGTTCAAATTGACCAATGAAATACACAGAAATATGTGCAGAAAATACAGTTAGGTGTGTGTATATATGTAAGTAACTTCGTTCACAGATATGCATAAAAATATATGTCTACATGCATACGCATGTCGAAAAAATGTATGTAAATACAAAAATTCAGGGCTAATGTCTCTGTATGCTTATAATCTACAGATAAAATACATATACGTATATAAACATATATACATTCATATATAGACATATAAACATACATTCACACACACACACGCGCATATACGCATAAACATACACATAACCACGAACATACACACACACACACACCCACACACATATATGTGTATATATTATTATCATAAGCATATGGACATTAAGGCGCGCACATAAGCACTGCCACATATATTTAGGTCCAGATACAGAAAGTAGGTGGGGGTGGGTCAGTATTTACGGGTGTCAGACAAACTGCCTATTTAAAAATGTATCTATAAATTTAGAAATAAAAAGAAGAATATTAAAAAAAATATATATATATATAAAAACAAGTAAAATATAAAATACACATCGATATATATATATATATATATATACATACACATATACATACACATATATATATATATATATATATATATATATATATATATATATATACACATATATATACATATATATACACACACACATATATATAGAGACACATACATATACACATATAAATACATAGACACATATACATACACACATATATATATATACATACATATTCACAACACACATATATATATATATATATATATATATATATATATATATACACACACACACATGTACATACACATATACACATACATACCCATATATACATATATATACACACACACATACACACACACATATACACACACACATATACATATATATATATATATATATATATATATATATATATATATATATACATATACATACATACATACACACATATATACACACACACACACATCCATGTATGCATATACACATACAACTACACGCTCACACAACTCAGACATACATAAATAAAGAGATATACATACACACATATATACATATATATATATATATATATATATATATATATAGATATATAGATATATATATATATATATATATATATATATATATATATATATATATATATATATATATATATAGATATATATACACACATAAATATATACACACACACACACACACACATATACATACATATATATACACATATATATATATATATATATATATATATATATAGAGAGAGAGAGAGAGAGAGAGAGAGAGAGAGAGAGAGAGAGAGAGAGAATTTAATATATCAACTAACATAAGCGCACAGATGCACGCCCATGCTAGCAAATACACAGGTTATGTCATAGTACCTAGGTGGTTCAATGCAGGAGAATGCAGAACAATAATATAAAAGACGTAAAATAAGAAAATATTTTTTAAAAAAATTTTAAAAAAATTTTTATTTACTTACTTAAATTTTCACTCCAACTAATTAGTTTCTGCAATGGGATAAAGACAGTTACGTAATCCAACTGTCGAGAATTCATTGCGTCATCAGGGAGTCTATTCTCAGTTAAGTCTCCAGGCAATGCGCGGACACTGGCGGCTCATATAAAAATAATAATAATTCGGTAGATCGAACAGCTGGCGAGGACTGGATTCTATGTACCGAAATTCTCACTGCTTCAGGTCAAATGGCCGATTCTAAAGAATCAATCACGTGACACAGAGGCTAGTTAGAAGGAATGGGATGGTAAGATGACTGACTTACGTAACTGTCTTTATCCCATTGCAGAAACTAATTAGTTGGAGTGAAAATTTAAGTAAGTAAATAAAAAATTTTTTAAAATTTTTTTTAAAAATATTTTCTTATTTTACGTCTTTTATATATATATATATATATATATATATATATATATATATATATACACATACTCATATACATATATATAAAATTAAGAAATAAAGAAATAAATAAATAAATATAAGACCCATCGTCTCTAGCATAGAAGGACCCCTATACAAAATTTCCTGGCTTCTCTCCCAGGTCCTCAAGCCTCTACTCTCCACCTTCCCCGGACATGTCAGTAGCTCCGACGAAGTTATACGTAGATTACACCAACTCCAGCCAGAACAACTTAAACTTAATAAATACGCTTTTAGCCTCGACGTTGTCTCCCTCTACACTACAGTCCCCGCTCACCCAGCTGTCGATTTATTGACGGACTGCGTGGTCGCAGAGAACATCCACTGCTACGGCCTCCACCCGACGGACATACACCAACTTTTGTCCTTCACAGTAGACAACACGTACTTCACCTTCCACCACCACACATACAGACAGACAACAGGATTACCCATGGGATCCAGCCTCTCTGGCCTGCTGGCCATCACTTACATGAACCAGCTAGAATGCCGAGCCCTCAACACCTGCCATTCCCATGCCTTCTTCACCCGATATGTAGATGACATACTCATCCTTACATCATCCCGTGAGGAGGCAGAGAAAATATACACAATATTCTCCAGCATGGACGCCAGTATAAAGTTCAGCATAGAACACGCCGATGACCACAGATCCCTATCCCTGCTGGACTTCCAACTCAGGGTAACAGAGGAAGGCAACATCCACACCTGCTTCTATAAAAAATCCGCCAGCAGGGACCTGTTCGTACATTTCAGATCGGCCCTCCCACTCGGTGCCAAGTTCGGATACATAAAGAACGAACTGGCACGTATCAAGAACAAATGCACCGACGCCAGAGACCGAGACACACACACCACACATTTCCTGGAAGTACTCAAACTGAACGGATACACGACATCCACCACAAACCGTGCCAGAAAGAACAGAGGACACCACACCCGAGGCACTAACACTTGCTTCCTGAAGCTCCCACACTTCAGTGAAGAAACAACAACAGCCATCCGCAGAGCCATCAGACGAGAAGGCCTGGATATTCAACTGGCCCATTTGGGTCCTTCTTTGCGCGGACGGCTAGCTAAGAGACACTCCACCAGACATGACAACTGCTGCAGACTAGCCAACTGCCCCATCAACGACACAGACCTATGCCACCAGGCTTACGTAGTTTACAGACTAGAGTGTGACAAATGCAACAACTTCTACGTAGGTAGCACCACCAGACCACTCCACATAAGAATAAAAGAACACCTCAATACTAACGCTTCCTCATTTAAGAAACACCTAGTTAAATGCAAAAACACTGATAAAAACATAACAGTTAGGATAGAAACTAAGGAAAGAAACCTCGGCAATCTTAGAATCAAGGAAGCACTCATTATAGATAGAACACATCCACCAATCAATAATAGACTAGAGCTCAACACCCAATTTATAACCTGATAGGGCCTCTAGCCCCACTTTACACACCCCACACACACGCACGCGCACACCTCCACTTATTCTCTCTCACACATACACACACAAAACCAGATCTAACACCAGATAACACCTACCCCCCACTTTTACGATTAGACCTATCTTCCCACACTCACACACACACACCCACATACCTACACCTTCATGCTTTCTCCCACACACATATACAGGCACGCATATAAAATTTAAAAAAACACAACAAAAACTAAAACATAACATAAACAAACCCCTCTTAAAGGGAGACTACTCTTTATCCACCTAATTTTAATTCTTTGATATTAAAGTTAGAACAGATACTCTATACTATTTCCGGTCAGCATGGCTTCATTCGAAATTTAAAGACGCTGGTCTGAGACCTTTACTTCCCTCCGAAGAAGAGATATTATCTCGAAAATTAAGGACATTTAAATAAATTCAAGGTGAAAGACGAATTCACATCAATATCTTTCACTATTGCATTCTTTTTTCTATGTCCATATCTGCATTGTCTTGGCCTTATTACACATATTCTAACGTTTATACCTCATTACACAATGCTTCAAGTGAACTATAACCTCCTCCTATATATATATATATATATATATATATATATATGTGTGTGTGTGTGTGTGTGTGTGTGTGTGTGTGTGTGTGTGTGTGTGTGTACGTGTATATATATATATATATATATATATACAACATTAATTGATAATTATTAATAATGTTACATCGTGCAATAGCCATACTCGATAACGAGGGGGCAGCCATCATGTATACATACATACATAGATACATACATACATATACATATACATATATTTTCCTGTGCATATACGTGAAAGTGTGTGTATGAGTGTGTTGACGCCTATGTTAATATATCGACGTCTATTTCCTGTTTACTGTAATAATCTCAGTAAAAAGCCTGCACTTAACTCAGACGAATTAAATCAGATTTATTCCTTCGCATGGCTTTTGGTAAAACGAAACTTTATTTTAGAGAGGAGACAAAATAAAGGGCGAAAACCCAGAGTAAAGAGAGTGAGTGAAATACAGAGGGAGCGGTAAAGTACTGAAAGAGAAGAAGGATGAGTGTGGAGATAGTTAAAGATTATGGGAGATTGAAAGAGAAGGAGTGAATGGGAGACAGAGATAAAGTGAAAGAGTGAGAAAGAGTGAAAAGCGATGGAAAGACTAAACAGTGTCCCTGAACATTACGTTAAGGCTACACGTGTCTGTGGAAAGCTCAACCATTTACAACCTAAAGCCTTGTGGACTCATAGCAAGCCCCCGTGACCCTTATCATTGGACAAAACTGTCCCCATGACACTGATCGTTGGCTTTTTTTGAAGCAATGTCTTACAGCCAGATGCCCTTTCTGGTGCTATACCCTCTAGACTCCTCTTACGACACGCAGGAATAAACACACACACACACACACATACACACATACACTCACATGCACAAACACATATAATTACACACTCACAGACACACTTGCACGCCCACATATACTCACGCTCATATACACACACACTCATATACACTCAGATGCACTCACATACGCACATATACACACTCACATACGCACATATACGCACACGCTCATACAGACACACACTCATACACATACATACACACATACACATATATACACACACATATATACACACACATATATACACGCACACGCATGACCGGCCACATAAGAACACATCTAATAAATGTAACATTGGATTAGAGAGCCAGACAAAACGTTTAGTTACGGCTCTTTACCTTCTGAGTTCAAATCTAGCTGAAGCCAGGATCAATAACATAAGGTACCAGTCACATACTGGAGTCGATCAGTTTATTTGAGTTCCTAACCACCCCTCCACTCCCCAAATCGCTGGCCTTATGTCTAAATTAATTGTTTCTACTATTGGTACAAGGCCAGCAATTATCCCAGTGCATTACTGGTACTTTATTTTATCGACCCCGTAAGGATGAAAGGCAAAGTTAACCTCGGCGGGATTTGAACTCAAACCATAAAGGGCCGTAACTCTATACTGCAAAGCATGATGTCCGACCTTCTATCAATACTGCCAATCCATTAATAACCAGTAACATGACGCTGAAACCTTAAATATCCCTATTATTTGATGAACAAGCTTCTAAATTGATGCTCCAATCCCCAAAGTCTCTCAAATTATGAATAGCTTAATGCTTTTAAAACAGAGGACTTCAACTCAAGGATTCAAAGTGCCATCAGGTCTTGGACGTAATGTGTTGAAAGTGGACATAAAACGAGGATGGTTAGATTTATATAATTTATTACCTATATGTATAACATTTCAGTTCCAATTACTTTCACCAAGCCGACTTTGATATGTAAAATTGGGGGTTTGCTGAGTATTCTAAATTTTGTGTATGAACATCCCCCCTCCCCCCACACGCACACCTCAAACCTAAAGTGCTCTGGGGCCCCCAACGTCTAAATCTGCCCTGCACACACTCATACATAAATATATACACAGACACACTCATACAAAAACATACATTGGCTGCCATTGAGAAACAAGTTTTCCTTCTACTAGAATGATGCCCTAACAAGAACTATCTGTCTCTTATTCCCAGTGGGCTAAGCGCGCTAGGGCACCAAATATATATATATATATACAATATAGAGAGGAGAAAACACGAAAGAGTATGTTTAAGGGGGTATAAGGCCAATAGAGTGAAAAACATAAAAACTGCGAAAGGTATGGGAAATATATTATAATTAAAGGTATATATATATATATAAAAGAGTTAAACAAGATTCAATGAGCATATCAAAGAATGAGTTTTACAGTAGATTGGAAGCACTCTACGAAAAAATAATTTTCCAGAGTTATTAATACAAATATTAATAAAATAGATGTTCTTTTGATCACTTGTCTGATGAGGACGTACTGTTGTACATCCGAAATATGTATAATAAAATGTAATTCATCAAAAGAACATCTATTTTATTAATATTTATATATATATATATATATATATATATATACATTATGAAGAGAGAAGAAACATTTAGATATAATTAGTAATAAAATGTATCATACCTAAACTGTTCCTAAATTCCTCGACTACGTAGTTTCGTGGCATAAACAAAAACAATATATCAAAGATATAGAGTCCTTGCGAGGTCTGCCGACTTATCAAGAGGATACCTCATTTTACTAGTCTCAAGAACGCGTCTACACGACGTGAGAAAGAATCCCAAAAGGCGGAGGGGGAGATAGTCACGCGATATAATGGTCGAGAAACAGAGCTAAGCCTCTTATAACCCCGAAGAAAATACCACGGAGGCGGAGGGGTTATTTATATCGAGGCCGTAGAAGAGGTGGCGAAGAAGGCGAGAAGTATGAGTAATGGAAGCTTTCCAGCTGTCCCCACACTTCAAAGATTGCTCGACCAGAGGGAGTTATTAACAATATATTTAGAAACACACAGATACATGCGGACACACACATATATACATGAATGCATCCGCACCCAACTGTGAGTTAAGGGTGCCAACTTCACCGATGTTGCTCAATGAATGACTGGGACAGACCAATTCAGTTGAACTAGACTGAACCAGTATCAGAGTTAAAAATACATTATGAAGAGAGAAGAAACATTTAGATATAATTAGTAATAAAATGTATCATACCTAAACTGCTTCATACCTACTGGTTCAGTCTAGTTCAACTGAATTGGTCTGTCCCAGTCATTCATTGAGCAACATCGGTGAAGTTGGCACCCTTAACTCACAGTTGGGTGCGGATGCATTCATGTATATATGTGTGTGTCCGCATGTATCTGTGTGTTTCTAAATATATTATATATATATATATATATATATATATATATATAAACGTTTGTATATGTATAATAAAGCCAAAACAATGCAGGTATGGACATAGAATAAAGAATGCAAATGCAAAAGATATTGTTGACAATTAGTCTTTTACCTTAGATTTATTTAAATCTCCTTAATTTTCGAGATAATATCTCTTCTTCGGAGGGAAGTAAAGCGGTTAGACCAGTGTTCTAAATAGCTTTTCGAGATATTATCTCGAAAATTAAGGACATTTAAATAAATCTAAGGTAAAAGACTAATTGTCAAAAATATCTTTTACATTTACATTCTTTATACTATGTCCATACCTGCATTGTTTTGGCTTTATTATACATATACAAACGTTTATACCTCATTACACAATGCTTCAAGTGAACTATAACTTCCTCCTATATATATATATAAATATATATATATATATATATATATATATATATATATATATATATATATATATATATAAATATATATATATATATATAAATATATATATATATATATATATATATATATATATATATATATATATATATATATATATATATATATATATATATATAACGAAGGAATTGTGGTAAGGAACCAGATGGACCATAACGCACCAAAGTACTCAATACGTAGGGTAGTAGAGTGGGTAATAGGAACAAGTATAACCCCGACGGCAGAGCTCAAGCCGTTTCAGTACAGAAATAGCCGTCGTAACGGCTTGCGCTCTGCCGTCGGGGTCATACTTGTTCCTGTATATATATATATATATATATATATAAATGTATTTTATCACAAACTCACAAGAGAGTATAGAAAGATATATTATGTTACATGCCTTGTGCTGGTTTAATTTCCATTCTATTTTAAAATTTACACCTTTAGATTATTTATCCATATGAAACATTATGTAACGAATTAACAATGTTGATAAGTGTATTTTGATTCTCCTTCACAATTTTCTGTTTATATATATATATATATATATATTTCTTTAGGTTTGTTGGTTCACCACTGGATAAAATTGGTCATTCCGTATGGTCAATCTTTTTATTTATATATATATATATATATATATATATATATATATATATATATATATATATATATATATATATTTATATATATATATATTTAATAAATATTTGCTCTACGGTTCTTATATATTTGATATATATTTATCCTTATCGAGCCCTCTTTGGATTTTAGTCTTCAAATTTATTATTATTACTATATATATATGTGTGTGTGTGAGTGTGTGTGTGTGTGTGTGTGTGTGTGTGTGTGTGTGTGTGTGTGTGTGTGTGTGTGTGTGTGTGTGTGTGTGTGTGTGTGTGTGTGTGTGTGTGTGTGTGTGTGTGTGTGTGTGTGTGTGTCTGTGTGTGTGTCTGTGTGTGTGTCTGTGTGTGTGTGCCTGCGTGTTTGTGTGTATGTATGTATTTATTTATATATATATATATACACAATATACATACACATACATAGAGACATACACACATATATGTTGCACACATAACTACAGTTAATGATCAGCCACCGAAATAATTACGAATGATAACTCTCGTTTCTCTCTCAAGCTGCAATATTTATGTTCCTGTGTTACTGAGGTCATTTTCCTATTTCCTTTCATCTTTAACTTACCAAGGAATAATAATAGAACGACTTAATGCCCCAAATATCACCTGTAAAAGCAATATCAACACTACTACGACGAGAACCACCTTCAATACCATAACTAACGCCACCACTGCCACCAACACCATCACCATCATGTTTTTCCCTACAGCACTACCTCTCCCGCTCAGTCTAAAGATTACTACAACACTCTCAGAAACACCATCCTAACAATACTATCCCTACTACTTAGCCGACACTTTCATACTACACTCCACAACACTACTACAACACTCTCAGAAACACCATCCTAACAATACTATCCCTACTACTTAGCCGACACTTTCATACTACACTCCACAACACTACTACAGCACTCTCAGAAACACCATCCTAACAATACTATCCCTACTACTTAGCCGACACTTTCATACTACACTCCACAACACTACTACAACACTCTCAGAAACACCATCCTAACAATACTATCCCTACTACTTAGCCGACACTTTCATACTACACTCCACAACACTACTACAACACTCTCAGAAACACCATCCTAACAATACTATATCTACTACTTAGCTGAGACTTTCATACTACACTCCACAACACTACTACAACACTCTCAGAAACACCATCCTAACAATACTATCAGAATTTCTTTTGGACATGTTGATTCAATGGAGAGATCACAGATTTGTATATTATCGCATTGTTGATCCAGTGGGCATGACTCAGGTTTTTACAAGAACATCCATATACTTGAGGGCTCTGTTGCTTATGCAGGAGGCGTGACTTCGTGTTGCTGGCACAGATGTATTCAATTATGACCGTATGATGGATAAAAATCTGGTGGTATTTGTGTCCTAGAGGGAAGTGTGTATCTGAGAGGGTTAAAAACGTCTTTCCAATATTAGTTTTGGCACTTAATAAGAAAGGAGGGAAGAACCAGATGTTTGCTCTCTTTCTTAATTTTTTCCTATTAGTATTGGGGGGGGGGGGCTGGAGAATAAAATATATTCTTGGAGAAGACGCTATTTGGTAAGGCAGGGTGATAGTAGGGGGCTGCCCTATCTAAAATGGCTTAACTACATTTTTGAAGACTATAGTGGGGTGGCAGAATTTCTTGTGCATGTTTCTAAGATTTTCGCTAGGCTTATGGAAGGGTTTATGGGTGTGTGTACGTAGGTCTAAGCTGAAGTTTAAAAAGCTAACACTAATACGGTTGGTGGATACGATGATTTTCATCCCTAGTTCCCTAAAAGTGGTGATTATCTCTTTCCTAAATGTGTCGTGGTCATAGCCATTTTATGGCTCGTAAGGGCCAGACCATCGTCATGGTATAAACAGGTGTTGGAAATCAGGGGATTTAGTGCGTAATGTATCCAAGATAAAGAGCACCACCAAATCGCAAATATCTGCGCTGTCGTAGGATCCCATAGGGACATCAAAGAAGTCGTTTGTCATGGATTTCTTTATCCGAACCCCCCCCCCCCCCGTTGTTGGGCCGGAGAGTTTTACGACAGTAGGATATTACCAGCTGGTCCAAATCATCTTAGCTTTGATACCAACACAAGTGAATTCATTCGAACTCCCATGGTTAGACTCATTTGTAATATGCAAGGCAGCCTACTGATGAGGACGATTGTCTTAATTTACTGACTAACCATTATAATTATGGTAATTAGTATTTTTCTTCTCGTCTGAAACTGCGGTATAAGCATATAATTGGATTATTCTAATTATAATGTAAAATTGCGTTTGCTACTAAATGTGTTTTTGTTGCCATTTGTTACTATGCTTTGTTTTGCTAAATATAAGTACTATTTTTCCTTAATAATATAGAATATATATATATAGAGAGAGAGAGAGATGTGTGTGTGTCTGTAAATATATATATATACATACGTATATATAAATGTGTGTGTGTGTCTGTAAATATATATATATATACAATATATATATATGTGTGTAGAGAGAGAGAGAGTGAGAGGGAGAGTGAGAGGTGACAGATATATATATATATATATATAATAAACAATACAATATAATTACCTCATTACCAGAGGTTTCCCGAATAAGACGGATACAAGAAACGTCCGCATTCGTTCGTCGGCAATTTCTCTCTCTCTCTCTCTAGATATATATATATATATATATATATATATATATATATATATATATATATATATGATAATAATGGAGCTGCGGCGTTGCAAATGGGTTACATATGAAAAAGTTGTCTTCATCAGTGGCCTTCCAACCGTCGTAGGCATTTCGTCGCTTTAAAGGCCATATACCTCAGGTTGGTGCGAGCAACGGCTAAAAAAAGTCGTTGGGACACGTAAATAAAGGGGACGCTAGGGTAAACAAACAAAATGGTTTAAGCAACAGAAAGTGATGAAGAAGAAAGAGACAAGTCCCAGATTTCTATGAATATAAATTCGGTGGAATCGTGAACGCGAGAATAAAGACCATCAAACCTGGTTGAAATGTGAGCAAGGAAGGAATTTCGCACAGGTCTAACGGGAGGAAGAAAGGGTCTGGTCTGCGAATTCGGTAAACATAAGTTCTGTGAAGTCGCAGACGAGAGAGAGAGAGAGAGAGAGAGAGAGAGAGAGAGAGAGAGAGAGAGAGAGAGAGAGAGAGAGAGAGAGAGAGAGAGAGAGAGAGAGAGAGAGAGAGAGAGAAAATTCATACCGGCTTGGCCAAGTGCGCGCGAGAAAAGGATTACGGACAGGTCAAACGGGAAGAAAGGGGAGGAGGAGAGGTAGTGACAGAGAATGAGTGAGTGAAAGGTGAGGAAGAGGCTAACAGAGAGAGAGAGACTGCTAGAAAGGGTAAAGATACAAAGAACGAAACAGACGGGTAGCAGCGGAGGAAAAAATATATGTGTAAATATGATAATAATGGAGCTGCGGCGTTGCAAATGGGTTACATATGAAAAAGTTGTCCTTCATCAGTGGCCTTCCAACCGTCGTAGGCATTTCGTCGCTTTAAAGGCCATATACCTCAGGTTGGTGCGAGCAACGGCTAAAATAAGTCGTTGGGACACGTAAATAAAGGGGACGCTAGGGTAAACAATGATGAAGGACAACTTTTTCATATATATATATATATATATATAGTGTAAGAGAGAGAGAGAGGCTGACAGACCGACATACAGACCGGAAACGAGAAACAGAAAGCGAATGAGAGTTTGAATAAGTATTTGATACATATTTGAACTAAGAACGTATAAAACCACAGGCAACTTCCAGTATTGTCACAGCTAGACTTATTCATGAAAACATGAGTTTTTGTGGAAATGGCGGTCGATCCTTCCTGTCACCATTTTAATGTCTTGGGTGAGTGGGGGAGACTAAAGGGTGTACCTGTACTTGGGTGAATGGGGGAGACTAAAGGGTGTACCTGTACTTGGGTGAATGGGGGAGACTAAAGGGTGTACCTGTACTTGGGTGAATGGGGGAGACTAAAGGGTGTACCTGTACTTGGGTGAGTGGGGGAGACTAAAGGGTGTACCTGTACTTGGGTGAGTGGGGGAGACTAAAGGGTGTACCTGTACTTGGGTGAGTGGGGGAGACTAAAGGGTGTACCTGTACTTGGGTGAGTGGGGGAGACTAAAGGGTGTACCTGTACTTGGGTGAGTGGGGGAGACTAAAGGGTGTACCTGTACTTGGGTGAGTGGGGGAGACTAAAGGGTGTACCTGTACTTGGGTGAATGGGGGAGACTAAAGGGTGTACCTGTACTTGGGTGAATGGGGGAGACTAAAGGGTGTACCTGTACTTGGGTGAGTGGGGGAGACTAAAGGGTGTACCTGTACTTGGGTGAATGGGGGAGACTAAAGGGTGTACGTGTATGTACGTGTATGTTTGTGTATGTGTGTGTATGTATGTGTGTGTATGTGTGTGTATGTGTGTGTCTGTGTGTGTATGTGTGTCGCTGACAGGTCTATACGTACCTGTGTGTATATGTATGTTTGTCAGTTCAGTGGGCACCGTAACTATAAGGGACTGTCCCTGTATTTTCTGTTGTCTTTGACTTGTGTGCCTCTTTATATATATGTGTGTATGTGTGTATGTGTGTGTGTATGTATGTGTGAGTGTGTGTGTGCATGTGTGTATGTATGCGTATATGTGTTTGTGTGAGTGTGCGTATCAAACTAAACAAAGAACTACTAAGGAAATATGAAAAGAATCTTTTAATAGAAAATAAATTATATTTACACAATCGTGTCTTCAATGTAATATATATATATATATATATATATATATATATATATATATATATATATATGTGTGTGTGTGTGTGTGTGTGTGTGTGTGTGTGTGTGTGTGTGTGTGTGTGTGTGTACAGGATGCGGACGGTATTTGAGAACATGCATTTTTAGTCGTGGATTGGCAGTATCGGTAGAGGGTCGGAAGCCATGCTTTCCAGCATAGTTACGTCCCTTTACGATTTGAGTTCAAATCCCGCCGAGGTTGACTTTGCCTTTCATCTTTACGGGGTCGATAAAATAAAGTACCAGTAATGCACTGGGTAATTGCTTGCCTTGTGCCTAAAGTAGAAACAATTATTTTATCATGCTTTCCAGCATAGTTACGTCCCTTTACGATCTGAGTTCAAAACCCGCCGAGGTTGACTTTGCCTTTCATCCTTACGGGGTCGATAAAATAAAGTACCAGTAATGCACTGGGTAATTGCTGGCCTTGTGCCTAAAGTAGAAACAACTATTTTATTTGACTAATTTTTATTGAACTTCTATTTCAGAAAATAACAATGAAAATAACTATGCTTACTAATGAAATGAAAAGGCATGTTGTGATTGTGGCTTTGAAGGCTAAGCATGGTGATTTCGAAATTTCTCGTTTTCTGAAAGTTGCAAGATCTTATGTTCACAAGATTCGGTGTGAGTTGAAGATGGAAGCGTATTACCTGTATCAAAACGTAAAAAAACATTCAAAACGCTCTGATTCTATCAAGACATCTGAATTTATTCAGGTAGCTAAGCAAAACATTGACGACAATCCAGGAAAATCAATAAGCTCATTTGCAAAAAATGTTGGTGTGTTAGAAAAAACAATCAGAAATGTTGTGCATGAAGACATCAGACACAAATCTTACGTGGTGAGAAGAGGTCAATTTATGTCAGAAAAAAACAAAATAAAACCGTTTAATCAGATCCAAAAGACTTTTAAACAAACTTAAAAATCCATCAGAAGATGATGTGATTTAGTTTGTGTCAGATGAGAAAAACTTTGACCAGGACCAGAAAACTAACAGAAGAAATGACAGGTGGCTATGTGCAGACCCTTCTGAGCTTCCAAGAGTAATGCATACAACATTTCCTGCAAGTGTCATGGTTTTGGGTGTTGTTAACAATGAAGGACATGTGATGTCTCCTCAATTTTTTCCTCAAGGTCTTAGGGTGAATGCTGCTGCGTATATCGAGGTTCTGGATAAAGTAGTTAAGCCTTGGATCAACAGTGTATGTAATGGAAGGCCTTATGTCTTTCAACAAGATTCTGCACCATCACACAAGGCTCAAATGACAAGAATTGATGGCCGTAAAATTGCATGATCACATTACCCCCAACATTTGGCCTCTTAATTCTCCAGATCTCAATCCACTGGAATACTATGTATGGAGCATTGTTGAGAAAAATCTCAATGAACACCCCCATAGCACCAAAGATTCTTTGAAAGCCGCCATAGTTCGAGTCTGTCCGATATGAACAAGGACCACTTAATCCGAGCTTCTAAACGATTTCAACCACATGTAGAGGTAGTTATTGATGTTTATGGGGGTTTTATTGAATGAAATTATTAAATTGATAATTTAGCTTTATGTCTATGTTATTTTTATAAGAATACTGTTTTTTTCTGTTATTATATAAGCGATTTGTTAAAACCATAAATCTGTCCTCAAATACCGTCCGCGCCCTGTATATGTATGAGTGTCCGTGTGTACATGTGGGGACGTGTGCATGTGTGTGTATGTGTGCATATGTCGGTCTGCAAATGAGTGGGTGTGTATGTGTGAGTGTATGAGTATGCATGTGCACATTCACATGAGTGTGAGCATGTGTGCGTGAGCATGTATGTGTGTGCATGTGTTTATGAATATGTATGTGTGTGTGTGTACGTGAGCATGAATATGTGTGTGTGAGCATGTGTGTGTGAGCATGTATGTGTGTGCCTGTGTGTATGAATATGTATGTGTATGCATGTGTACGGGAGAATGAATATGTGTGTGTGTATGAGAGCATCTGTGCGTGAGCATGTATATGTGTGCATGTGGGTGTATGCGTGCGTGTTTGTGTATGTGTGTTAGAGAAGGTAGCAATTAGCAGAAAGTTCAATGCCACGTAGATAAACAAACAGACAGACAGTGAAACAGCTCAATCTCCCAATCACAACAGCAAGTTATCGTTGTTAACATCGTAGTAGTAAAATAATTGCTATTACCTTTCACGACGCCAATTTTTATTTATTACAAGTCTCCTTTTCTCGGCAGCAATGCCGCCTACCTATACCAACATTTTTTTTGTAAAAACCACACGGGGTCCCGATAATACATTCTTGCTTATATACTGTGAAACTGTCCATTCTTCGGTCTCAGTTCTGAGCGTGCATTAATGTAATTGAGTCAGAGAAAATGTTTACACCTTCACACAAGACTAGCAATTTATATTAATTTCCTTTCGTTATCGTTAATTTAAAAATAAAAGGATATGGGAATACGCATGCGCATGCATTTGTGATAATGTAAGGATGGTGCTAAGTATGCATATGTATTTATCTATTTCTTATGGTTGTATGTATATTTGTATGTATGTATGTATCTATGTATTATGTGTAAGCGTGTAAGTGTGTATATATGTATGCAGGGGTTGGGTGGAACAAGAGCGATGGGGTTGGAAAAAATCTTTAACATTATAAGCGGTGGGGGAAACTATTCGAGACCCGAGAGTAGGTAAATAAAATAGCTAAATAGTAAGGAGTGAAACACCATTTCGGTTACATTTTCCTTCGCCATGTTTAGCTAAGGCAGGCAATCTCATGAATCGGATCCAGCCCTCGAGTTGAAGTCATCCATAATTACTAGCTTATCAGCAGCTCACATATTTCTCACTAATTCTCCAAGTTCGTTGTAGAATTATTCAATAGATTATTCTATTTGTGACATTGTAGGAGTATAAACACTAATTATTGTAAGGTATCTTCCTTTTTTCAGATGCAGATGACATGATATAACATGTTCTGGGGAACCACTCGGATAATTTTCAAGAGATGAAATGAGAGAGTTTCTAACAGCCTAACTAACACCTGATTCTCTCATTTGACCTTCTGCTACAACTTTCCAAAAGAAAGTGTTTCTATATTTTCATTGAGCTAACCATTCCCATGTAGTTGTGTTTCAGAGAAAGAGATACTATATATAATGAATATTTTTTCAACTCATGAGTGATCAACACCGTTCGTCTCCCTTGGTTTGAATCAAATTGTCGTTAACTAAAGTACACACATTCCAACAAGGTAAGTTTCATAGTGTGTTTAACCATTTTGTGTTGTCGATATAAGAAATTGTGGTAAGAAACCAGGTGGACCATAACGCACCAGAGTACTCAATATTTAGGGTAGTAGAGTGGGTAATAGGAAAAGAGCCCGATCGTTTCGACAGCTAGATTCGAACACACACACACATATATATATATAGAGAGAGAGAGAAATAGGATTTCGCTTCAAGCATAGCGTTTCTAAAGAAACACGGTTTTAGGAAGCCGTAGCTATGCAAACCCCGGGGCTAACACCCTCTAGTGGTGTCCAGCAGAAGCAAGGGGAACAACCGTCTCTGAATTTCAGGCTTGACAGGCCTTCTTCAGGACGGTCCCTCCCACCCTTGCAACTGCTGGACTTGAAAACAGTCGAGAATATATAGTTTTCTCGTCTGTGTAAATGAGGTGATTAATCTCATTTGCATATGAAGCTGCATAAGTTGGCTCAACTTATAATAATATATATATATGTATATTGAACACACACACACACACACACACACACACACACACACACACATATATATATATATATATATATATATATGTGTGTGTGTGTGTGTGTGTGTGTGTGTGTGTGTATGTATGTGTGTGTGTGTGTGTGTGTGTGTGTGTGTGTGTGTGTGTGTGTGTGTGTGTGTGTGTGTGTGTGTGTGTGTGTGTGTGTGTGTGTGTGTGTGTGTGTGTGTGTGTGTGTGTGTGTGTGTGTGTGTGTGTGTGTGTGTTACACTTTTTTTCTATAATCAGCAAAGTAATCTATGATACATTTAAAAAAGACGATATTATATATAAACTGCATTACGGTGAAATGTAATGCAAGGATTCAATCATTATTAAACTAGTGATATTATTATTCAAGGCGGTGGATTGGCAGTATCGGTGGAGGGTCGGACACCATGCTTTGGAGTATAGTTACCTCCCTTTATGATCTGAGTTCAAATCCCGCCGAGGTTAACTTTGCCTTTCATCCTTACGGGGTCGATAAAATAAAGTACCAGTAATGTACTGGGTAATTGCTGGCCTTGTGCCAAATGTAGAAACAATTATTATTCAAAGAGTACTCGATACTTGGGATAGTAGTATGTCTCTGAATTAATGGAACTATTTCACTTGTACAGTTTGTGTCAAAATCTGCCTGTCAGAAGATGGACTTCAATCTCACATGAGAACACACAATTGGACGCTTGTTAGTGATTATAGAACCTACCAGCTCGTCCTTACCAATATCACATATGTCGCAAGATCTGTAAATCTCAAGGAGGTCTAAAGAGACATTTCAAAGTTCATGAAGCTCTGACAACACAAGTTCACGCTGCAATTTATGT
The DNA here is from genome assembly GCA_964016885.1 of Eledone cirrhosa. Taxonomy (NCBI): domain Eukaryota; kingdom Metazoa; phylum Mollusca; class Cephalopoda; order Octopoda; family Eledonidae; genus Eledone; species Eledone cirrhosa. Next base: position 55,245,733 of record OZ024741.1, read on the forward strand.
GGACGGCCTCTCTCTCTCTCTCTCTCTATATATATATATATATATATATATATATATATATATATATATACAATATATAAGATCAAAAGATGGTTAAAAGAGTTCCAATTATTTTATTATGCACATTTCTAAAACAAATATCATCATGGGATGATATCTGCGTTCTCATCAGATAAAATAGGGATACATGATATGAAGCTTAAAAAACACTTGTGAATAGTGAAGTTTTAAATCAACATATGAAAAATAATTTAAGATTTATGTATGAGATTGGGAAAAAGTGAGGGGGGTTGGAAAAGGTAAGGAAGAGGGGGAGATGAGAGTAAAGAATGTTGGAGGAGGAGTATAAGAAGGAAGGATGAGAGAGGAGGAGAGATGGGTGATAGAGAGAGAGAGATAGCCTTTACAACTGAGAGAAAAATATATATTGTCTCACAGAAAGAAGTTAAAAAGCCGTTGGAAGATAATAGATAATTTAAAAGAATTTGAAATTAAAAGTTAAAGAGGTTTATACATGAAGAGAAAAAGGAATTAAGAATAATATTAAATTAAGGTTTGTATATTGAAGGGTTTAATAATATGCGCGAGGAAAAGAAATTATTAATATGTATTATTAAAATAAAAATATTAATGTTATTAAGGATATAATGTGAAAAGAAGGAGCAGAATGAATGAGTTATGAATTTAGAGGAATTAGTTAGGGTTTAAATTTGTTTTTATGTAATGTAATATGTGTGCGTAATATGTGTACGTAAATAGTTTGTTTAAAAATGAGCGCAGAAGGCAAAGAAGAAAAGAATGTTTAAGGAAGAAAATATCTAACATCAAAAAGTATATATGTTTACGAAATATTTTCAAATGGTAATAATATAATATATTAAAAGAAATTAGTTAGGGTTTAAGTTTGTTTTTATGTATTGTAATATGTAAAAGTCAAATGAGCATGAAATGATGAGATAAGAGAAATTTAAGGAAGAAAAATCTAACGTAAAAAAAAATGTTTATGTTTACGAAGGACTATTAAAGGTAATACTATAATGTATTTTTTTTAAAATAATTTTTATGGCCAATGATATGAGGAAAGATGGAAGAATGGATAATGTTGTGGTGAGTAATAATAAGAATTCAGAAGTAGTTAGGAAGAAAAAGTACAGATTAGAGGTTAGAAATTAAAAAGAAAAGAGGAAGAAAGGAAAGTGATAAAGAGGAATGATATAGAATGAGTAACTTGTATTATATAATATATAATAAATAATATTGAAATAAGGTAGAAAGATGGGTATATTTTTAAAAGATATATAAGCGTTTGAGAAAAAGGATTTTAAATTAGTAAGGTATTAGATATTAGCTGTATACTTTATGGAATGTTCTGTGTAATTTATGCAAGCAGAGAGAAAATAAATCCGTGCGTCTATTTATTATAGAATTGAAATTAGATATAATGGTAAATTTCTCAGCTAGACAAAGATTACCTGTTCCGGATAGGGAGGCATTCAAGTAGGGAGAGGCAGAACAAACTTTTCTCCAAGAGATGTTATAGTTAATATTTTTGTCTTTCAAGGACCATATGAGTTCTGAGAGTACAGACCATATACCTCCGGCTAGAGCAATACAATAACTAAATTAAGTTAGTGGGATAAAAAGAGTTGGGTGGAGAAAGAGAGACAGGTAAACAAACACGAATGGTGAGGCAACGTAAAGAGAGGAAAAAATGAGAAAATCAAGTCAATGATTCATTTTGAACATAAGAACGTGCGAATATATATATATATATTTCTGTGGAAGAAATCAGGTGTGCTCCGACCTGAATAATAAGTGGGCTTCATATGCCTTGTTTATCAACGGCTTCCCTACACCTCCAACAGGAATTATGGGTCTGTGTATACATATGTATACGTATGCGTATGTATTTCTGACTGTGTAGGTATGTAGCTGAGTAAGTAGATATGTTTTTCGATTTTTGTAAGTATGAATGTATTTATATATGTATGTTTGCGTACATATTCATATTCGTGACTAGTTATGCTTGTGCGCGTGTATAATATATATATATGTATATATATATATATGTGTGTGTGTGTGTGTGTGTGTGCGCGAATGTGATTTTTCACTATGTATGTTTGAATGTATGCATATGTGTATGTATTTACGTATGTATATATGTATGTCTACATTTATGTTTGTTTATTAAGGTAGATATATACAGCAAACAATACATATGAATGTGTGCGTGCGTGTGCGCGTCTATGTGTGCGTGTGTGTATATGTGTCGATGTGAATATGCAGATATCTATAACTATCTCCCTATTTTCGAGCAATACAAACATCTATCTAACTGTCTATCTATCTACCTACCTGTCTATTGATGTGTCTATCTATTTATCTGTAATATGTATGCTTTTGTATGCGTCTACCAATCTGTCTACCTATCTATCAGTCGACCTATATGTCTGTAGCTCTATCTATCTACATACCTGACTATCTATATGTATATCCTGACTATCTATCTGCCTATCTGTCTGTGTATCCAACAGCTAACTATTTATGTGTATTTACCAATGTATCTATCTTCGACAAGAACAACACTAATAACAACCATAAAGCACAAATCTCAACAGCGGTCTAAAATCGATAGATATTTAAATAGAACAAAGTGATTGTAATTTAGTTGGTATGTTTGATAATGATTAAAGAAAATATGGAAGAAAATTATTGTAATTGATATATGCGGAATGTTGAGACGAGGCGACCGGACAACAGAGGGATCTTCAGAGGAAGAACTCCCATCAAGCAAATGTTTCGGCCCCTAATTCCTCCTCGAGCAGGAAACATGTAATTAGTGTAAATGTATGTAAAATAAAATACGGTGATCGCCGAATGACAAGAAAGAAAATGTCAATGAAAACTCTGGGATAAAATGTAGTAATTAAGTAATTATTAAATTAACTTTTTACTATAAACCCTTTTTACTATATATATATATATATAATTGTTTCTACTTTATTTCTACTTTTGGCACCAGGCCAGCAATTACCCCCAGTGCATTACTGGTGCTTTATTTTATCGACCCCGTAAGGATGAAAGGCAAAGTTAACCTCGGTGGGATTTGAACTCAGACCGTTTAAATCCCGCCGAGTTAACTACTATATATATAATTGTTTCTACTTTTGGCACAAGGCCAGCAAATAACCAGTACATTACTGGTACTTTATTTTATCGACCCCGTAAGGATGAAAGGCAAAGTTAACCTCGGCGGGATTTGAACTCAGAACGTAAAAGGACGTAACTATGCTGGAAAGCATGTCCAACCCTCTGCCGATACTGCCAATTCACCACCCTACTACTATATATATAATAAAAGGGTTTTATGTGCCCATGCAGGCGCGGGCAGACACAGACACTCTTTCGACACTCACTCCCTTGATCCAGTGGAATATCCAGGATGTGACAACTGGAAGGATAGAGGGGTGCACTAGCACTGAGGTGGTGCTGTCTTTATAGACCCTCAGTGGATAAAAAGTAAGGTGAACTTCAATGAGTTTGAACTCAGAGAGCTGCTGGAACAAATATCCAACACTTTAAAGACTCTGCCAAATTAGCCGCCTTATATATATATATATGTATATCTCTGTGTGTGCGTGTGCCTGTGCGTGTGTGTGAATGTTTGTGTGTCTCATGTGATTTATCGAGGCGCGTGGATAATTTGAAATTTGAAATGTGGGAATCCAAACGTAGAAAATATCTGTATCAACAACCGATCGCTATAAATAATAATTGCTTTAGATGATTATCTAAAGTAACATATGTTTTGTTCCCCGGTTCTAAGTGTCATTTCATGGTTTGTTATATCCCATTATTATTTTTAAAAAAACACTATTATTTAATCAGAAGTTTGCGTTTGTGGTTAGGAGTTTGATATTTCAAAATTTTCATATTTTTCAAGAAAAAACACATTTATTTTAAATTTATCAGTTCATATAATTAAATCAACAGAGTATATATTTATTTTATTACACAAGCTTATCAAAAGCAAACAAGTAAAAACAAATAACACTTATAAATCAACTTATACACGTCAGAAATGACTGGATTTCCTGGATTTGCGGTTGTAGTCCAGGTCGCATTCCTGCACTAGCCCCCAGATATAGTCCCCCATCATTTTTTCATTGTAGTGGCCCTGGTACCTCCGCTCTATCTCTTTCAGATCTTGATGGAATTGTTCGCCTTGTTCTTCTGAGTAGGCGCCCATATTGTCCTTGAATGTTTCCAGGTGAGCGTCCAGCATATGGAGTTTAAGCGACATCCTGCATCCCATGGCGCCAAAAGCCTTTATAAGATCCTGCACCAGTTGCTGGTAGTTTTCAGCTCTGTAGTTGCCCAGGAAGCCCTTAACAACTGCCTTAAAACAGTTCCATGCTGTTCTTTCAATCCTATTGAGCTTATTGGAGAACTCAAACACCTTCTTTGTTTGAGGTCCAACAAAAATTCCACCTTTGATTTTGGCCTCAGATAACTTGGAGAAGAACTCAAGAAGGTACTTAAAAGCGGCTGATTCTTGGTTGAGAGCCTTCACAAACTGCTTCATCAACCCCAACTTAATGTGCAGTGGCGGCATGAGTACAATCCTGGGATCAACCAGTGGCTCCCGCATGACGTTCCGGGTCCCAACTACAAATTCTGTTCGCTGCTTCCAGTTCTTTCTTTTGTAGTGGTCAGAGATGGCTCTGCTGTCCCAAAGACAGAGGAAGCATTGGAATTTGATAAAGCTTCCTTGGAGTCCAAGCAGGAAAACCACCATCTTGAAGTCTCCAATGATTTCCCAATTGTACTGGTTGTATTGCAGAGCTTCCAAGAGGACTTTCACACTGTAGTAATCTTCCTTCAGGCAGACTGAATGAGATAGGGGCAGTGTCGGGAACTTGTTTCCATTGTGGAGGAGGACAACCTTCAAACTTGTGGTGGAGCTGTCTATAAATAGCCGCCACTCCTTGGGCACAAATGGCACCCCAATAACGTCAAACAGTCCAGTCACGTCATGGCAGAAGCAGAGGCCATCCCTAAGAGTTTAAACGGTTCGTGTCGACTTCTCTCACTTGTCACCTGCACTTCCTCCTTGACCAAATTCCACTGCTTCATCCTGGAGACGAATAGCTCTGCATTGGACTTAGTCAGACCCATATCCCTGACCAAATCATTGACTTCATTTTGGTTTGGGAAGTGAGGAACTTTTTCTGGCACCTCAGGCAGGTAATCCAAGTCCTCAGCATCCATCCCCTCCTCTTCATCAGAATACTTGTCTTGGACTTCATCTGGAGCAGAGGTGGCACTGGAACGGGAGATTTGGAGCAGTGAGGAATTGGAGCAATTGATGATGGAAGATCTGGATAATCTACATCAGCAGCATTCTTTCCTTTCCGCCGCTTGCTAACATCCACCATGCAAAAAAAGCAGTTTTTAACAATTTTATACTTTATTGCACTTTCATAATTTTCTTTAAGAATTACTCTTTATTTTATAATTTTAATTTAACCTGAAACATATATTAAAAAAATCATTTAACATAAGCAAATTAAACTTACATACGACGTAAAATCCAGCATACAAATAATTCTAGTGAATAGCTTAGTATTTTTACAAACCCAAACTTGTAACTGTTTAATAGCACTTTTTTATTTATTTGGGACCTAAGCAACACAAAAAAAGTGATTACAAGCCAGGAACAGAGAAAAGGTTTTTTTTGTTACACAGTGATATTTTATCCGATTATAATCGGATAAAATATCCCTAGGGACACAAAAAGTGGCCAGCAGCCACTATGGTGTTTGCATCCATATTTCCACATTTCATATATATATGCATATATATTACATGTGTGTGTGTGTGTGTGAGTGTGTGTGTGTGTGTGTGCGTGCGTGCGTGTGTGTGTGTGTGTGTGTGTGTGTGTGTGTGTGCCTGTGTCTGTGTCTGTATGTGTGTCATTGTGTGCGCGTGTGTGTGTGTGTATGTGTGTGAAAATTGACATCATTCCTTACCTGGCTTTATCCTATGTGACCCCAAATCAAACCTATCTTAATAAAGACCTGGAGGAAAAACCTATAGACATGCCAACTAAGGATTGTGCATGGGTATTTGTGTGAAATCTTAAGAACGGTGGCAATGTTGACAAGAAGCATACACTCTTTCAACGTTGTGAAAATCGCATTACACTAGGAGCTATAAAAACAGATAGCTAGAAAATATCTTTTGAACAAAAGAAATAGTGAAGCCAGGAAACTCCCAAGATGCGATAAAATGTCCATATGTCCATTATATTACATTTCTGGAGAATATATTACAAATGTAATTAACTACTGGCCCCCCAAAAAATTGTTATCATAATAGAACCTACCTGTGTGGAATGGCGTGGTTGTTACATAACATAGGAAATTATCTGTGGAAACGACTGTCTTGGGAAAAATAGAAAACGTATTCCTGATATCAATTCTATTCATGTGTCTCAGCATAAGAAATTTTAGTGGAACATTTTCATTAATACCATCGCTTTGTACGTGGATGTGACAGCTGGAAGATGAGAAGGCTGCACCGGCACTGGGCTGCACTACCACAGGGCCGTGCCAGTACAGTGATGCACCAGTACACACAGAGCCACACCAGTACACACACAGGGTCACACTAATACACACAGTGACACACCGACACACAGAGTCACACCGACACATACAGGGTCACACTAACACACACAGAGTCACACCAACACACACAGTGGCACACCAGCACACACACAGACACACACAGGGTCACACTAACACACACAGTGACACACCAACACACACAGAGTCACACCGACACACACAGGGTCACACTAACACACACAGAGTCACACCAACACACACAGTGGCACACCAGCACACACACAGACACACACAGGGTCACACTAACACACACAGTGACACACCAACACACACAGAGTCACACCGACACACACAGGGTCACACTAACACACACAGAGTCACACCAACACACACAGGGTCACACCAACACACACAGGGTCACACCAGTAGACACAAAGACGCACCAGTACACACACAGGTCACACCAACACACACAGAGTCACACCGACACACACAGGGTCACACTAACACACACAGGGTCACACCAACACACACAGGGTCACACCAACACACACAGGGTCACACCAACACACACAGAGTCACTCTAGCACACACACAGTGACACACCAGTACACACACAGAGCCGCACCAACACACACAGGGTCACACCAGTACACGCACAGAGTCGCACCAAAACACAGTTGCACCAACTCAGGTTTGCATAGCACAGGGTTGCACAAACAAAGGGCTACATCAGCATAGAGTTGCACCAGCACATGGATGCATCAACACAAGGCTGCACCAACACAGGGATGCACCAGCACAGGGTTACACAAGGCTGCACACCAGCACATGACTGCACCATTTCATTGCTGCACACCAGCACAGGGCTGCACCAGTTCATGGCTGCACATCAGCACGGGGCTAGTACTTTCTTTATCGACTTCGAAATGATGAAAGACAAAGTGAACCTTGGCGGGATTTGAACTCAGAACACAGAAAGAAATGTCCAACACTCTACTGATACTACTAAATTGACTGCCACTTCGCTAAATGCAGTAATAGATCGTTCTAACGAACTGTGCTGCTAGAGTTTGCTGTGGAAGCAAGCACTCGTTTTAGAGTCTTAGTTTTATTAACTAAGTCTTCTGAAATAATTATTTCTAACATTGGTACAAGGCCAGAAAATTTGGGCGAATTGGAAAGCCAATTATATCGACCCCAATACTTAACTGATACTCTATTTTATAAACCCCAGAATAATGAAAGGCAAAGTAGCCCTCCGAGGGATTTGAACTCAGAACGTAAAATGTCATAACTAAATACAGTAAATCATTTTGTCCGAAGCTCTAACGATACTGCCAATTCACCACCATAAAGTTATTAAAATAATTGTTTCAGATTTAGGTACAAGGCCAGCAATTTTGAGGGGGAGGGGAAAGTCGATTAAATTGGGCCCAGTGATTTACTGGTACTTTATTTTATCGACCACGTAAGGATGAAACGCAAAGCTAGCCTGTGCAGGATTTGAACTCAGAATATAAAAGGTCGTAACCAAATGATTCAGAGCATTTTGTCCAGTGCTGAGATGATTCTGCCAATCCATGGCCTTTAACAACAGAAATAATAGCAACAATAGAATTAATGTGGTAAGTACTTCAAACCACTCTTAGGATGTCTAACTTTCTACACCACCATTGCTCCCTCCTTAGCTCTCAATCACTTGGAACTAATACTACTTATAATTCCCGGTTTTCAGCAAAACAAGTCCCCACCGCACATATCCTCGTTCAACATCCTCAGTGATGCTTTCACACTTTCATTATCAGAGATAATATGAATGTAATGGATTTTTAGTGTCCAAGGGGGATTTCTCAGATAAATTCTGATTATGTTGCGTGTGATAGGTTGTGAAATATTCACAAGTACGTAAACACACAGGCTGCCTATACAATGTGTTTGCCTGCGTACAGGAGTGTGTGTGTATGTGTGTATGTAGGTGTGTGTCAGTGTGTGTGTATGTTTTCGCACCTATGTATATTTATGCGTGTATGTACGTATGTATACATATATATATATATATATATATATATATATATATATATATGTCTTTGTGTATGTGTGTATATATATATAAATATATATATATATATATATATATATATATATATATATATATATATATATATATATATATATATATATATATGTCTTTGTGTATGTGTGTATATATATATATATATATATATATATATATATATATATATATTTTTGTGTGTAACTAAATATGTCTACATTCTTATATACATGCATACATACATTCACATATACATACATGCATACATATCAATAAATGATTTTTTTTAATGTTGTTAGCGACTTGTAGAATGGTTAAATACATAAATCCACCATACTTCTATTTTGTTTTTTAGTTGCTTCTTACGAACAAATAAAGGTGAAATATTTCTTTTGAAAACACTTAACTACGCTAGACTTATTATTTTTATTTGGCAATAACACAGTGCATGTTTGCAAATAATACGTTCATATGCAAATAAACAACACCATATGTGTAAAATGTTTTGAAAAAACTATATAAGCTATTAACCTTAGTCCCGAATGTGTAAATGCCAGTGACGATGATCATAAGTCCTGAACACTAGTATCTGGTGTTCTCTCACGGCTGTGACATGACCACAGTTTAAAATACCCACAGCGGGACTTAAGTATGTTTTGCTATGCATAAATATATCATATATGCTTTCATAAACGCCACTGTTGTTTGTTTTTAATCTAACCTGATTTAGCTCGTGAGGCTTCATATCATGAGAAATAGAATGAAACTACTGTTTAATAATTTTGTAAATAACTATTATGTTTTTTAATTAATGTGTTCCTGTAATATAGTATTCTTTCTTTTTTTTTAACAGGTTTACCAACTTAATAATATTTTGAATTATTTAGAATACCATTCTACGACCTGGTCACTGATATTGTGACCAACATCCCTACTAACAATACTAACAACACCAACAATACCAACAATACTACTAGCAACACCACCACAGCCAAAACCTCTTCTAGCAGTACCACCACTACCAACATGAACAATCCCTACATTACCATTTGCAACACTGCACTATCAACACCACACCACCTACACTACTACAACACCAACAATAGAGACATCATCCCTACCAACACCACCGCTACCAATATCACTACTAACAAGCCCAACACCACCTTTACCAAACTATCACTACCAATACCACTGCTACCAACATCAACATGACCACCGCTACCAATACCAGTACAAAAACATTTACGTCATACGAATGACAAAAATAATTGTTTCTAATTTTAGCACAAGGCCAGCAAATACTCCAGTGCATTACTGGTACTTTATTTTATCGACCCCGTAAGGATGAAAGGCAAAGTTTAGACAGGAATCGTTGAACCTCATATAAATCACGAATTAAAACTACGAAGACATCGTCGCCATAGTAGTCTTCGTCTCACATTACTCCAGTATACTCAGTTGAAATGAGTACCAGCACTAGCAGGGGGTTTATCATTGCAATGAACGGGTTTCCTCACCACTCTCGGTCGCTTAACGCCAAGGACACCAGAATAAGCACCGACCTAATGAGCCACCGTACTTGAAACATACATTAGATGTTTAGAGACTTCGGATGTTGATTGGAAATATAACCTGGCCGCGTGATAAAATGATACTACTGCACAATAGTAGTTGGTTTTATCCTCACTAAACAAAAATACTTCAGTTTCAATGAATTTCCCCCGTATACCTCAACACTTTCAGCTTCAACGGCGAAGATGTTTCTTTCATTTTATTTTTTCTGTACATCTATGATTCATACATAACTTAACTTTGTCTCAAGTACTTTACTTATGCATGAACTAAATCCGGGAGATATTAAGATAATGCAACGTATGCCTGCATGTGATGGAACTATGAGAAATAAGAATATAGTATGTATGTGCGTATGTATCAATGAGT
>OZ024741.1:55261364-55291060 GCA_964016885.1 Eledone cirrhosa
AATCCAAGTTGGATCGACATGGGAACGGATGAATTGCGTGTTTTGGGGTTTTTCATCCGCTCCCTTGTGAGTACCAATTCACCCCCACCGGCCTGCGCAAGCGCATGTCCGAAGGAAGTTTACCATTAACCACCGCAGATTTCAACGAAATTCGCTTAGTCAGTTCACCCTCTCAGCCAAAACAATGGCCCACCAATGCCTGTACCATATTTTACTGCTACCCATCACGGCTGTGGCAGTCAGCCGAGAGCCAGGGGGATGGGAGAGTGTTAGTTTTTACAGGTCATAATACTACCCCTCACTAAGCGTTGACGGTACGACTGACCATCATCTTATAAGGGAAAATAAACTTAATTCTAGGTATCATGGTTTTACGTTGGAAGTTAAGAGTGAGAGTTGGAAATAAAAATTAAAATCCTAAATCAAATATCAGAAATTATAAATTAAACAATTAAGAAATTAACAATTAGAAATTAAAGAATTAAAAAAAAAAAAAAATTCTTTTCAGGTGATAATTCGGATTGATGTGAGTAAAAATATAGACTGTAGTGAGTAAATAATATGGAGAGAGATGTTTAAGTAATATGTTCTGAGAGGGATTCTAGTGTCACAGTTACTCTATCTACATATTGAACGACAGTGCCGTACATTATAACTGAGGGCAAACTACAGGGCTCCAGGCATTAGTCAATCTGGTACACAGTCATAATTTCCATCACATGGAACAAAATCAAAGAAAAACAGACATAAAGTACACAAAAGAAAAGAACAGAACCAATAGTGAATAAATGCAAAAACACAGAGTACATATATGCAAAATGATCCATATGATTGTCCATCTGTCCATGTATAGATTGAATTGAGGGGGCTTCTGTTCAAATGTGATTTGTATATATATATATATATATATATATATATATATATATATACCCATCTCTCTTCCGCCTCTCTTTTTGTCTATCTATCTATCTATCTGGCACACCGAGTGTGCCCAGGCGCTCACGGCTCTCTGGCAGGCGGACCCGGCTGTCAGTGGAGAATCCACCTCGTTATTCTATAGAGGGCTGGTGGTTAGCAGGTGCGACGACGCCCTCGGAGAAGCCCTAGGCATGGAGGAAGACGAACTGGCCAACCTGTTCGGTAGGACATTCAGCCCGGGACCCATGGATAACTTCCAGAGGTCCCTGGCCTGGCAATGCTACAGAAGGGCTCTGCCCCGTTCGAGAAAGGCTCTACAGACACGGGCGCCCGGGTAGGGACCCATCGAAAAAGATCTGTCCCAGATGCGTGTGCGACGAGGAAACCGTTGCACACGCATTGGTACACTGCTCGGGCATTGCCGATCTGTGGGGCTATGTCGAACAACTGCTGTCAAGGGTGGGACCGATCCGGTTGACCACCGAGTCTATTGTAACGATCAAGCCGCCTCCCCTCTTCACAAACGAAGGTGAGGCGGTGTTTCTGTGCGTAATAGCCATGGCGAAAGAGGTTGTATGGTGGACGTGTCTGAAAGGACTGAGGTCAGACACCTTTCTCTCTGGCCAACAACTGGTCCGTTTCTTCCGATATCATTTCGGAAGAAGGATCAGGATGGAGAGAGAGGTGCTGCACCCCAGCCGTTTCTATGAAAGATGGGTGAAAGTGGCGAGAATGGCCCGTGTGAATGGGCCTTCACTCTACATCAGACTATAGGTGAGGAAGATGAAAGACCAAGGGAGCACCCCTTCTCTGTGCTCCTGAGGAGAAGGGTTGCACACTTTTTTCGGGGGTGTGTGCGACCCCCCAAGGCGCCTCCTCTCTATTGAGGACTTTGTTATAAATTTTATTTTTTGTTATATTTTATTTTATTTTTATATATTGTTATTGCCTCCTCCTTATTGAGGACGCCTTGTTTTGTAAACTCCCCCCATTGTACTTGTCCCACTTTTGATGCCCTGGTGGCAAATAAAAGAAACATATCTATCTATCTATTTAACAGTTATACTCGTATCTTGTGTATTAGTTTCTTGCATTACCTGACCCATAGCTTCTCTCTCTATATATATAAATATATATATATATATATATATATATATATAGAGAGAGAGAGAGAGAGAGAGAGAGAGAGAGAGAGAGAGAGAGAGAGAGAGAGAGAGAGAGAGAGAGAGAGAGAGATGGGTAGGTAGATAAAAGGTGTAGCCTTTTTAGAAAGCTCCAACATGGTATCCTAACACTTTTCTTATTTCTTTGGGGTTTTTTTTGTTTTTTTATTATTATTTCTTCTTCGATAAAGATTTTACTCACTCCAAAACGTCAAATCATTTTCTTCCCTTTCCAAAACGAGGCGTTACTTATGATAGTGCCTGTTGGGGCCATTTTAAGGAATTAAATGATGGTGAAAGATGCGAGGTAAGAGAAACTGGTCAAGAGTAGAGCGTGTGGTGCATATGAAGGCTGAAGTACGATAAATGTTGCGGACTCGAGGAAGAGTGTTGTAAATGATTCTCTGTGTGTACCTCCGCCGTACACAATATCGAGGCATTATTTGAAGGCGGTGGATTGGCAGTATCGGTAGAGAGTCGGACACCATGTTTGCAGCATAGAGTTACGGTCCTTTACGATCTGAGTTCAAATCCCGCCCAGGTTAACTTTGCCTTTCATCCTTACGGGGTCGATAAAACAAATCACCAGTAACGTACTGGGGTTGATTTAATCGACTCCCCCCTCCCCCCAAATTACTGGCCTTGTGCCTATACTAGAAATCATTATTTGAGACGTGGTCTCAAAATCCAGGTCCTTGCTGCACAAAGACGTAGTAAATTGCCGAGGAGATTCAAAGTAGTTTAGATGCTAGAGTCCTCCAATGATAAGGCCGAGATACACACTTCGATGACAACAGTGGCCACGCGATTCTGCGTAGTACCCAGTGCCATGATCACATCATAATAGGGTTTACCTCCTGATTGTAACCTTATTATGTTGTTACAGCTCACACCTATGCAGATTTAGCTAGCCTCCTCCAAAGTATATCTCGTTGGAGGTGTCTTGGGTGATTTTAATGATAGGGACTCCAATCCTATCATCTCATTTCTACAGCTGAGTAAACTGGAGCAACGTGAAATAAAGTGTCTTGCTCAAGGAAACTACACATCACTCGGTCCGAGAATTGAATTCACAACCTTTCGATTACAAGCCCAATGCTCTAACCACTAAGCCATGTGCTTATTATGTAAGAAGCTGTATGATGGGATCATGGCATTGGGTAGTACGCGGAATCGAGTGGCCACTGTCGTCATCGAAGTGTGTATCACAGTCTTATCGATGGAGGATTTTGACGTCTAAACTACTTTGTATTTCCTTATTCTCTCTCTATATATATATGTGTGTGTGTGGGTGTGTGTGTGTGTGTGTGTGTGTGTGTGTGTGTGTGTGTGTGTGTGTGTGTGTGTGTGTGTGTGTGTGTGTGTGTGTGTGTGTGTGTGTGTGTGTGTGTAAAAGGTAAACAGAAATAACAACACGATCGGTACAGTATATGGAAGGTATATATTAGGTTAACGCTTGATATAACAGGAAGAGGGTCTTAACGTTTCGGACGCTAGTCCTTCATCAGAAGAAAGAATGAGAAATAAAACAGATTAAGGGGACGGGCGGGATGGAATTGGAGAAAATGTCTTTAGATAAAAATAATAGGTCCATTCATGTTGACATCTCTTGCAATATATATATAGTTATCTACCTGTTTATGATAGAGCCAATAACGTTGTTAGAACTCCGTGTAGTTTTCAAGGAATAATTCCAAAGAGATCAGGTGGTGAGAGCTATTGTTTTGTAGAGGCTTTCGTCATATAAGATTCCGTTGTTCATTCTAAACGAACTACATAATCATATATATATGTTTTGAACAAGGAAAATTATAGATGAATATTGGTGCTTAATAGGTTCACTGCTTTACGATCATTTCAGAAGTTTGATTGATCATGATAAATCGATATATTGACTAACTGATAATGATTATTAGACACGATACTCACCGTCTTCTTCAGAAACAATTGTTTTGTAATGGTTTAAATCCATAGATATGTTCACATTAGCTTTGCTTAGACTCTATATCTTCTCTCCTTGTTTTGATATCCTTAATTAAACGAACACCATTATACAATCCTCTAACCTAATATGAACCTATTTACAAAGTAAACCATGGTGATCTAAAATTGCCTTTTAAGTTCAACTCTTTATGACTACTTCACATCATTATTTTATTAATACACCCTAAACCTTTTCATTACTTTAACGAAATTTCATAATTCCAAAAACACTAATGTATTTTATCATCACACACTTCAAAACCGATTATTCGTTAAAATTTAATCCTAAGCTTTCGAAATTGACTTGCACATTTATAAATATAAATTCTATTAACTGCAAATTCTTTTACATTAGTTACATACACTACCTTTAAGTTACATTTTCATTGAAAGGGCATTAAAATATAGATATAATGGCTCATCCTTTGAAACACTAATCAAGCCTTTTCAGATATCACCCTTCATATTGTCTTTTCCTCTTATATTTCTGTTTTGTAATTTATTTTTTGGTTTCTGTTCCATTATATATATGTGTATATATAATATGTATATATATATATATGTGTGTGTATGTATATATATATATATATATATATATATATATATATATATATATATATATATATAGGGATGAAAATGGCGTGCTGCATTGTTGCGGATGTGATACATATGAATAAAAAAAATAGAGTAAGAAGCCAGGACTATCCGTCATCAGTGATCTTCTGGCCATCATAGGTATTTCTTCGCATTAAAGATCATATACATCAGGCCAGCGCGAGCAATAACTAAATAAAGTTATTGGGATAAAAATAATTGGATGGAGAAAGAGAGACATGTAAACAAACAAGAATGGTAAGGCAACGTAAAGGGTGAATCAAGTGAGTGATACGAGTAATCATAAGATCTGGCGAACCATTGACGAGAAAGATGAAAGACGCATCCGGGCCATGCGAAATGTGAGCGAGAAAAGAATTTCACACAGGTCAGACGGGTGGGAGTGAGAAAGGGTGAGTAGCAGAGGGTGAGTGAGTGAAAGTGTGAGGAAGAGGCTAGCCGAGAGAGGGTGACTAGCAAAGGGGGTGAATGAAAGTAAGAGGTACAAGGAGAGAGAAGGGAGAGAGAGAAAGAGGATAGCAGTAAGGGAAGAGAAAGAGACAGGTCACAGTGGAATGTGTATGTATATACATATACATACACACACATATATATATATATATATAGTTTTTAGTTGTTATTTATATATATATATATATATATATATATATATATATATATATATATATATATATATATATATATACAATAAAGTATGTCCATAGAATCATTTGATAAGATATATACAACATCTCCTCTCCCAATCAGCATAATCAACCACACAAAAAACTAATTAACCAGGCTATAAGATTAAAAGAAATAATAGATAAATAAACGACAGACATCTATTCGCGATCAACAGCATTTCAATAGTACGTGGAAATCGATTAAATATATCGTCAACCATACACAATTAGGTATAAAATTAAAGTTAGAAGAAAAGATGTATATAAACATACCAAGATTGCATATGTACAAATGTATATAAACATACCAAGATTATATATATATATTAATAAGAATTAAAAACTAATAACTAAAAATTAATTATAGATATATATATATATATATATATATATATATATATATATATATAATTAATTTTTAGTTTTTAGTTTTTAATTCTTATTAATTCTTTTTAATTCTAATACTCGATATTTGATAAGATGAATTTTACTAATACATCGAAACCGGTTATACTTTACATACTTTATATACATTATAAAACTCTTTTTTTAAAGAATTGTCCCTCACAGTTTTTCAATAATGTCACTTTGACGAATCAAAGAAAGTAAAAAAAAAGAAAGGCAGAACCTTAAATATATTTTCCGTCCTATTTCCAACTTCACCTTTCTCTATAACCACTGTTTATTATAGAACTTCACTTCCCTTTTCAAACATATATATATATACATATATATTATATATATAGAGAGAGAGAGAGGGAGAGAGAGAGACATGTAGAGCGATAACTATTTGTTATATATATATATATATATATATATATATACACACGCACATTTATATACATACATATATATATATATATATATATATATATATATATATATATATATATATATATATATATATATATATATATATATATATATATATATATATATATATATATATATGTATATATATATATATATATATAGATAGATAGATAGATAGATAATATAGATAATTTAATATATCTACTAACATAAGCGCACAGATGTACGCTAATGCCAGCAAATACACAGGTTATGTCATAGTACCTAGGTGGTTCAATGCAGGAGGATGCAGAACAATAATATAAAAGACATAAAATAAGAAAATTAACTTACTTACTTAAATTTTCACTCCAACTAATTAGTTTCTGCAATGGGATAAAGACAGTTACGTAATGAACTGTTGAGAATTTCATTGCGTCATCAGGGAGGTCTATTCTCAGCCAAGTCTCCAGGCAATGCGCGGACACTGGGGACTCATATAAAAATAATAATAATTCGGTAAATGGAACAGCTGTCGGGGACTGGATTCCAAGAACTGAAAATTCTCGCTGCCGCTGGTCAAATGACCGATTCTAAAGAATCAATCACGTGACACTGAGGCTAGTCGGTAGGAATGGGATGGTAAAATGACAGACGCCTACTAACACCCCCCAAAAATTAGTAGTGGTTTTGGCAGGTTTGCTCGACAAATCAGTGATTTGGAGATAAATATAGATAATTTATATATATATATATATATATATATATATATATATATATATATATGAATGTATATATAGTGTATTTTGCTATACACTGTATGCTTAATTAAAAGCATTTCGAAGACCTTATGCTATTGTTTTAGAGTAGTGACAGACTCACTTACTTTAATTTTCAGCAAACAGGGGGAGATAAAGCTGACAAGGCCTTCTTTCGCATTTATTGATGCTTATCAAAGCCAACTACTCCTCCTGTTTGCTGAAATCATGGATGTTTGATTCTTATAGAATTCTAGTAAATAATCAGGAACCTATTATACAGAGCGGTTGCCGGTCAAGCAGAAATTGAAAATTAGAATTGGTGCTCTGAAATAGCTATATATATATATATATGAATGTATATATAGTGTATTTTGCAATACACTGTATGCTTAATTAAAAGCATTTCGAAGACCTTATGATATTGCTTTAGAGTAGTGACAGACTCACCTACTTTAATTTTCAGCAAACAAGGGGAGATAAAACTGACAAGGCCTTGTTTCGCATTTATTGGTGCTTATCAAAGCCAACTACTCCACGCAATGAAAATAAGATTAATAATAATTGTTTCTACTTTTGGCACAAGGCCAGCAATTACCCAGTTCATTACTGGTACTTTATTTTATCGACTCGGTAAGGATGAAAGGCAAAGTTAACCTCGACGGGATTTGAACTCAGACCGTAAAGGGACGTAACTATGCTGGAAAGCATGGCGTCCGACCCTCTACCGATACTGCCAATCCATTGCCCTTTATAAATATTTATAATAATAATAATAATAATAATAATAATAATAATAATAATAATAATAATAATAATAATAATAATAATAATAATAATAATAATAATAATACACACTCTGAGAAATGGTATGAGCATAGGCCGGAGGCGGTGATGGAGAACAATCAGGTGAAGGTGCTGTGGGATTTTAGGATACAAAAAACTGGAACACAATAGACCTGACCTGGTGGTTGTGGACAAAGAAAAAAGATCGTGTCTGATTGTGGATGTGGCCTGCCCGTTCGACACGAGAGTGCAAGAGAAGGAGAGGGAGAAAATTAACCGATACCAGGACCTAAAGTGGGAGGTGAAAAGGATTTGGAACTGCCATGAAGTCAAAGTGATCCCGATTGTCATAGGCGTTTCCAGGGATGGTTAAAGAAAATCGGCCCCTTCACGCTTTTTGGAACGCTTCAAAAGGCATGCTTGCTTGGAACAGCAAGAACCCTCCGATACGTCCTGAATATCTGAGGCTGCAGGTAGTGGCTTGATATTCAATCCAACGGACTTTCCAGTTAACCAACATCAATGACTGAGATTCAAGGAATAACAACAATAATAATAATAATAATAATAATAATAATAATGATTTCTTTATTAACCACAAAGGTTTACATAAAGGACAGTGCATGACAGTGCAGGACAATACAGGACGGTACAAATTGGCATTTCTGCGTGTAAAAAACAAAAACTGAGGATGTAACAAAAAAAAACAATGAAAAATTAGCCAATAGGGGGGAGACTTCGGAGGGACATTTGTGGAGAAAGCCCAGTAAAAGGCCACAGTGAACCTGACCACCAAGGCAAGTGCCCTCTCCCAGTTTTCCACCTTTAATTTACAGACTCATACTCAGAGTAGGCCCATTCACTCGGGCCATTCTTGCTTCTCTCACCCATCTTTCAACAAAATGCTGGGAAGAGAGCACTTCCCTCTCTACCCTGATTTTCCTTTTCAAATGAAATTTGAAAAAGTTAATCAGGGCATCACCGAAGAGGTAAGTGCTCGTCTTTAGCCCTTTCAAACGTGTCCACCATACTATCTCTTTCGCCATGGCCACCAGACAGATAAAAACTGCCTGCCCTATCCGGCTAAAGGAAGAGGGCGGGGAAATCCTCACGATGGACTCAGCTGATAGCTGGATCCATCCTACACGTGGCAGCAGGTGTTCGACATAAACCCACAAGTCAGCAATGCTCGGACACTGGACGAGTGTGTGCAGGACGGTTTCGTAGCCCTGCGCGCATCTCGGACATGACCGGCTGACGGCACCTCCATGCCTGTAGAGTTTATCCCGAACTGGCAAAGCTCCTCGGTAGCACTGCCAGGCCAGGGATTTCTGGAAGTTGTCCATAGGCCACGGCCCGAAAGTCCTTCCGAAGAGATTGGCTAGTTGATTTTCGTCGACGCCTAGAGTTTCTCCAAGTACGTCGTCGCTCTTCCCCTCCACTAATCTTCTATAGAACGCCAAGGTGGAGTTTCTACCGATCACATTGCCCGATTGGTCGAGGGCTGTGAGCGCCTGAAGACATTCCAGTCTCCAAGCGCTCCCTATCGGTCTTCGCTTGACCCAGGACTGCAGCTCCGTCAAGGAGACGAGCTGGGGAAATACGTGTCTAGCAAACGGCGAACACACCTGTTCACCGTCGAGGAAGAGGTGGAGATGTCGTAGCCTGAGCGCGTGCCTGCTCATCATCAGCCACGGCATGCCCAGCCCTCCACGTAGCGGGTGTTGACAGCAGATGGGCGCCCTGACCATCGGAGCGCGTCCCTTCCACAAAAAGCGAAAGAGCAAACGCTCCAGCGCAGTCAGGTCGGGCTTAGGACAAGGTACGACGGTCAGGCTGTAGTAGATGACGGACGCGATGTACGCGTTAGCCACTTCCGCTCGACCTTTCAGGGATAGCTTCCTCTCCGCCCATTTCTGGGTGAGAGAAGCCACCCTACTCGTCACCTCGTCACAGTTTTTGTCCGTCCGTCCCAATTTAACCGGTCCGTCCGTCCAGCGCCCAACGACACTGTTGGACGGCATGGACCTGCCTCTCCAGGTGCCGAGCTGCAGGCCCACTGACTATCCCTGGTTGATCATTGGTCCTGTCACCGCTTCGTATTCTCTTAGTGTAGTGCCGATCGCCTCGATGTGTTTGGCGTTCGACACCACTACGGTGACATCGTCCGCATATGCTGACACGGATCTTCCGCATCCTAGTTCGCGCGGGACCCGCCTCAACGTCTCCAGTTTGTGCAGTAATGGCTCGAGAGTCAATACGTACAAGAGGGACGAGATGGGACATCCTTGGCGGACCGAGCGCATGATGTTCAACGGTTCCGAAAGGTGACTGTTCACTCTCACCACAGAGCAGATGTCGCTGTGCATGGCAGCGATCCAGCCTCTGAAGACGGGCCCAAAGCCAGCTGCCCTCAGGACTGCCGCTAGGTAACGATGGTCGACCCTATTGAAAGCTTTCGACTGATCTAAATTGATCAAGGACCCACCCGTGCCAGGTTCCCTAGCTACCCTCTCTACGATGTAT
Organism: Eledone cirrhosa; assembly: GCA_964016885.1. Taxonomy (NCBI): domain Eukaryota; kingdom Metazoa; phylum Mollusca; class Cephalopoda; order Octopoda; family Eledonidae; genus Eledone; species Eledone cirrhosa. Next base: position 55,271,571 of record OZ024741.1, read on the forward strand.
CGCATGAGGTGGAGGTTGTGGATGGATCAGTCGGGAATGGCGCACGTCTGCGCCTCTCCCACCAGACCACCAACGACAAGCGCCAACCTCTTTGCTAGCACCTTGGCCAAAATCTTGAACTCTGTGTTTAGCAGAATTATGGGCCTAAAATTATCTATGTTATCCCCCTTGTTCGGATCCTTTCTCATCAGCCCCACAGCTCCTCGGCTCACAGAGCTGGGAATTCTCCCGTTCTGTTGCCAGTTGCAGTAGACGTCCGCCAAGAGGCCGCCGAACAAGTCTGGCATCTGTACGTAAAGTTCATAGGGCAGACCATCCAAACCAGGCGATTTACCCCTTGTGCAGCCAGTCATTGCCTCCCGTACTTCAGCGGCTGTTATCGGCTTTTCGCAACACTCCGCCTCAGTGGCCGAGAGCCGCGGCAGTACGCCGAGGTAAACACTAAAGTCCATCCCTCGATCCGGCCCACCGCTGCCCCCGAACAGCTGTGCGAAGTGTCGCTGAAAAGCTTTACACATTTGCCCGGGATCGAGTAGCATGCGCCCGTCGTGGTTCAAAACGCCTGAGCAGGTTGGTGAGACTCTTGCACCCTCCTCCCCTATCCGCTAATCCCACACAGTCCCAGCGTGCATCTAAGATCCCGTTCCAGTCGCCCACTAACACTAAAGAGTGAGACGTTCCAAGAAAGGTCTCCAGACGCCGGAAGAAATCAGGCCGCCCTGCTCCTGTCGGGGCATAGACGGCCACTAGCCTGAAAGCTTGCCCGTCTCTGCTGGTCAGGTCAAGCACCACCAACTTACCTTCTGGGTCCAGGAAGATGGCCCGTATGGCGAGATCCAAACCTCTCCGAAAAAGCACAGCAACTCCACCCCCCGATCCCGGACGGCTGGGAGATGCGTACACATCGTAGCCGCCGAAGATCGGTGCGAAGGCCCGTGCTTCGGAGATTCTGGTCTCGCTGATGGCCACTACATCTATGTTTAGTGACCTGAGGTCGTTGAGCAGGTGGCCCTGCTTCCATGACGACCCCAAGCCACGCGCATTTATGCTGCCTATTCTGAGTGAGGTCATGTTGAAATGGAGTGGAAAAGATGGGAAAGACCACTTACCTTACTTCTCGTAGAGGAAGGACGGTTTCTCCATCCTTTTCACTGCTTGTGGCCTCCTCAGGAAGGATGTCCTTATAAATCCTCCTGGAGAGTGCTTGTCGGAAGTCTCCGATGTCTTTGGGGAATTTTCGTTTTAGTGTCATGTACGTTTTCTGTGTGATGCGACTGATTTGTATGTGTGGAGGTGGTGTGAACTTTGGGGTTGTTGTGTAGTCCTTTTCTGTGATGCTGGTGTTGTATTGGATGTAGTGTAATAATTGGTTGTTGTTCAAATTTAATGCTGTTTTGTTTGCGTTTGTTGTGGGTTTGTTTCTGTTTCACTTTTTGGTGACTTTTGTGGTGTTGGTGATGGTGGTGTTGGGGTTAATGGTGGTGATGGTGTTGGTGTTTGTGGTGATGGGGTTGGTGATGCTGGTGTGGATGGTGGCATATCTGTCCTAACTTTTTTGTTTGATAGTTTATTTGTTTCCTCCTGTATTTTGTTTTTGGAGGGGGAAGGAAGAGAATTTTTTTCTTTTTTGGTTTCTTTTTCTCTTTTTTCCTGATACCGTTTCCCACTCCTCGTCGTCACAATCTGTCTCCAGTTGTGATAGGCCGGGGAGTGGAAAATCCTCCACAGGCGTTAGTTTTGGTTGTGGAGTGGTAGATGGTGTAGGCGCTGGTGCTAGTTCTGGCGCGTTGGGTTCTGGTGGTGTTGGTTTTGCTACTGTTGCTGGGGTTGTTGCTGTTACAGTTGCTTCTGGTGTTGCTGTTACAGTTGTTGCTGCCATCTCTGTTGCTGGTGATGTTGATGGTTGAGTCATTGGGGTGGGTAGGAGAGGTGGTCTCAACCTTTTAGCCTGAGGGCAGAAAGCCCTTAGGTGGGTTCCTTCACCACAAACGACACACCTAGGCCTTCTGCCGTCGACAATTACGGTGAGGTGGCTGCCGTCAGTGAGGTCTATTACCTCTGGGATCTCCTCAATGCTTTTTTGGTCCGCTTGGATCAGGAGCTCCATCCCAGATCCGGACCAGTTCTCCTGCTTTTCTTTCGCTATTTCGACTATCTTGGTGTTGGCTTCGATGCCGGCGAGGACGGCAGCTATTAGCCAGGGAATTTCGATGGCCGGTGGAACGTGGGTCCCCCTGATCTTTACGAGTCTCTGGCCACAATAGCTTGGGACGAGTGTGAAGTCGTCACTTCTTAATGGGGCCATGGAGTGTTCTCTAGCCTCCTCTGGTGTTTCAAAGAACACGTCCACGGTTCCATACTTCTGCCCACGTCTGATGTGGGGTTTTTTTGCACACACATGTCCCAAAGCTTTTTGGATTTGGGACTCGGATGCCCGTTCCACTCGGCGCGATTTTATATTAATTATTCGATAAGACACGGTGCATAGGCGCCGATGCTCTATTTTATTAGGTGGGGGGTGAGGCTGACCCTGTACCCATCTTTCTTTACCATTTTTTTGGCTTCTTCTAAATCCTCCTGAGTTACCTGAAATGCTTCGCACTGTTTTGCTACTCTGGCAAAACTCAGGGTGGTTTTCTTAATGTCATTGTTGCTGTTGTTGTTATCGTTATTTTTGTTATTATTAATTTTAGTTTCAGTTGTGGTGGTGGTGGTGGCGTCAGTGGTGTTCGGTGTGGAAGAGTTCATTTTGGTTGAATTCATTTCGATATCACGAGTTAATTTATGTTTTTATTTCGTTTCTGTTGTCGCTGTGGTGGTGGGGGGTGGCGGCTTTAACACCTGCAGTCATGGGTAATGGCGGGAAATGAACGTCTGCCTGAGACAAATTTAAAATATTGCTACTGCTTATATTTTTAGTGTTGGCAAACGTAGTAATATTTACAATGGTGGTGTCGGTGTGAGTTGTTAGTTTGTGAGGAAGGAGTGACTCTGAGTCATCCATGATTTTTCAAAGAAAAATTTTTGTTTGATAACTATAAAAGTTTAAATTTTGGGCTCAAGGCCCCAATCTTTTTGGGTCTCCTTTTCAGAAATCAATGTATGTGCACTTATATACAGTTAACAATAAAAAATTTCCATAAATGGCAATTTTAAACAACTGAAAATAACAAACCTTTGCGGAGCTCACGATGATACGATTTATGACGTAGGTCGCCAATAATAATAATAATAATAATAATAATAATAATAATAATAATAATAATAATAATAATAATAATAATAATAATAATAATAATATGTTTATTTATGTTCGTCTACAGCGTGATAGTGCCACACAAAAATCACCGGGAGTGACGAAATCACCGGAAGTGATGAAATCACCGGTGGTTATGTAACCATACATTCGCCAATCCTCGATAAGAGTGTTTAAATGTCGAACCTAAACAGTTCGAATAACGGTGAAATGGAGACTAGAATGTCATGTGACAGACTCTCACCCAACAGGTGCTCCCTGGCTCAGCAGCAGGGACCTGGCTGTCAACCAAATACTGCTGGTGTCGGAGGAAGAAGAAGAAGGAAAGGGACCAGAACCAACTGGACGAAAGAATTGAATAGAACTGTTATGCAATGTTACCTGAAGAGTAACCCCAAGGAGAAAGGCTATAGGAAACGGATGCATAACATCTGGAACGAGATTGGTCTATTTAAATTAGATGAACAAAAATTGGCCGGGCAGGCTCGGGTAATAAGAACTAATGGGTGGATAAGCGAGCTGGAACTGGAGGAACTGAGCAGAGAGATTAGCTTGGAGATGGAGAGTGGAGTATGCCAGGCAAATGAGCCAGTGGGAAATGAAGGTGAAGTGGTCGAAAGAACGGAGGAACCACCCGAAGCAGACAATGATCTGAATACTGAGATAAATAATACCTGGAACAGAGATACGGCCACTGAGGAGATGAATGCTGACGGGCTAGGACAAGATTCGGTTGACATCCTAAATTTAGTGGTAGATGAATTGAACAATGATAGTGGGAGACCTATGAACCTAAGATTTGTAGACAGGAAAAAGTTAAAAGAAACAACAGCTAAGGTAAACAAAGTCATCCCATACCTTGAGGCGAGGAGTCTTCACCAGTGCAACAATATCCTCAAAGCAACAGCAAATACGGTGAGGAAACTACTTGGTATAAAAGCGAGAGGAAACAACAGACAAGAAAGAGCAGAGCCGTGGTGGAAGAAGCGACTGAGTGGGCAAATCGAGGAAATGAGAAATGACATAGGAAAGCTTGAGTCACTACTGAATGGGACACTAAAAAACATAGGCACTAAAAATAGACTGGAAATAAAATACAAAACTAGGAGTAAAAAGCTAAATATTATCATAGAGGAATTGAAGCAACGCATTGTAGCAAAGAGTGCCAAAATCAGGCGATACGAGAACAGAGTCAGTCAGTATAGACAGAACCGCAAGTTCCACAACAACCAGAAGATGCTGTTTGGACAGCTTGAAGGGAAAGAAAGAGGCAACGACTTGATACCTGAGGCGGAACAAACTAAAACATTCTGAAGAGGAATATGGGAGCAGGATGTTAAACATAATGACCAGGCAGTGTGGATTGAGACAGTACAGAAGGAGATTAGTGAACAGGCACACCAACAAACTGATTTGAGTATCACAGTTGAAACTCTTAAGGGGCAGGCCAAAAAACTAACCAACTGGAAATCACCACGCCCAGATGGTGTGCAGGGGTATTCGATTAAAAATATAACATCCCTCCACCCGAAACTGACAACCATGTTCAATGACTGCTTGATGTCAGGTGAGGTACCAGAGTGGTTGACAAAAGGTACCACAGTTCTGATAATGAAAGACCGAATCAAGGGTAATGATGTTACCAACTAAAGACCTATCACATGTCTTTCCGTAATGTGGAAACTGTTGACAAGCATTATGTCTGAGGAAATCTACCATCACCTCCACACAAACAACTTGTTACCGGACGAACAGAAAGGATGCCGAAAGAAGTCCCGTGGTACAAAGGACCAGTTACTTATCGATAAGATGGTAATGAGGAATTGCAAGAGGAGACACACTGGTCTTGCCATGGGATGGATAGTCTACAAAAAGGCATTTGACATGGTGCCTCGTTCTTGGATCACCAAAAGCCTAGAGATCTTCAGGGTGGCAGATAACATCAGACAGTTGTTGGGCAAAAGTTTGAAGGCCTGGGAAACAGAGTTAACATCAGCTGGAGAATCCTTGGGAGGCGTGAAGATCAAGAGAGGTATCTTCCAGGGAGATAGTTTGTCCCCTCTGTTGTTTGTCCTTGCCCTGATGCCCCTGACCAGTGTACTGCGAAAAGTGAGAGCAGGATACAAGTTGGGAAAGGGAGAGCTTACCATCAATCACCTCCTCTTCATGGACGATCTTAAGCTCTTCGGGAAGAGTGAGAAGGAGTTGGATGTGCTTGTTGACACTGTCCGTATTTTCAGCAATGATATATGTATGCAATTTGGTATTAGTAAGTGTGGAGTCCTTGTGATGAAGAGGGGTAAATTGAGCAGAAGTAACGGAATCCAGGTACCAACAGGTGAGATGATAAAGGAAATTGACACTGAAGAAGGATACAAGTATTTGGGTGTTCTGGAGGCTGATGACATCAAGAACAAAAACATGAAGGAATTGATAAGAACTGAATACATTCGGAGAGTAAGGAGCGTATTAAAGTCACATCTGAACAGTAGGAATGCCATAAGTGCAGTAAATTCCCGAGCTGTGTCTATTATTAGGTACAGTGCGGGAATTCTGAGATGGAATGTTGCTGAACAAAAAGAAATGGCTAGGAAGACTAGGAAGCTATTGACTATCTACAACATGTTCCACAAGAGGAGTGATGTCGATAGACTCTACTTAAGAAGATCTGAAGCTGGAAGAGGTCTTATCAGCATAGAGGACTATGTTCAGATGGAGAAAAACAGCCTACACAAATACGTGACTGATAGTAAGGACCCAATGCTCAGAACTGTGCTGAAGGAGAGGACAATAGACCAGGGGATGTCCAAGGAGGAAATAACAACAAGGAGAAAGAGCAGCCTTCAGGAGAAATCCCTTCATAGTACCTTCTTTGAGAAAACTGAATTCAGATATCCACAGACATGGAACTGGTTGAAAAGAGGAGACCTTAAAAAGGCTATAGAAGGAATGTTAATGGCTGCGCAAGAACAGGCCCTCAAAACGAAGTGATTGAAACACCATATTTACAAGGAGGAGGCTAGCCCACTATGCAGGATCTGTGGAGAGATAGGAGACTGTGGCTCACATTGTATGCGAGTGTAAACACCTAGCCCAGACTCACTATAAGGGCTGGAGACAGGATGTGATGGGCAGGGTGATCCACTGGCACCTATGCAAAGTAAACAATTTACCACATTCTGAGAAGTGGTATGAGCATAAGCCAGAGTCGGTGATAGAAAACGATCAGGTGAAGGTGCTGTGGGATTTTAGGATACAGACGGGCAAGAAACTGGAACACAATAGACCTGACCTGGTGGTTGTGGACAAAGAAAAAAGATCGTGCCTGATTGTGGATGTGGCCTGCCCATTCGACACGAGAGTGCAAGAGAAGGAGAGGGAGAAAATTAACCGATACCAGGACTTAAAGTGGGAGGTAAAAAGGTTTGGAACTGCCATGAAGTCAAAGTGGTCCCGATTGTCATAGGCGCACTAGGTACTATCTCAAAAGGTTTCCAGGGATGGTTAAAGAAAATTGGCCCCTTCACGCTTTTTGGAACGCTTCAAAAGGCATGCTTGCTGGGAACAGCAAGAACCCTCCGATACGTCCTGAATATCTGAGGCTGCAGGTAGTGGCTTGATATTCATTTCAACAAACTTTCCAGTTAACTAACATCAATGACTGAGACTCAAAGAGTAATAATAATAATAATAATAATAATAATAATAATAATAATAATAATAATAATCGCTCCCGTAAGTTTTGAATTTTTAACATATTTAAATCATTTGTGAAATAACAACTCTTAGTACAAATGCTACGTAAAGCACCCGGCTTGAGCCCCAAAAAAAGTCGGACCCAAAATATATTGTTATAAGGCTCAAATATTCAAATATTCAACTTTGTATTGTACACTGTATATCCAAAAAAAATGGCTATAAATGGAAGAAGAAGAACCCCCCCCCTCCTCTCCTCTGGCTACACTATATAGGACAGCTAAACTCACCAACACCAGAAACTAGATACACCACCCACCCCATCATCTGTGTACACTAAACACAACAGCATTTTCACCTTCACCGCCACCGCTCACTACGGCCATCATTACCACCACTATCCCATCACCGCCGCCACCACCCCTTGACTCCTTCACTGCTGCTGCCACCGCTACAGCACCATCACTACAGTAATACGGCTCAAATATTCAAATATTCAACTTTGTATTGTACACTGTATATCTAAAAAAAATAAAATGGCTATAAATGGAAGAAGAAGAACCCCCCCCCCTCCTCTCCTCTGGCTACACTATATAGGACAGCGAAACTCACCAACACCAGAAACTAGATACACCACCCACCCCATCATCTGTGTACACTAAACACAACAGCATTTTCACCTTCACCGCCACCGCTCACTACGGCCATCATTACCACCACTATCCCATCACCGCCGCCACCACCCCTTGACTCCTTCACTGCTGCTGCCACCGCTACAGCACCATCACTACAGTAATACGGTCGCATCACCGCCACCACTGCCTCGGTATCGACATCACCACCACCACTGTCTCAGTATCGCCAACGCCGCCAGTCTCTGCTGGCTGCCACTTCCACATTATAGAATTCCTACTACTAACAAAGAGGAAGGCATCAAAATATATAGATAGACTCAAAAGAAAAAAGAAAAAACAAACAACAAAAGCAGCACAGCAACAACAGCAAAAAACGAGAAAAACAAACAGAGAAAAACAAAAACAAAAAAAGACACCCCAAAAACGTAAAGAAAATAAGAATGGAGAGAGAAGCAGGCGGACGGACAGAGAAGAGGGGGGAAAAAGTAAAACTTAAAAAACAAAAACTAAGTCAGACATTCGAATACTACATTACAATGAAACTTATGCTTATTCATTTTTGGGGCCCTTTCTGCCCGTGTGTTTGTTTGTTTATGTGTGTCCGTATACAGCGTGGTGATAATGCCACACAAGGGCCAAGTGGGATGGCGGATCCACAGATGGCTATGTAAACATACATTCGCCAATCCTCGATAAGAGTGTTTAAATATCGAACATAAACAGTTCGAATAACGGTGAAATGGAGACTAGAACGTCATGTGACAGACTCTCACCCAACAGGTGCCCCCTGGCTCAGCAGCAGGAACCTGACTGTCAACCAAATACTGCTGATGTTGGAGGAAGAAGAAGAAGGAAAGGGGCCAGAACCAACTGGACGAAAGAATTGAATAGAACTGTTATGCAATGCTACCTGAAAAGTAACCCCAAGGAGAGGGGCTACAGGAGACGGATGCATAACATCTGGAACGAGATTGGTTTATTTAAATTAGATGAACAAAAATTGGCCGGGCAGGCTCGGGTAATAAGAACTAATGGGTGGATAAGCGAGCTGGAACTGGAGGAACTGAGCAGAGAGAATGGCTTGGAGATGGCGGGTGTAGTATGCCAGACAAGCGAGCCGGCGGGAAATGAAGGTGAGGAGGTCCTGAGAACGGAGGAACCACCCGAAGCAGACAATGATCTGAATACTGAGATAAATAATACCTGGAACAGAGATACGGCCACTGAGGAGATGAATGCTGACGGGCTAGGACAAGATTCGGTTGACATCCTAAATTTAGTGGTAGATGAATTGAACAATGATAGTGGGAGACCTATGAACCTAAGATTTGTAGACAGGAAAAAGTTAAAAGAAACAACAGCTAAGGTAAACAAAGTCATCCCATACCTTGAGGCGAGGAGTCTTCACCAGTGCAACAATATCCTCAAAGCAACAGCAAATACGGTGAGGAAACTACTTGGTATAAAAGCGAGAGGAAACAACAGACAAGAAAGAGCAGAGCCGTGGTGGAAGAAGCGACTGAGTGGGCAAATCGAGGAAATGAGAAATGACATAGGAAAGCTTGAGTCACTACTGAATGGGACACTAAAAAACATAGGCACTAAAAATAGACTGGAAATAAAATACAAAACTAGGAGTAAAAAGCTAAATATTATCATAGAGGAATTGAAGCAACGCATTGTAGCAAAGAGTGCCAAAATCAGGCGATACGAGAACAGAGTCAGTCAGTATAAACAGAACCGCATGTTCGACAACAACCAGAAGATGCTGTTTGGACAGCTTGAGGGGAAAGAAAGAGGCAACGACTTGATCCCTGGGGCGGAACAAGCTAAAACATTCTGGAGAGGAATATGGGAGCAGGATGTTAGACACAATGCCCAGGCAGGGTGGATTGAGACAGTACAGAGGGAGATCGGTGAGCAGGCACAGCAACAGACTGATTTGAGTATCACAGTTGAAACTCTTAAGGGGCAAGCCAAAAAACTAACCAACTGGAAATCACCAGGCCCAGATGGTGTGCAGGGGTATTGGATTAAACATTTAACATCCCTCCACCCGAAGCTGACGGCCATGTTCAATGACTGCTTGGTGTCGGGTGAGGTGCCAGAGTGGTTGACAAAAGGTACCACAGTTCTGATAATGAAAGACCGAATCAAGGGTAATGATGTTACCAACTATAGACCTATCACATGTCTGCCCGTAATGTGGAAACTGTTGACGAGCATTGTGTCTGAGGAAATCTACCATCACCTCCACACAAACAACTTGTTGCCGGACGAACAGAAAGGATGCCGAAAGAAGTCACGTGGTACAAAGGACCAGTTGCTTATTGATAAGATGGTAATGGGGAATTGCAGGAGGAGACACACTGATCTTGCCATGGGATGGATAGACTACAGAAAGGCATTTGACATGGTGCCTCATTCCTGGATCACCAAAAGCCTGGAGATCTTCAGGGTGGCAGATAACATCAGACAGTTGCTGGGCAGGAGTATGGGGTCCTGGGAGACAGAGTTGACATCAACTGGAGTATCCTTGGGAAGCGTGAAGATCAAGAGAGGTATCTTCCAGGGAGATAGCCTGTCCCCTCTGTTGTTTGTCCTTGCCCTGATGCCCTTGACCATTATGCTGCGAAAAGTGAGAGCAGGATACAAGTTGGGAAGGGGAGAGCTTACCATCAATCACCTCCTCTTCATGGACGATCTTAAGCTCTTCGGGAAAAGTGAGAAGGAGTTGGATGTGCTTGTTGACACTGTCCGTATTTTCAGCAGTGATATATGTATGCACTTTGGTATTGGTAAATGTGGAGTCATTGTGATGAGGAGGGGTAGGTTGAGCAGAAGTAACGGGATCCAGATACCAACAGGTGAGATGATAAAGGAAATTGACTCTGAGGAAGGATACAAGTATTTGGGCGTTCTGGAGGCTGATGGCATAAAGAACAAAAAAATGAAGGAATTGTTGGGAACTGAATACATTCGGAGAGTAAGGAGCGTATTGAAGTCACATCTGAACAGCAGAAATGCCATAAGCGCAGTAAATTCCCGAGCTGTGTCTATTATTAGGTACAGTGCGGGAATTCTGAGATGGAATGTTGCTGAACAAAAAGAAATGGATAGGAAGACTAGGAAGCTATTGACTATCTACAACATGTTCCACAAGAGGAGTGATGTCGATAGACTCTACTTAAGGAGATCTGAAGGTGGAAGAGGTCTTATCAGCATAGAGGACGTGTTCAGATGGAGAAAAACAACCTATACAAATACGTGACCTATAGTAAGGAGCCAATGCTCAGAGCTGTACTGAAGGAGGGGACAATAGGCCAGGGGATGTCCAAGCAGGAAATAACAAGGAGAAAGAGCAGCTTTCATAAAAAATCCCTTCATAGTACCTTCTTTGAGAAAACTGAATTTAGAGATCCACAGACATGGAACTGGTTGAGAAGAGGAGACCTCAAAAAGGCTACAGAAGGAATGCTAATGGCTGCGCAAGAGCAGGCCCTCAAAACGAAGTGGTTGAAGCACCATATCTACAAGGAGGAGGCTAGCCCACTGTGCAGGATCTGTGGAGAGAGAGAGGAGACTGTGGCTCACATTGTGTCCGAGTGTAAACACCTAGCCCAGACCCACTATAAGGGCTGGAGACACGATGTGATGGGCAGGGTGATCCACTGGCACCTGTGCAAAGTAAACAATCTACCACATTCTGAGAAATGGTATGAGCATAGGCCAGAGGCGGTGATGGAGAACAGTCAGGTGAAGGTGCTGTGGGATTTTAGGATACAGACGGACAAAAAACTGGAACACAATAGACCTGACCTGGTGGTTGTGGACAAAGAAAAAAGATCGTGCCTGATTGTGGATGTGGCCTGCCCGTTCGACACGAGAGTGCAAGAGAAGGAGAGGGAGAAAATTAACCGATACCAGGACCTAAAGTGGGAGGTGAAAAGGATTTGGAACTGCCATGAAGTCAAAGTGATCGCGATTGTCATAGGCGCACTGGGGACTATCTCCAAAGGTTTCCAGGGATGGTTAAAGAAAATCGGCCCCTTCACGCTTTTTGGAACGCTTCAAAAGGCATGCTTGCTTGGAGCGGCAAGAACCCTCCGATACGTCCTGAATATCTGAGGCTGCAGGTAGTGGCTTGATATTCAATCCAACGGACTTTCCAGTTAACCAACATCAATGACTGAGATTCAAGGAATAACAATAACAATAATAATAATAATAATAATAATGATAATAATAATAATATTGAAAAATTGAGCAAGTATAAGGACCTGGAGATAGAAATTGGAAAAATGTGGAAATTGAGAACTAAAACAATACCAGTGGTTGTAGGCGCTCTGGGAATGATACCTAAGGGGTCTAACGACTACTTATCGCAAATCCCAGGAAACCCGCGTATAGGAGAAATACAAAAGATAGTACTAATGGGAACTGCCCATATACTAAGGAAGATCCTGTCAATATAAGTACATCACAAGTCTAAACACTAAGGATGCATGTGTGAATATGTGTGTTCTTTCTTGAACATGGCGGACCTTGTTGTCTCTTGAGGTCACTGGTTGTGACTTGGTGATAACTCGTATAAACATAAAGCAAGATAAATGCAAATAATAATAATAATAATACTTCCATGAAGTCAAAGTGATCCCGATTGTCATAGGCGCACTGGGGACTATCTCCAAAAGTTTCCAGGGATGGTTAAAGAAAATCGGCCCCTTCACGCTTTTTGGAACGCTTCAAAAGGCATGCTTGCTTGGAACAGCAAGAACCCTCCGATACGTCCTGAATATCTGAGGCTGCAGGTAGTGGCTTGATATTCAATCCAACGGACTTTCCAGTTAACCAACATCAATGACTGAGATTCAAGGAATAACAACAATAATAATAATAATAATAATAATAATAATAATAATAATAAATAAAAAGATAGTACTAATGGGAACTTCCCATATACTAAGGAAGATTCTGTCAATATAAGTACATCACAAGTCTAAACACTAAAGATGCATGTGTGAGTATGTATGTTCTTTCTTGAACATGGCGGACCTTGTTGTCTCTTGAGGTCACTGGTTGTGACTTGGTGATAACTCGTATGAACATAAAGCAAGATAAATGCAACTGTAATAATAATAATAATAATAATAAGGAGTGTAATTATAATAATTGTTTCTACTTTTGGCACCTGGCCAGCAATTATCCCAGTGCATTACTGGTACTTTATTTTATCGACCCCGTAAGGATGAAAGGCAAAGTTAACTTCGGCGGGATTTGAACTTGTGATTATAATAATAAGGAGTGTAATTATAGTTTAATGTAAGGAATGTTAATAATGATAATAATAATGTCTGTTTACAATTGTTTCGCTACTCCATATAATGTTTCTGGATCAATTGATTATAGATCATTATTGATCTGGTTCAGATGAAGATAAGTAACTTAGGTAAAAAATGGAGTGGCTCTTCAGAACTTCAAAGGATAATGAAAATATTTATAAATATACTATGGAATAAGAAATATAAAGTAAGTAAAGAAAGAAGGTTACATGAATGTAATGTTCCATATATTGGTATTTCCCGACGGTGTTTTGGATCTATTTCATTTCTGTTATAGGCAAGCATTATTCATCTGTCGAGGCTGTATTAAGCGATGTCTGCCTATGCATAACAAGATGGCCGCCTGAGGATATTTACCTTACTAATTAGAGAAACATTATATGGAGTAGTGAAACAATTGTAAACGGACATTATTATTATCATTATTAACATTCCTTACATTAAACTATAATTACACTCCTTATTATTATAATCACACTCCTTATTATTATTCGGCCAATCCCTCATCAATTTCTTCAAGTTTCACCTGGAAAGGAAGGTGAGGGTGGAGAGAGAAGTGCTGCCCCCCCCCCCCCCCCCCCAGTACATTTTCTAAAAGGTGGATGAATGTGGCGAGAATGGCTCGTGTGAATGGGCCTACTCTGACCATGTGCCTATAGGCTAGCTAACTTGAGGGGAGGGGTGCTCTCCCTGGGTGCCCTAGAAGCGCAGGGTGGTTCAGGATTGGTGGGGTACCCGAGTCACCCCAGGGTCGTCCATCCCCTATCGGGGAATTTATTTTGTTATATTTGTGCATAGTTTATTTTATATTTTTATATCTTCATTGTTAAATTAGTCTTGCCATTGTGCACTTTTACTCGATCTTATTGTAAACCCCCACTGTCCCTGTCTTTGTATTGTCGGCCCATGTGGCTAATAAATGAAATCATTATTATTATTATTATTCCTTACATTAAATTATAATTACACTCCTTATTCCTCACATATACTGAAACGATGTTGACTTTCTTTAAATAACGTCTTCCTTGTGAAATGTGTGGTCTTGTCTTTGCTTAACTAATGAATATATATATATATATATATATATATATATATATATATATATATATATATATATATATATATATATATATATATATATATATATATAACGAAGGAATTGTGGTAAGGAACCAGATGGACCATAACGCACCAGAGTACTCAATACTTAGGGTAGTAGAGTGGGTAATAGGAAAAAGTATGACCCCGACGGCAGAGCTCAAGCCGTTTCGAAAAAGAAGAAAGGAAGAAAGAAGAAAAGTCAGCGTTAAGATCATGCTACAATCAGGCTAGAAATTGCCGCGAAAAATGTTTTTCCAAAGAACCTATATCCTAACCAGATGGTCATAAGTAGACCGAATAGCCAACACTTAAGGGCGACCGACTGAGGTAGAAGATGCTAGATGGTCGGTCGTCCTCTTGTCTATGATTTTCGGCCCCATGAATTTTATGTTATATTCCTTTGTTATAGTTTCAATACCTGATGATGTCACCGGATTCATACGGAACCCGGTCATTGAAATGATCATAGTACAATAAACCTTCCAAGGATTTACACAAGTCCAGCCTCCTGTTATTTTATTGTAATAATTAACTCCGTACTCGCACCACCAACTACACAAACGAAGACGGGTGAGCTGCATTACGTTGAGTACTCTCCATAATATTTCATCGAGATTGACCATACGGAATGACCAGTTCTATCCAGTGGTGAACCAACAAACCTAAATAAATAATGCTCCAGAAATGTTGAGCGCTTTCAGATGTAATAATGAACAGCGGCACTGACTCCAGTGTACAGCTTTCGCCAGCATGGGACTGACTGATCTACTCACCATTCGGATTTTGGCTGCTCTGTGCTTTATCTACCACCCACCTGGTACAATGCTGCTTCCCTGTCGGGAATATTCAGACTTCGACAAAATTCTACGGATTATATTATAACCTGTATTGTATTGACTGAATTCTCTACCCTATACTTCAGGGCCTTTGTGATTCACACTGAATTCTGAGACTCGAACATACACTAGGTATCACCTGATACCATTCCATCTTTTCCATCCTCTATATCTATATGTATTATTTAACTGCAACTTGATCTATATTGTATTTCCCCTGTGATCTGATTTCTCCGATATGTTCTTATATACTTCCGTTCTACTCCATCACCATCCTAGCTATGACGGCGTTTTATTTATGTATTTTTACTTTATTAATGTATTTTTATTAATGTATTTTTATCTTTGTATTCTGCTTTTATTTATTTATGTATTTTCGCTTATTGTTCCTTTTATTTAGGTTCTTACTCGCTTTACTCTCATTATGTACTTATCATTGTACTCATTAGCACACGACACTAGAATATACGATTATATCTCTATACGATTATATCTCCCCCTACCCACCAAAGAACCACACTACTTATAACCCGGACTAACTGGGGACTTAAATATAGTCTATTTTCGCATTTCATCGGCTTTACCACTTTCAACCTCACATCACGGGTGTGAGTATATAATAATCGCTTGGTTACACGCGATGATCCGACTGATGTGGTGGCTTTCCCGGCTACACGCCTACCGCTCTGGTGCATAAGCCTTCCTTGAGTGCTTGGAAAAATAAATTTCCCCTTCTTTCGGTATTTGAAATTACTCGGAGCGGATGGCTTCGCTCCGGGGCCCACCGCGCCGCCGGTTTTGACCGCCATATAGTACCTTTAAATTCTAGGCCTAATCATAACTATTAGCTGTATCATGCCTCCCTCTACTGGCACGTAAACAAATCTCCCTCCCGTGTGAATTAATAGTATTCGTTTGGTATAGCGATGGCCTGACGGTGATGGCAGACTTCCCGCCAACACACCCGAACCTAAGCCTATGACAGTTACATTCCTGGAGTACTCGGAAAAATTTAATTTCCATCTCTTTCGCTAGACGATATCGCTCGGAACGGCTGACACGTGGTTAGGAAGGGCTGGCCGGAGTCTGCAGTCGTCGCGTGTTATTGACTGCTAAACAAAGGCTTAATCTTTACTTTATATCCCACCCTGAAAACTTATCGAGAATCTCTATAATACACTTAAACTTTTTCATAAAAGACTCTCTCTGTAAATTCCTTAACTAAATCTCGCAACCGTAAACTTTTTTTAATTTCTTAATTTCATCTTATATCTCTAAACATAAGTTTAACGTTCCAATTTTCTGTTCACACATTATTGTATGCCTCTGTTGTGGATTGGCAGTATCGGTAGAGGGTCGGACGCCATGCTTTCCAGCATAGTTATGTCCCTTTACGATCTGAGTTCAAATCCCGCCGAGGTTGACTTTGCCTTTAATCCTTACGGGGTCGATAAAATAAAGTACCAGTAATGCACTGGGTAATCGTTGGCCTTGTGCCTAAAGTAGAAACAATTATATGCCTCTGTTAGAATATAGGTTCTTTGGAAAAACATTTTTCGCGGCAATTTCTAGCCTGATTGTAGCATGACCTTAATGCTGACTTTTCTTCTTTCTTCCTTTCTTCTTGTTTCTCTTTGACGGAGAGGTAGTACTACATTATAAGCTTTCGCCCCCTAACCAGATGGTCATAAGTAGACCGAATAGCCCACACTTGAGGGCCACCGACTAAAGTAGAAGATGCTAGATGGTCGGTCGTCCTCTTGTCTATGATTTTCAGCCCCATGGATTTTATCTGTTATATTCCTTTGTTATATTTCGAATACCTGATATCACTGGATTCATACTGAACCCGGTCATTGAAATGATCATAGTATAATAAACCTTTCAAGGATTTACACAAGTCCAGCCTCCTGTTATTTTATTGTTATATATATATATATATATATATATATATATATATATATATATATATATATATATATACACAAGCAAACATCATGTGTAAAGCTCGAATTTTCGAACTTTCGAAGCTCTGAGGAAGTAAATTTATAACATGTAGGATACTCAAGCGCAGAAAATAACTCCAATTACAGTCAGTTGCTATAAAATAGCTTATAAATATCGGGTAAAGCCCTTAGAAATCTCTGTGTTTGTCATATATATATATATGACAAACAGATATAGATATAGATAGATATATATATATATAAATATATGTGTGTGTGTGTGTGTGTGTGTGTGTGTGTGTGTGTGTGTGTGTGTGTGTGTGTGTGTGTGTGTGTGTGTGCGTATATATATATATATATATATATATACACACATATATGTATACACATACACACACACACATATATATGTATATTTATTTATATGTATATATATGTATATGTGTGTGTGGGGGAGTATGTGGGTTTATGTGAACGTATTTTTATACTTACGAATGTTTATGTATAGATACATTAAAACACACACAACCGCATATATGTATGCATGTGTGTAAATATATGTATGTATATATATGTGTATGAATATATGTATGTGTAAGTATATATATATATACATACATAAATAATATATATGTATATATGTATTATTTATGTATGTACGTAATGTATGTGTGTACTATGTATGTAATATGTGTATGTATCTAGGCTTCACCTTCAAACTATATCTCAACTAAAACCATGAAACCATATTATCCACCAATTTCCTAGATACGATAAAAACCACTGTAATCTAATAAAGCAATGAAAATTCACGCTAAAAGTATTTTTGATGGAGGCTTGAGTCAATAAGGGGCGGGATTCCTACAATCTCTATGAATATATGATTTACTGAACACATACTTGCTTTCTCTCCAGCAACACACTCACACAACTGGCACTCGATCGCCTCAGCAACACCACTCTAATAAAAAAAGTTAACAACATTATACCTGGTCAGCTAAAAGTCACTTTTAACACTGGTTCGACTAATATCTGTAGCCACGGAAGTCTCCCAAATAGAATTTAATGTATTTCCACCACCAAAAACAACAAGCTCCCAATCTCCTTTTATTAAAACACAAAACTGGGTTCAATTTAAAAATTAGGCCTATTGTTTCCAGTATAGACGGTCCTTTCTATAAAATTTCTTGACTTCTCTCCTGACTTCTCAAACCTCTCCTTAATACCTTCCCTAAACGCGTAGACAGTTCACATGAAATAATCAACGTATGGCAGATTCTTCGATATTGGTGGTTCCAATAAGAATTTTTCCCCATATGAAACCATGGTAGGGAGACCTATATATATAAGCAAGTTTATACTCCTATAAATTCAGTTTTTTCTTAATTTTAATTTTAATATATAATTTTGTTTCACTGAGAGATTCCTCTCATTGAAGTGTTTAAGTATTAGTGAATAATTAACTTTTAATTATTATTAAACTACTCCTTAATTTGTCCAGTTGTACCAGATGGCCTTTTGGCTACTATTTCTAGCGACATTATAAGCCTGTCATATAGTCCTAATATGTTAGGGAATTTTTTAACACTACGCGTGTTTTTATTTCAGCATGCAAATAAAACAGTATGTATTATATCAATTTCTCGTAGATTTTGAAGAATCAAATTCCCCAGAAGAGTGTGGCAGATTCTTTCTCGCTTAATCTTAATATATAATATTGCTTCTCTGAGAGATTCCTCTCATTGAGATGTTTAAATATTAGTGATTAATTAACCTTTAATTATTATATATACATACATATATATATATATATATATATATATATATATATATATATATATATATATATATATATATATATATAGATTTTGAGTTTATGTTGGTTGTATACCAACACCTCAGTATGCAGGCTGGAGCACTCGACGAAGTGCGCAGGTTGGTTTGGTTACTCCGGAGTAGTGTAAAATAAAGTTTTTAAAAAAAAAAATAAAAATTTTTTTTTTTTTTTTTTTTTAAACTTTATTTTATATATATATATATATATATGAAATATAAGAATCTGATGTTTTTACATTGAGCTACTTAACTTACTGGTAATAAGGTAGTAATATATTACTGCCTACCACTATTTAGGGTTTGTATAAAAAAATATATATAACTGCAAAAGGTTTTTGTATTTACATAACCATAAATAGTATAATTAATACTATATATATATATATATATATATATATATATATATATATTACTTCAAAATATTAATAAATATAGACATTCATGTGATCAAATATATGTTATTATACATATTTCAGAGATACTGAGCTATTTCAACAGTACGTCCTCATCAGATAAAATAAGTTGATGCCTGGCATACCTTGACTATGTTGATGGTTATAATTTAGTCATATGATTTTAATTTAGTCATATATATAATCATATACATATATATATATATATATACATATATATATATATATATATATATATATATATATATATATATATATATATATATATATATATATATATATATATATATATATATATATATATATATATATATATATATATATATATATATATATATATACATATAATATATATATATATATATATATATATGTATATACATATTGATGAATTACGGAAACAGAAACAAATTCAAAGTTTGTTCTATC
>OZ024741.1:55291260-55303760 GCA_964016885.1 Eledone cirrhosa
AGAATATCAGCTTGAATATTTCGCAGTAATTACCTTCTGTCTCACTGCTATCTGAGTTCAAATCCTGTCGAAGTTGACTTTTACCTGTTATCCAGTCCTGGGTTGTGCTGGCTTCTCTTTATATCTCCTTCTCTCATTCACTACCCCTCTCCTCCCTCCCCCTCTCTCTCCCTCTCTCAATCTATGTATCTATCTATCTATCTATCTCGCTCCCTATTCCTTTCTATCTATGCCCTCTCTCTCTCTCTTTCTCAATCTCTCTCCCCGTTTTCTCTCTCCCTCCTCTTTTCTTTTCTCTGGAAAAAAAAAAGTGTTTTCACTTGGTGAGTGATATTCTCCACCAGGTTGAAATCTTATGAGGGCATCTCTACGAATTCTGCAGGAGTTAAAGGACCACGAATTTCACACGTTGATGTCCAGCTACTATTCTTGTCCATGAAAATTACGTGGTCAATGTATATTGGACATGGCACTCAGTGGCTTACCCTGTAGCACCAATGGTATGTTTAGGCCGTTTCTTTTGCATATACATACATACATGGTGATGGCTGCTCATTCGTCATCGAGTATGGCCATACATACATATATACATACATTCATATATATATATATACAGACACACATACATACATATATACATACATTCACAAGAACTCCCTACCACATATCTGCTGCACAATAAATGTAGGCTATGTAAAACAAAGATCGAGGATGTAAGCCACATTGTTGCCAGCTGCGAAAGAATGTCATCTCGCTACTACCTCCCCATGAGACACGATGGAATAGCTAGAACCATCTGGAACGCACTTCGGAAAACAAAATTAACAACAAACGAGGAAGAATATATTGAGACAGATGGCACTAAGGAATACTGGTGGAACCTGAAAATAAAAACTGCCACCAAATTAAAGCACAACCGGCCTGATATTGTTGTTTGGGACCATACATTGAAAACGTGTTCTGTTGTGGAGATCAGCTGCCCACTTGATGTAAACGTTGTCAGAAAAATACAGGAGAAGGAGGACATCTATGGACCATTGATGAGGAGTTTGCAAATCCAGTATCCAAGATACACCTTTAGCTTCATACCCATCATTATTGGAGCTACGGGTTATATACCAACCCGTTTGGACCAAAGTATGACTGAACTTGGATTTGCGGACAAAGAGCGCAGCTCCCTAATTCATAGTCTACAAATGGCTGCGATAGCTTGCACCTTCAAAATTTGCAAAACAATTCTTGCGATTCAAGGGATGACAATTTCTTTTCTTTTACAACCTTGCCACCAGGAAGGTGGCCAGTCAAAAAAATATACTCGAAATTAAGAGAAAGAGATAACATTCACACATATATACATACATACATACATATATACATACATATATATACATACATGTATACATACATATAGACATATATACATACATGTATTCCTCCAAGATCACTGTGAAAATAATAACATCATCACAGATGAACAAGCAGGTGGAAAGAAAGGGGTTTGGAGATGTGCTGAACAACTCCTAATCATATAGGAATGGAGTTTGGCCAAGATAAATTCTCATACATGACTGTAAAGCGGGGAAAAACAACAACCCAATCTAGCAACATTGTCATCAATGGTCTAACTGTTATACCGATATCTGATGAGGACTGCTACAGATACCTGGGGATAGATGAGAACATATCCTACAATGGTATCTGTAATAAAGAATACTACATCCGATTAAGAAAGATCTGGTCATCGGAACTCTCTGAGCAAAACAAAGCAGTGGCTCACAATGTGTTTGCTGTGCCTGTCCTAACACCAACGTTTGGAATACTCAATTGGACGATAGACGAAATCCGAGCAGTTGATGTTGGAACTCGAAAAATACTGAACAACACCGGAAACTTCCATATCAACAGTGACATAGACCGCCTTTACTTGAAACGTAAGCAGGGAGACAGAGGCCTAACATCAGTCCAGACAACATTTGAATGTCGCATCATATCTCTCCGACACCATCTACGAACCTCGAAGCGTAGGAGCCCGTTTCTCGAGCAAGTCTATCTGCATGAAACACATAAGATCATGAGAGTTGGGAAGGGACTCCTTGAGAGATATTCCCTGTGTGATAATCAAAAACTCACACCCAGGGATGTCGCTCAGCAGTATCGCAGTGAATCCATGGATGAAAAACTACATGCCTATCAGCAAAAAAATATGCATGGATATGTTGCCAGGAAGCTCCAAAGTGAGAGTAATATAGATAAGGAAAGTAGTAATCTTGGACCAACAACCGCGATATTGGCTCCCACTTTGAAGGATACACTTTTGCAATCCAAGAACAGGAGATTAGCACGAAATACCTGATTCACAACAGAGATAGGGATGCAGGCAAAACACCTAGATGTGATAACAAGTGCAGACTCTGCAGAACTAACATCGAGGATATCACCCATGTCATCAGCAGCTGTCCAAAGATGTCATCGTGGTACTATCTACCTATGAGGCATGATGTAGTGGCCAAAACACTGTACAATGCAGTTCGTAAAAAAGATAGCCCCGATGATAAACACATTAAAAGCTACAACAATGTGGAAGACATCCATGTACATAATATAAAAGAGTACTGGTGGAATGTTCCAGTAAAAACCCCAATAAAATTCAGGCATAACAGACCAGATATTATGATATGGCACAGGGAGAAGAAAGCATGCACAGTAGTGGAAATTAGCTGCCCAGCAGATGCCAATATAATATCAAAGATTAGCGAAAAGGAGAATATTTATGCAGAACTGATGAGAAATCTGCAGATACTCCACCCTGATTACACCTTCAGATTTATGCCTGTGATTATTGGGGTACTGGAATATGTTAGTAACTGCCTAAATACAAATCTTGAGAAGCTAGGCTTCACAGGAACATAAAGAACACAACTAGTTAGGAAATTACTAGTACAATCCATTAATGGAACAGTAAAAATATGTAAAACATTCCAAAAAGTTTGCATCTAATAACTGCATATACACATGTACAGATGCAAAGCATATACACATGCTCGCATACAACTCAAAACATCCACATCCACACATACATTAACATCCATATCTACACATGCATACATACATATTTACCTAGTTGATGTTGTGTAATTTTCAATGAGAGAGTCTCGTGTCTATGTTAGAAACCGACTCTCTCTCTATTGGCAAACATTTGTGAAATTATAAAACCAGAACATACATATATATATATATATATATATATATATATATATATATATATATATATATATATATATATATATATATGTGTTTTTTTTGTTTTTTTTTGTGTGTGCGTGTGTATACACACATATATAACATGTGTAGATTTATTTATATAGCATTAAAGCCCGGCGTTGCTCGGGGTCATTAAGTTACCAAAGTTAGGTTGCAGCACTTTTTTGTCTGCCAGGCACTGGGTGAATGAATTGCAGACCTGGAAGCATGAGCTGCGCCAGCAGTGACAATTGTAGTTTCGCCTATGGATATTATCTCTGTGCAAAAAAGTGTTGAAATTTATTGTTTCACAGTACTTGCGCAACACGCGAGTAGACGATGCCAGCCGAACAACAGAGCTGCGATGGAGTTGTTCTGCATGGTTGTCTGTGTGTTTTCTAAATTTAAGATAGTAGGGAGGGTTGTGATATGAGGGAGAGTTAGCTGTTGTTTCTAGCAGGTTTAGTAACCTCATAGAGGATATGTGTTTTCTAAATTTAAGACAGTAGAGAGTGGTGTGATATGAGGGGGAGTTAGCTGCTGTTTCTAGCAGGTTTAGTGACCTCATAGAAGATATGTTTTCTAAATTTAAGACAGTAGGGAGTGGTGTGGGGAGGGGTATGATATGGGGGAGAGTTAGCTGGTGTTTCTGGCAGGTTTAGTAACCTCATAGAGGATATGTGTTTTCTAAATTTAAGACAGTAGGGAGTGGTGTGAACGGACAGTATCACCATCAAGCTTAGAAAGAGAAAGTAGCAGAAAGTATGAAGTTGTATAGATTTTGAATGGTAGTAGAAAGAGTTCAGCAGTTTAAATGAAAGAGAAAAATCGTAAAATATTGAGTTTTATCTATTTTTTGCGTAATTGTGGGTGAAATTGAAAAAATTATCTGCGTCAAGACGCAATCGAAACTATTTCGAATACTGAATTGTAAATTTCAATTGAAGAAATTCTATATCGTAGATTTCTATAACGAAGGAGCATGACCACACACTGAGCTTTATAGATTATGATACACAAAAGTGTATATTGATGCGTAGGCTGGAAACAACCCACACGATCACACATAGACACACGCACACACACACATATAAATATATATATATATAAATATACATATATATATATATATATATACATATAAATATATATATATATATATAGGAAAAAGTATGACCCCGACGGCAGAGCTCAAGCCGTTTCGACGGCTATTTCTGGACTATATTTATATATATATATAAGAAAAAGTATGACCCGACGGCAGAGCTGTCAATGAGAATTAAGACTATTCCTGCTGACAACATTAAATTATTCCCAACAAGGTCATATGTCCCAAGGCTCTGATACCATCAACACTATAAACACAGAGCTGGCATATCTAAGAACTGACTAACTGCCTGATGAGGTCATAGCCATTCAATGGCTATCATCGAAATATATATAGCAGTAAATAAAGGATTATGAGTTCATGCAATTGACTTATGTTTCGTCACTATATATATATATATATATATATATATATATATATATATGAGCGGAACAAGTAAACATTAAACAATCTTTTAAATAAATTAAAATACAATTTAAATATTTACCTCTTCTAGAGCCATGACCGACGGTTTCGCTTATCAAAAGATTGGAAATTCAGAGAATTTCCAATGGAAAGATATAGCTCTACAGATAACTTTTCCAAATCTACTAGACATAAGTCCGTATAGATGTAGATATATCACCCTCTGCTCAGTGAATAAATCAAGCCGTTAAAATGACCCACACACTTATTGGACAGTTAGAAAAAGCGGGAATTATAGACTCGCTGATATTTCATGCTGCTAGAAATAGCAGCATGATACAGCATTTTTTTTTTTACATTAAGGAGAATTAGATAAATGATATAGATATCCCAGTAGGTACCAGGTACCCACGGAAATATATATGGTGTATATAATAGTGGTTGTTGTATGGTACTAATTTGAGATAACAGAAATGTAAATATGAGCCGAACATATATATATATAGTATACTCTCTCTCTCTCTCTCTCTCTATATATATATATATATATATATATATATATATATATATATATATATATATATATATATATATATCAAAATCATCATCACCGTTTTACGTCCGTTCTTCCAAGCTAGCATGGGAGAGAGAGAGAGTATATTATATATATATACATATATATTATATATATATATATATATATATATATATATATATATATATATATATATTCATGTGTTCACTTGACGTACCACCAATCTCCACTAATCTCTAATCCCCTATATTCGTCCCGTCACTGTTATTTCTCTACCCAGTCAGTAGTCCTTCCCCACCTTCTTATAACTTCTATATAACACCACTCACCTCTATTATATAGATAAATATTTACATTTACTCCCCCCTACACTTTTGTCCATCAATCTTACTGAAACTTCCACCCCCTCTATATCTCTTTCGCACACCTTCTTTCTCCTCACTCTCTCTGTCTCCTTCTCCTCTCTCCCTCACACTCACTCCTTTTCTCTCTTTAGTCAGCTTATATATCTAATTGTTAATCACTCTCCACAGAAAAGAACTGTGAGGAGGAGTAGGCTTAAGAGGGGGAGTAGACGGAGGAGTGGGTGGAGAAGGAGGGGGTAAAAGGGGGAGAGGAAGGGAAGGAGGACAGACGGCAGAGAAAGATTTGTTGGTAGTGTTGTTGGTGGTGGTGGTGTTGTTTTTGGTGGTGTTGTAGGTGGTGGTGTTGTTGTTGGGGGTGTTGTTGGTGGTGGTGTTGTTGGTGGTGTTGTTGTTGTTGGTGGTGTTGTTGGTCGTGTTTTTGTTGTTGATGGTGTTGTTGGTGGTGGTGTTGTTGGTGGTGCTGTTGTTGGTGGTGGTGGTGTTGTTGGTGGTTTTGTTGTTGGTGGTGGTGTTGTTGGTGGTGGTGGTGTTGTTGGTGGTGTTGTTGTTGTTGGTGGTGTTGTTGGTCGTGTTTTTGTGGTGATGGTGTTGTTGGTGGTGGTGTTGTTGGTGGTGCTGTTGTTGGTGGTGGTGGTGTTGTTGTTGGTGGTGGTGGTGTTGTTGTTGGTGGTGGTGGTGTTGTTTTTGGGGGTGTTTTTGTTGGTGGTATTGTTGTTGGTGGTGGTGGTGTTGTTGGTGGTGTTGTTATTGTTGGTGTTGTTGTTGTTGGTGGTGGTGTTGTTAGTGGTGGTGTTGTTGCTGGTGCTGTTCTTGTAGGTGGTGGTGGTGTTGGTGATGGTGGGGTTGGTGGTGGTATTGTTGTTGTTGGTGGTGTTGTTGTTAGTGGTGTTGTTGTTGTTGGTGTTGTTGTTGTTGGTGGTGGTGTTGTTAGTGGTGGTGTTGTTGCTGGTGCTGTTCTTGTAGGTGGTGGTGGTGTTGGTGATGGTGGGGTTGGTGGTGGTATTGTTGTTGGTGGTGGTGTTGTTGGTGTTGTTGTTGTTGTTGGTGGTGTTGTTGTTCGTGGTGGTGTTGTTGGTGGTGGTGTTGTTGTTTGTGGTGGTGTTGTTGGTGGTTTTGTTGTTGGTGGTGGTGTTGTTGGTGGTGGTGGTGTTGGTGGTGGTGTTGTTGTTGGTGGTGGTGTTGTTGGTGGTGTTGTTGTTGTTGGTGGTGGTGTTGTTGGTGGTGTAGTTGTTGTTGGTGGTGGTGTTGTTGGTGGTGGTGTTGTTGGTGGTGTAGTTGTTGGTGGTGTAGTTGTTGGTGGTTGTGTTGTTGGTGGTGGTGTTGTTGGTGGTGTTGTTGTTGGTGGTGGTGTTGTTGTTGTTGGTGGTGTTGTTGTTGGTGGCAGTGTTGTTGTTGGTGCTGGTGTTGTTGGTGGCGGTGTTGTTGGTGGTAGTGTTGTTATTGGTGGCGTTGTTGTTGTTGGTGGTGTTGTTGTTGTTGGTGGTGTTGTTGTTGTTGGTGGTGTTGTTTTTGGTGGTGGTGTTGTTGTTGGTGGTGGTGTTGTTGGTGGTGTTGTTGTTGGTGGTAGTGTTGTTGTTGGTGGTGTTGTTGGTGGTGTAGTTGTTGGTGGTGTAGTTGTTGGTGGTTGTGTTGTTGGTGGTGGTGTTGTTGGTGGTGTTGTTGTTGGTGGTGGTGTTGTTGTTGGTGGCAGTGTTGTTGTTGGTGGTGGTGTTGTTGTTGGTGGTGTTGTTTTTGGTGGTGGTGTTGTTGTTGGTGGTGGTGTTGTTGGTGGTGTTGTTGTTGGTGGTGTTGTTGTTGGTGGCAGTGTTGTTGTTGGTGGTGGTGTTGTTGTTGGTGGTGTTGTTGTGGGTGGTGTTGTTGTTGGTGTTTTTGTTGGTGGTGGTAGTGTTGTTGGTGATGGTGTTGTTGGTGTTGGTGGTGTTGTTGGTGGTGTTTGTCTTGGTGGTGGTGGTGTTGTTGTTGGTGTTGTTGTTGGTGGTGTTGTTGATGTTGGTGTTGTGGTTGGTGGTGTTGGTGTTGTTGTTGTTGTTGGTGGTGGTTTTGTTGTTGGTTGTGTTGTTGGTGGTGGTGTTGTTGGAGGTGGTAGTGTTGTTGGCGGTGGTGTTGTTGGTGTTGTTGTTGTTGGTGGTGTTGGTGTTGGTGGTGTTGTTGTTGTTGGTGGTTTTTGTTGGTGGTGTTTTTGTTGTTGGTGGTAGTGTTGTTGGTGATGGTGTTGTTGATGGTGGTGTTGTTGTTGGTGGTGTTGTTGTTGGTGGTGTTGTTGGTGGTGTTGTTGTTGGTGTTGTTGTTGGTGGTGGTGTTGTTGGTGGTGGTGTTGTTGGTGGTGTTGTTGTTGGTGGTGTTGTTGTTGGTAGTGTTGTTGTTGGTGGTGTTTTTATTGTTGGTGGTAGTGTTGTTGGTGTTGGTGGTGTTGTTGGTGTTTGTGTTGTTGTTGGTGGTGTTGGTGTTGTTGTTGTTGTTGGTGGTGGTGTTGTTGTTGATGGTAGTGTTGTTGTTGGTGGTGTTGTTGATGGTGTTTTTGCTGTTGGTGGTGTTTTTGTTGGTGGTGGTGTTGTTGTTGTTCGTGTTGTTGTTGTTGGTGGTGTTGTTGTTGATGTTGGTGGTGTTGTTGTTGTTGGCGGTGGCGTTGTTGGTGTTGTTGTTGTTGGAGGTGTGGTTGTTGGTGGTGGTGTTGTTGTTGGTGGTATTGTTGGTGGTGGTGTTGTTGTTGGTGGTGGTGGTGTTGGTGGTGTTTTTGTTGTTGGTGGTGGTGTTGTTGTTGGTGGTGGTGTTGTTGGTGGTGGTGTTGTTAGTGGTGGTGTTGTTGGTGGTGGTGGTGGTGGTGTTGGTGGTGTTTTTGTAGTTGGTGGTGGTGTTGTTGTTGGTGGTGGTGTTGTTGGTGGTGGTGTTGTTGTTGGTGGTGGTGGTGGTGTTGGTGGTGTTTTTGTTGTTGGTGGTGGTGTTTTTGTTGGTGGTGGTGTTGTTGTTGTTGGTGTTGTTGTTGTTGGTGGTGTTGTTGATGTTGGTGTTGTTGTTGGTGGTGTTGGTGTTGGTGTTGTTGTTGTTGGTGTTGGTGTTGTTGGTGGTGTTGTTGTTGGTGGTGGTGTTTTTGTTGTTGGTGTTGTTGTTGGTGGTGTTGTTGATGTTGATGTTGTTGGTGGTGTTGGTGTTGGTGTTGTTGTTGGTGGTGTTGTTGGTGGTGTAGTTGTTAGTGGTGATGTTGATGTTGTTGTTGGTGGTGTTGGTGTTGGTGTTGTTGTTAGTGGAGTTGTTGATGTTGATGTTGTTGGTGGTGTTGGTGTTGGTGTTGTTGTTGGTGGTGTTCTTGGTTGTGTAGTTGTTAGTGGTGATGTTGATGTTGTTGTTGGTGGTGTTGTTGTTGGTGTTGTTGTTGGTGGTGTAGTTGTTAGTGTTGATGTTGATGTTGTTGTTGGTGGTGTTGGTGTTGGTGTTGTTGTTGGCGGTGTTTTTGTTGTTGGTGGTAGTGTTGTTGGTGGTGGTGTTGTTGGTGTTGGTGTTGTTGTTGGTGGTGTTGTTGTTGGTGGTGTTGTTGTTGGTGGTGTTGGTGTTGTTGTTGTTGGTGTTTTTGTTGGTGGTGGTGTTGTTGTTGGTGGTGTTGTTGGTGGTGGTGTTGTTGTTGTTGGTGTTGTTGTTTGGTGGTGGTAGTGTTGTTGTTGGTGGTGCTGTTGTAGGTGGTGGTGTTGTTGTTGGTGGTAATGTTGTTGGTGTTGTTGTTGCTGGTGGTGTTGTTGTTGGTGGTGTTGTTGTTGTTGGTGGTGGTGTTGTTGGTGGTGGTGTTGTTGGGTTGTTGGTGGTGGTGGTGTTGTTGTTGTTGGTGGTGGTGTTGTTGTTGGTGGTGTTGTTGGTGTTGGTGTTGTTGTTGGTGGTGTTGGTGTTGTTGTTGTTGGTGTTGTTGGAAGTGATGTTGTTGGTGGTGTTTTTGTTGGTGGTGGTGCTTTTGGTGGTGGTGTTGTTGGTGGTGGTGTTGTTGTTGGTGGTCGTGTTGTTGGTGGTGTTGTTGTTGGTGGTGTTGTTGTTGGTGGTGGTGTTGTTGGTGGCGGTGTTGTTGGTGTTGGTATTGTTGTTGGTTGTGTTGGTGTTGTTGGTGTTGTTGGAAGTGTTGTTGTTGGTGGTGTTTTTGTTGGTGGTGGTGTTGTTGTTGGTGGTGGTGTTGTTGGTGGTGGTGTTGTTGGTGGTGGTGTTGTTGGTGGTGGTGTTGTTGATGGTGGTGTTGGTGGTGGTGGTGTTGTTGGTGGTGGTGTTGTTGGTGGTTGTGTTGTTGTTGGTGGTGGTGGTGGTGTTGGTGGTGTTTTTGTTGTTGGTGGTGGTGTTTTTGTTGGTGGTGGTGTTGTTGTTGTTGGTGTTGTTGTTGTTGGTGGTGTTGTTGATGTTGGTGTTGTTGTTGGTGGTGTTGGTGTTGGTGTTGTTGTTGTTGGTGTTGGTGTTGTTGGTGGTGTTGTTGTTGCTGGTGGTGTTGTTGTTGGTGGTGGTGTTTTTGTTGTTGGTGTTGTTGTTGCTGGTGGTGTTGTTGTTGGTGGTGGTGTTTTTGTTGTTGGTGTTGTTGTTGGCGGTGTTGTTGATGTTGATGTTGTTGGTGGTGTTGGTGTTGTTGTTGGTGGTGTTGTTGGTGGTGTAGTTGTTAGTGGTGATGTTGATGTTGTTGTTGGTGGTGTTGGTGTTGGTGTTGTTGTTGGTGGTGTTGTTGATGTTGATGTTGTTGGTGGTGTTGGTGTTGGTGTTGTTGTTGGTGGTGTTGTTGGTGGTGGAGTTGTTAGTGGTGATGTTGATGTTGTTGTTGGTGGTGTTGTTGTTGGTGTTGTTGTTGGTGGTGTAGTTGTTAGTGTTGATGTTGATGTTGTTGTTGGTGGTGTTGGTGTTGGTGTTGTTGTTGGCGGTGTTTTTGTTGTTGGTGGTAGTGTTGTTGGTGGTGGTGTTGTTGGTGTTGGTGTTGTTGTTGGTGGTGTTGTTGGTGGTGGTGTTGTTGTTGGTGGTGTTGGTGTTGTTGTTGTTGGTGTTGTTGTTGGTGGTGGTGTTGTTGTTGGTGGTGTTGTTGGTGGTGGTGTTGTTGTTGTTGGTGTTGTTGTTTGGTGGTGGTAGTGTTGTTGTTGGTGGTGCTGTTGTTGGTGTTGTTGTTGCTGGTGGTGTTGTTGTTGGTGGTGTTGTTGTTGTTGGTGGTGGTGTTGTTGGTGGTGGTGTTGTTGGGTTGTTGGTGGTGGTGGTGTTGTTGTTGGTGGTGGTGGTGTTGTTGTTGGTGGTGTTGTTGGTGTTGGTGTTGTTGTTGGTGGTGTTGGTGTTGTTGTTGTTGGTGTTGTTGGAAGTGATGTTGTTGGTGGTGTTTTTGTTGGTGGTGGTGCTTTTGGTGGTGGTGTTGTTGGTGGTGGTGTTGTTGTTGGTGGTCGTGTTTTTGGTGGTGTTGTTGTTGGTGGTGTTGTTGTTGGTGGTGGTGTTGTTGGTGGCGGTGTTGTTGGTGTTGGTATTGTTGTTGGTTGTGTTGGTGTTGTTGGTGTTGTTGGAAGTGTTGTTGTTGGTGGTGTTTTTGTTGGTGGTGGTGTTGTTGGTGGTGGTGTTGTTGGTGTTATTGGTGGTGGTGTTGTTGGTGGTGTTGTTGTTGTTGGTGGTGTTGTTGGTGGTGGTGTTTTTGGTGGTGGTGTTGTTGTTGATGGTGTTGTTGTTGGTGGTGTTTTTGGTGGTGGTGTTGTTGGTGGTGTTGTTGTTGGAAGTGTTGATAGTGGTGTTATTGGTGGTGGTTTTGTTGTTGGTGGTGTTGTTGGTGGTGGTATTGTTGTTGGTGGTGTTGTTGGTGTTGTTATTGTTAGTTGTGTTGTTGTTGTTGGTGGTGTTGTTGGAGGTGGTGTTGTTGGTGTTGTTGTTGTTGGTGGTGGTGTTGTTGGTGTTGTTGTTGTTGGTGGTGGTCTTGTTGGAGGAGGTGTTGTTGGTGGTGTTGGTGGTGGTGTTGTTGTTGGTGGTGTTGTTGATGTTGGTGTTGTTGGTGGTGTTTGTGTTCGTGTTGTTGTTGGTGGTGTTATTGTTGGTGGTGTTGTTGGTGGTGTTTTTGTTGTTGGTGGTAGTGTTGTTCGTGGTGGTGTTGTTAGTGTTGGTGTTGTTGTTGGTGGTGTTGTTGGTGGTGGTGTTGTTGGTGGTGGTGTTGTTGTTGGTGGTGTTGGTGTTGTTGTTGTTTGTGCTGTTGTTGGAGGTGTTGTTGCTGGTGTTTTATTGTTGGTGGTAGTGTTGTTGGGGGTGGTGTTGTTGGTGGTGTTGGTGTTGTTGTCGTTGGTGGTGGTGTTGTTGTTGGTGGTGGTGTTGTTGGTGGTGGTGTTGTTGATGGTGGTGTTGTTGGTGGTGTTGTTGGGGGTGCTGTTGTTGGTGGTGTTGGTGTTTTTGTTGTTGGTGGTGGTGTTGTTGTTGGTGGTGGTGTTGTTGGTGGTGGTGTTGTTGGTGGTGTTGTTGTTGGTGGTGTTGGTGGTGTTGGTGGTGGGTTTTTTTTTGGTGGTAGTGTTGTTGTTGGTGGTCTTGTTGGTGTTGGTGGTGTTGTTGGTGTAGGTGTTGTTGGTGGTGTTGTTGGGGGTGCTGTTGTTGGTGTTGTTGGAAGTGTTGTTGTTGGAGGTGTTGTTGTTGTTGGTGGTGGTATTGTTGGTGTTGTTGTTGCTGGTAGTGATGTTGTTGGTGGTGGTGTTGTTGTTGGCGGTGGTGTTGTTGGTGGTGGTGTTGTTGGGTCGTTGGTGGTGGTGGTGGTGTTGTTGGTGTTTTTGTTGTTGGTGCTAGTGTTGTTGTTGGTGGTGGTGTTGTTGGTGGTGGTGCTGTTGGTGGTGTTGTTGTTGTTGGTGGTGTTGTTGGTGGTGGTATTGTTGGTGGTGGTGTTTTTGGTGGT